>CM063175.1:7280000-7650000 GCA_031835075.1 Saguinus oedipus | reverse complement strand
TTTTCCCTTCACAAATTACCCAGTCTTGGGTATGACATTATTAGCAGCATGAGAACGGACTAATACATTCAGTCAGCAGCAGAGAGTTCTGGAAGCATGTTCCTGGCCCCAAATGTTCAGCCAAGATGTAGAGTCTGAGCTCCAGTTCTGCTGACAAAGGAAAAGTAGGGGCCCATCTGGGAAGAACTGGAAACCAGGAAAGTGACCTCTAAATAAACAGAAACTGAAGGAGACAGAAGCCTGATTCTTACCCTAACTGGGCTCTGGGGTCAGGGGAACGAAGCAGCAAGATTACTGGACCAGTGAATCCCATGAGCTACCAGCCTAGGCTTTCCCAACCTCCAACCAGAGTGAGATTGCCGCTACTTTCTGGGTGTGTGTGAGCTAGGGGAGCCTGCAGGAGGAGGGGAATTTCCCCTAAGGATGTCGCCTCTGACAGAAGGCCACAATCATCAAAAGGGTCATTAGAGCTTCTGCTTGCTCTGAGTGGTACTTGTGGAGAGGGAATGTGCCTTACGTTCTCTCTTGCACAGTGGTGGTGTCTCCCTTGACCCTTCAAACAAACATGGTGAGTGACCCATGAGACAAGAAAACCATCAGGTGTCCGTAATATGTAATGCCCGGGCCAAAATAAAGAGTTATGTGTTGAAAATGAACTAACGCAATTGGAAAATACTGTCCCTGCTAACACTTTTGTAGTCTCGGGGTTTGTAAAAGTCTTTCTTTTCTTTTCTTTCTTTCTTTTTTCTTTCTTTCTTTTTTTCTTCCTTCCTTTCTTTCTTTCTTTCCTTCTTTCTTCCCTTTCTGCCTTCCCTCCCCTTCCCCTTCTTCCCTTCCTTCCAACTGGGTCTCACTCTGTCACCCAGGCTGGAGTACAGTGTCATGATCATGGCTCACTGGAGCCTGGAACTCCTCTTCTCAAAGGATCCTCCCGCCTCAGTCTCCTGAGCAGCTAGGACTACAGGCATGTGCCACCACATCGGGCTAAGTTTTAAATTTTTGGTAGAAATGGGGTCTCACTATGTTACCCAGGCTATTCTGGAACTGCTGGCCTCCGGTGATCCTTCCACTTCGCCTCCCATAATGCTGGGATTACAGGCATGAGCCACCAAGCCTGGCCAGTTTATAAACATTTCTAAAGAAAAATCCCAGGAAACAATTTCAAGCATTGCTTCTATACCTCACGTTGTGATATTTTTCATACATCGAAGGACTAATACATTAAGCCTGTCTGCATCTCAGTGTGGTACATGTTTTACTCATTTGCTTAATTTGCTGAAGATTTTAAGGTCACGTGGCTGTCACAGAAGGACATGGAAACACTTGGGAGAAGGACCCAGGGCTTTAACTTCAAACGCCCACTTTTGATGCTCCTGCCAAGAAAGAACAAAATATTTGTCTCTTGCGTAGTTAACCTCTCTTCCGTAGGCAGTCCACAACACATTGCCTTGGCAGGCCACGGGCAACCCCCTTCTCCTCTGTAAAGGATGGTAATCTTTGTGCTTATGAAGATGAGAAACACCAGAAACACACACCATTCTCCAAAAAATTAGCTTGTCTTGAGACTACTTGTCACGTAATTTAAGGGCAAATGTCAGAGCACTGTTTCCCTCTATTGGAAGTAAGGAGCTAAAGTTCTAAACGCTGATGAGAAATGCAGTTTGTAACTCGCTCAGGCACGGGGTCTTTATCTGCCCTGAATTATCTCCCAGTGACCAGGATTCAGCGCCCAAGGGAGGAATAGACACCTCTCCGTGTAACTTAAGGGTGGCAGAGTTTAGCATCTCCCTTCCTTACCCCCGAAGACGCTGGATGTCTTACATACAATCCAGCCCAATGGTTTTCTGACATATTTTGCCCAAGCTGGAGTTACACACACGTGCCAATCACTGTGAAGGGTGATTACTCATTCAGTAGAAAGGAGCTCTGAAGAACAGTGGGAAGTGATTCCGTATAAATGACACATTTTATCTGTTTTTCAAATAATTCATGGAAAATACTGACATAAAGTGCCAATTATTTTTTTCCCCATGAATAGGGCTGGCAGTCTTATTGTATACTTTAAAAGTCACTTACAATTTGCTCACATTTCTTAACTCCCCAGGGAAAAGAATGTATTTCCTTTGCTCTAAAGATTAAAGTTCAATTTGGCTTCATATTTTGTGGAAGGGACTCTTAAAGACTCTCATATTCTATATATCATTACAAACTGTACATTTGGTGACTGATGTCTACAGGGCAGCCTCCAGAGGCTGCATGCTAGTTAAAATAATAAAGTGCTCCTTAGCCTCTAGGTGCATTCGAGAGAATAGCAGGTGGGCATTGTTGCCCGTGCTAAAGTGAGCCACTCCGTTTGAGACAGCTCATTTTGGACCCAACCTGAATGCCATGCCTGAGTGATCTGACTTCTAACAAAGCCGCCAATAGACTTATTCTGTTGTTTAATTTGAATGAGAATTAGCTGCTGCTTCGTGCAAGCTCTATTAGAAACTGGTTCTCTAGAAATGTTTGCGGAAGCCCGGTGGTGTAGAATGTTGGAGGGGTGTGCGAATGATCTGATCTTCCATGGAAGCACACTGCATTCCCAACCTCCGCATTCCGCATTAGACTCATGCAGGCATGGCAGGGAGACGCGGTAATATCTTTCACCATGTGTCAGGGCCACCGTGTCACTCACACTCCCAGGAAAGGACACAGACTCAGGGAAAACATTGGCCCATATATTTTCATTAAAGCAAGAGCATGCGGCTAGTTCACCGACAGTGAGGGTAATTGACACAGAGCACTTCTCCAAGAGCGTTATATTAATATCAGCAAGAGCACAGGGCCACGGATACTGAAGTTTTAGTTCACAGAATCCAGAAAACACAAAATACAAAAAAACTGGGATTTGCAAGACACTGTTCCCAAAAGCTGTCTCCCTGATAGGTTTGCACGAAACTCTTTGGGGTAGGCAGTAACTGTACCTCTGACGCTGTGGTAAGTCCAGCCACAGGCAACATAGAACATTCTAGCCTTGCATCTTAGAACATGCATGTTTATAATGTGACCTGGAGAATCTGAGTTCAACATACAGAGTGTCTGAACACTTTAGAAGTGATTTTTCAGGGTCCTAGTAAAAGAATTGAGGCCAAGGCAGAACCAAACAGCCTGCTTCTAACAACTCCTCGTTTTTACATATTTCTTTGTGATATTGCTCTGAATCATCCATGTCTCCATTCAGAAATCCATCCAGATTTTTTTTTTAAAAGGCAGACCATTTGTCTAAAATCAAAAGAGCATGATGGAGGACACAAACATTGTGATTGAAATACAATGAAGATATTAATGCAGTCGGTACCATTTTTAGAAGTAAAAACTGATGCCGTAATTCCAGGTCACCGGAATTCTTATTTGCTTATTAATTGGTTACTATGTTAAAGTTTTCCTCTTGGCTCATTCAATGTAGCCTGGCAAACATCCATACCTTGTTTCTCAAAGCGTTTATTTGCTCATTCCATGATTTTTACCAACGATGCTGGGCATTTTCAAGATTCAGCTTAACAGTGTACGTGGACAGGCTTCATCTCCTCTGGGATTTTCTGCCTGGAATGATGCAATTTCCAGGCACTCATTACATCATAAAGAGACGCACACCCCTTTTCTTAGGAAACAGTCCTCTGTCTGTTGGAGATCTCTTGTTCTCCAGTTTAAAAAGCTTTAACTGTGCTTAAAGACTTTGTCATTCAATTCTTATTTATGCTTAATAATCTCCTTGGGATTCTTACATTAGCTGTACAATAATCCTATTAAGCCCTCAAGACTTCTAAATTGGTGGCAATTCTGGGTAATGGATTGAAATATCCCTTGCATTTTCTAGAAATACCGCATCTTGTTTTATGATGGTCATGTTCTGGGAGTCCCAGCTAATTCAGGAAGTGGAGAAAAGAAAACATTTGCTAAATCTCAGCTGAGAACAACACAAAGATGATCATCCTAGGGAAAGTACAAGATATACAAAAATAATACAAAAGGCAGTTTTCTCTCCTTCAAAAAGAAAGTACCCATCTATTCTTTCCCAGGAAGTCTCTGACTTCTGAACTCTCTGACTACTCCCAGGCAGTTTGATGTAGTTCTCTTGTCATTGTTGTGGATACAATGGTGAACCCTGGATAATGGTGTGCCTTACAGACCAGGCAGGAAGTGAGAACCTGAAATCTGCAGAAGCAGGGCTTTTGGAAAGCAGTGGAATCTTAACAGGCGAGAAGTCAAAAGTCAGAATGCAAGGGCATCAAGGTGAAAGAAGATAGAGGTTTAGCAACCAGAAAAGAACACAGGAGTCCAATGCCACAAGTTCCCAGGTCAAAGAAAGACAGAGGGTCAGCAAGTTGTTGGGCCTCTAGGACTCCATTCATGAAATGTGTGGGAAAGAGCTTGTAATTCAGCCTCCGTGAAAAAGCCCTTGACATGGTTTCTGCTGCAGAAGGAGTCATTCTAGTATTTGCAGCCCAGGGTCTGAAAATAAGGGCTGATGATGATGGGAATACAATAGAATGCTAAACAGAGGGTGGTGGCTCATGCCTGTAATTCCAGTATTTTGGGAGGCCAAGGCCCATGGATCACCTGAGGTCAGGGGTTTGAGACCAGCCTGACCAACATGGCGAAACCCCCATCTCTGCTAAAAATACAAAATTAACCAGGTGTGGTGGCGGGTACCTGGAATCCCACCTACTTGGAAGGCTGAAGCAGGAGAATCACTTGAACTCAGGAGGCCCCGAGATTGCATCATTCCACTCCAGTCTGGGCAACAAGAGTAAAACCGTTTTTAAAAAAATAGAACATTAAAAGGGCTCTATCGAAAAAGTTTATTTCTTGCAACCTCCACGACTTAATATAGACCCCCTTCCTGTATTTGTTCATTTTCTTAAATTCCCAGAATAGATTACTGCAAAGTTTCCAACTTTCAGAGATCTTTAAGGCCATCTGGAAGCTTTGGATATAAGACATATCTAATCTTAAAGCACATCACCCACAGTAACACATGAAGTTCTGCTGTGGGATTTACTCAGTTCCTTCTGAGCTTCAAGGAACAGGTTAATTCCAATGCCCGTATCTGAAAAAAATGGCTCCTCCCTCTCTAAAGCTTTGCCTGGCAATGACCAATATCACGAGAACAGAGCCCTTCCCAAACAGCATCGCATCGGCACGAGCACAGGGCTGTGGCTGCTGCAGTTTCAGTCAAGAGAGTCAAGAAAACACAAAATACACAAAACCTAGGGTTTGCAAGACATTATTCTCAAAAGTACCCTCCTGGATTTGTTTACGGAAGACTCTGGGATGAGCTGTAAGTGTGGCCGGGATGCTTAGTCCAGCCATGAGCCACATAGAACATTCTACCTTGTACCCTAAAAGATGCATTTTTATAATGTGATCTGGAGAATATGAGTTCAATACACAGTGTCACAAAGTGGGAGCTAAGAGAGGAAGGAGGATAGGGTGGAGCTCAAAAGCAAGACTCAGGTGGTGATGGAGAGAGCTAAAATTTTAGCTCTATAAGTGCAGTAAAAAAACAGACAATAATACATGTATGTATCTATTCCAACAGTTCCTGGGTGTTTCCAGTGTACCAAGTGCTGCATATTTGACCAGATAGCAAAGGGATTTGGTAAGAAAAATACTGATGGCCTCTAACCATCTCTGCATTCAGAGAGCAAGAAAGTTTTGGGAGGAACCAAGATATCTAGGAAACAATCTGGAGAGGTTTAGAAAGAGGATTCTTTTAGACACAGCACTTCAGGAAGTATATGTTAAAATGGCAGACACTCTAGATTGAGGTCTGGGTTTCAGGCTCCGTTTTAGAATTTTGAGCAAGTCTCTAAATTTTACTGGCTCTGTTTCCACCTCAACAGACACAATGCTTTGTTAACCCAGCAGGAAGGACGTCATTGTCCTTCCTGCAGGCTGCTGGGTGTTGTGGACGCAGGAACTGGCAGGGGATCGCACAGAGGACGCAGAGGCCAACTCTGCCTGAGTAAGAGCTCAACGCAACTTCACAAACATTTGAGCTGGGCCTTAAGGGTGATCACAAATTCTTCAGGCGAACATAGATGGTGAGTTGGCTGTTTCTGGCAGCAAGTAGAGAAAACAGCATTTATCAAGATCTTCAAGAATTAATGCTCTCATCCATTTATTCAACAAATATTTTGTGATAATTTATTAATTATGAACTAGTTATTAGTTATATAGATTATCATTATTATTTTGAGATGGAGTTTTGCTTTTGTCACCCAGGATGGAGTGCAGTGGCGTGATCTCGGCTGGCTCCAACCTCCGCCTCCCGGGTTCAAGCGATTCTCTTGCCTCAGCTCCCAAGTAGCTGGGATTACAGGAACTCGCCACCACGCCTGGCTAATTTTTTGTATTTTTAGTAGAGACAGGGTTTCTCTATGTTGAGTAGGCTGGTCTCGAACTCCTGACCTCAGGTGATCCAGCATCCTTGGCCTCCCAAAATGCTGGGATTATAGGTGTGAGCCACCGCGCCCGGCCGGTTATTAGTATTATTAACTGACACTGCTGTAGGCACTGGACTATAGCAGTAAACAAAGCTCATCATGTCTCTGCCCTCAAACTCTACAGTCCCGGGAATGAGGAAAACTGAGGTCAGGTTCTGCAAAGTGGACCAGAGACGGTGCACAAGAAGATGATGCTCTATGAATGGCTGGAGCTGGAAATAGGTAAGGGTGAGATCCGAAGTGGTACTGAAGACATTTCAGCTGTGTTAACTACACACAAAGAGTAGTTGGGGATTTTAAGGCTTGCTGTTTAACCATTCAGAAATATGTATTGGCTGCTCGATGTTTCTCATACTGTTCTAAAATCTTTGCATGCATATTTCCATGGCAATCTTGCAAGGTAAGATCTAGTACATTATCAAACTAGCACTGAAAGGCTTGAGTAACATGCCTGAGGTCATATGATAGTAAGGAGTGTATCTTTGATTTAAACCCAGCTTGGGCTAACACCAAAGCCCTTTCTCATTTTACTACATCAGCACATCACACCAGGCTGATCATGCAGAATTTATTAGAGGAGGGGCCTATGTATCACTATTAATTTTTCTATTATCTATGTATTTACTTTAATAGAGATAGGGGGGTCTTACTATGTTGTCCAGGCTGGCCATGAACTCCTGCCCTCAAGGAACTCTCTTGCCTAAGGCCTCCCAGAGTGCTGGGATTACAAGGACAAGGCACCACACAAGCCTCAGTATTTTTATTTTATTTTATTTTACTTTATTGATTTTTTTTTTTTTTTTTTTTTTGAGACGGAGTCTTGCTCTATCGCCAGGCTGGAGTACAATGGTGCGATCTTGGCTCACTGCAACGTCCGCCTCCTGGATTCAAGTGATTCTTCCGCCTCAGCCTCCAAAGTAGCTGGGACCACAGGCATGTGCCACCATGCCCAGCTATTTTTTGTATTTTTAGTAGAAACGGGGTTTCACCATGTTGACCAGGATGGTCTCGATCTCTTGACCTCGTGATCCTCCCGCCTCGGCCTCCCAAAGTGCTGGGATTACAGGCGTGAGCCACCACGCCCGGCCACTTTATCACCCAGGTTGGAGTGCAGTGGTACAATCGTGGCTCACTGCAACCTCTGCCTCCCAGGTTCAAGCGATCCTCCCACCTCAGCCTCCTGAGTAGCTGGGACTACAGGTGCACACCACTGCATCTGGCTAATTTTTGTATTTTTTTAAATAGAGACAGGGTTTCACCATGTTGCCCAAGCTGGTCTTCAACTCCTGGGCTCACACTACCCTTCTGCCCTGGGGTCCCAAAGTGCTGGGATTACAGATGTGAGCCACTGTGTCTGGTCCAACTTCAGTATTTTTTTAAGATATCTAGCTAGTTCCATTGTGCACCTATGCTAGGGAATAGTTGCCCGATTTAAAAAACAAAGCCCTCAGGATAACCACCTCCTGATTTGACATATAAGCTGGCATTCATTAGCATCTTGCTTATTTTACTAATGTAAAGATTTGCTTGGATGTCCAAGTTGATGGGACAAAGGGGTTCCACGTCGTTGAGAAACCTAGACAGTAGTCAGTATGCAGGCGGCAAGCTCATTCCTCCCAGGACGTTCAATGCCAGGTTGAGATCACATTGTTACATTGGATAACGCAGTCTTTTATTGTTCTTTTAGTGCTGTGATCTCCTAAACTGTGTTCCCCCAACACAGAACTTAAAAAGAAACATTTCTGGGTTCTGCCTGGTAAAACATAAATCTTAGAAAATCAAATTCCAACTAGAGAAATCTGGTTTGGATCAGAGTAACTAAATCATTAATCTGGATCTTTCTCCAAAACTGGAACCCACCCAATTCCAATCCATGATGTATATGAAAGAGGCCAGATATTCAGATGGATACTAATTCTTTACTATTGTTGATGTGTTTGTGCTGACAGAGGAGACCAAAGGCAGAATACCAAAAGACTGTGTTTGGCTATTTTTAGCCTGATTAAAATAAGGAATGATTTAAAGCTATTTCAAACAGCTCTTCCCACAGAATTCTGCAAATCTTCCAGCCCGCTTTCTGGACCAGAGAAAGTTGGCTAACGGAGCTGGACATCGGGGAACCCCTCCCATTTGGATTGAGCCTCCGATGTGCAGAGGTTGCACCCCATCAGTCTAAACAACATTTTTTTGTGATAGAAACACAGACCGCAGATGGGAATTGTCTCTTTGTACTTGGATGGGAAGTCCTAGCAGTTCTCATGAACCACTTGAAAAAAACTAAAAATCACGCCCCAGTTGGCCAAGCGTCTGTGTACCTCTTGAAGAACTCTCTCAGGTGACGGCAATCTCAGGCAGGTTCTGAATCTCAGGCTGATGTTAACATGTACCAAGGCTGTGCCCCCTGGAAAAGCCTATTTCCAGCCGTCTGAGCCTATTTCATTACCACCCTGGCTTTCCTGGCTCCCCTGGCCAGAGTGGAGGGAGGGATCTGGGGAGCGGGGGAACTGGAAAGCTTGGTTAGCTTGAACTTCCAGCCTTGTTACAGCACTAATCCAGCAATTTCTCCACTAGATTTCTGGACTGATGAGCAATTTTGATGCTGATAAGGCAGAAACACAACCACTCTCCTGGGCCCTTGTATTTTGCAGGATAACTTGGACAATACACCCCATCTCGGCACCTATGAGAGTCTGACTCACTTCCTCTGTCCAGAGGAGAAACAAGGACTCCTTGGACAAAGCGTGTGCCTTTCATAGCCAATGAATCAAGCATTTCTCTGGGTTCTGTGAAGCTTATTTAGTGACATTCCCCAAAACCTGTGCTCAGATAAGTTCCTTCTTCCCTTACTTCAGATACAGTCTGAGATTCATTTCAGTGATTTCGCTAACATGTAAAATGTCTCACATGTACAAGAGAAGAAAAATAACTTGAGCAGAACAACAGACTACAGCAATACTCGACCAAAACCTCTTGTGTCTTTTTCTGCTCTGGGACTCTCCAGGAACTTTTCACAAATGCAGTGCATGTGAAAACCTGTGGTATTGTTATGATCTGTCAGCGACGGTGCATATTGAAACCCAGTTTTAGTTAATATTTACTAATAGCCTTTGCTCGTTAGTATTTCCACACTTGGCTTAGAAGATAGAAAGGCTCAACAGAATTCTGCAGAAAGAAACGCAACCCATCCAATCCTTGCTTTGGCAATCTGTTATCTCTAATCAAGTTACCTGATTACCTGGGTAGCAGGAGGCCTTAGCAGTTACCCCTGGCATGCATAGAGCACTTCACTGGCAACCTTTCCGTGGCTATGAATTCAGATAGTATTTGGTTAAATGGTGACACAAAATTGATCCCTAGTGTCACACTCAATGGATTTTTCTCATTTCTAAGTGGGCATTCCACACTGAAAACTTGCATGCCGGTTGCCCATACAGAATGTTCTCTTTTTCTTTAAGAATGGAAAAATAAGTCATTTTTATTTAAATCAGAGTGGACAACCTCTCACGGGGACAGGAAAGTCTAACCAGAGATTCCAGCTGGGGTGCCTGGAGTGTAACTTGCTAGATACATTTGGAATGATCAGACGTTCTGTCTATTACACTTGGGGAGCAGGGATTAAGCCTGCAGATTCAGGAATGAGACTCCAGCTTTTTTTTTACTATTTTATGTATGTGGCAAATTAAATGCCCCTCAAAACCTTAAGTTACTTCATTTTAAAAATAATTATACTGTAATCCCAGCACTTTGAAAGGCCGAGGTGGGTGGATCACCTGAGGTCAGGAGTTCGAGACCAGCCTGGCCAACATGGTGAAACCTCTTCTCTACTAAGAATAGAAAAATTAGCCAGGTGTGGTGGCACTTGCCTGTAGTCCCAGCTACTCGGGAGGCTGAAGCACAAGAATCACTTGAACCTGGGAAGCAGAGGTTGCAGCGAACCATGATCATGCCACTGCACTACAGCCTGGGCAACAGAGTGAGACTGTGTTTCAAAAATAAAAATAAAAATAATTATAAAATAGATACTGCTGTGCGGCTTAGGTAAGATCAACTCTGTCAAGTGGCTCGCATTCTATGTGTTGCACAAGTGGTAAATTCAATTCAATGAACATTATCTATTGTTATCATTTTATTATTACTAAATGTGCTCAATCTTGAGAAGCTCAGTAAAACTCAGTGGCATCTCTAGTATTTAAAGCTGGTTTTAAACGGAAACGTCTCCATTTGTAGTATGACATTTAAAGTTGTTTCTCTGAGGCTTTGGGAAGATCTCCAAGTTCTCCTAACACAACGGAGATCATTTTTATACTTCCTGTAACATCTACGTGGTTAGAGGGCAAGAACTGGGGACCCTTATTATTCCAGAATCTGCCCAAGTGATGTCAGAGATCCCGAGTTGGGATAAGAAAGCAGGCTTAGGCGCTCCACATCCTACTGCTGTATTTTGGGCTTTAGGGTGCTTGGCGTACTCAGGGTTTACAAAGTAGGGCTGGCCCATGACTCTAATGGCTGCATTAACCTCGTCCTCCTCCTTCCATCTCAAAGTTGCCCAGTGGGCATTGTGAATGTTGGGACTCTGCATTTCACAGTTAGTGGATCTGGCTAAATAGATGGAGTAAGTGTACTTCACTGATTTTTTCCCCAAGTTATGAGTTGGGGTAAAGAGGCAAGAATGGTTTTGTAATGATGGATCAACTTAGCACTAACAAAACGAGGTAAGAAATCTGAAAGACTTCCGTCGTTCACTAAACAAGACTTCAGCCAGGACTCCCTCCGAAAAACAACAAAATATGATTAGAGGAGGCCCAAAGAATGGATTTTACCAAAGATAAATGAGCGAAGACATGTTCTGTTTGAAACATTTGGGTCTTTCTTGTCAAGAGACATACTCTCATCTTGCTAGTGTCTTTTTTCCTTTTCGGTTTTTATTTATTATAAACAAAGATCATCCCCAGACCTGAATCTGTTTTGCCGGGATACTCCTCTCAAACATTTTGTCCTTTCCACTGTTTCCCTTCTCTTTTATTTTTTTAAACCATAGGTATGTAATAGAAATTTCCTTCCTGAAAGTAATTGATTTATTTGTGCTGACATCATCAAAATGTCTCAACATGAATTTGATTTCATGTCCAAGATATTTAAGAATACATATTTCTTATCCTTAAAAACAGAAAGTCATTTTTTTTCTTGTAGTAAACGAACTCACCCCTGAAAAACTTGGGCTCTGTTCAAAACTCCCAACACGTGACTTTGAGGATCATCTAAAAGTGTCTCTCGTTTTCACCATAACGTTCCCACGGTAAACTTACTGCGAACAGAAATGCCCAATAAGTAGGATTAAAACCCTGCCAATTTGACTCACATTCTAAACGTTTCAGTGTATCTAGAGCACATCTGGACCGAGGTGGGTTGTTTTTTCCTCCTTAAAAGAAAACCAAAAAATTCATTCGTTTATGTCTTTATATCTTAAACAAAATGCATTAATGGCTTTTAAACCCTTGAGGCACTAAAAAAGGGAAGTGCTTTCAATCTGACAACTTCAATGATAAGTCACAGCCCAATGTGTTTTGAAATGGACCAAACATAAATCTATCTTCAATAGGGAGTTTTAATTGGAAGCCACACTGACCCTTAACTCCAGTGTTGCTGCCACACAGCTTGTGATAATGAAGACTGACAAATCGTCTTCGCTGGACATGGACTTACAACGCTCTCCTCCCATGGCCTTGGCCTCACCAGGCATTGGGAAGGAGACACGTATTTCCCAGGTGTGGGAAGACGACAGAGGTTCACTCCAAGCTACTGGACAAGGTCCCCTCCGTGGGGGAAGCAGGTGCATCAGAAGGAAAGGGAGCTGGGAGAGAACCACACATATCCAAGCAGTGGGAAGCAGAAGGAAACACCTTTGAAGTTAAAAAGAAGGAGGGTGCCCGGGGGAGGGAGAGAAAAGAAACCATCTTTCTCATGGAGAATTCCATCTGCTTGTGGCCTGTTTGGGAACTAAGTTATAGAATGTTCTTGGGCTTCCTAAGATTGATGTGGGAGGGGTTGCAGATCTCATGCAGAGCTCCGAAGATTTTTTTTTTCTTAAGAACAGCAAACCAGAAAACAACGGGAGTTTGTAGCTTAGAGAGTGCTGTTGAGCAGAGATTGCGATATTGAGACCATTCCAGGAGAGGAAGTTTTAAGGCCAAAATTAAAATAGCACATTTGTTCCTTGCAGTTTGACTTCAGAATCCCCCAAGGCTCCTTCCTTGAGAAGCCTTATTTTTCATCTGAGATGTTGTGCACCATATGGATTTTTTTTTTTTTTTTGGTTTACATACTGCGTTTGCCAAGAATGTCTTATGAGACACAGTACCTCATTTTCCATGGGTGTCCCAAGAGACATCAGGTACCTTCGAAGCTCTCTGTATTTGCTCTGGTAAATGTAAACACGCAGAATAAAACAACACTATTTAGCAAATAAAATGATACTCTCATAACTTTTAAACTGTGCAAATCATAATTACTGCAATCTCAATAATTATTATCACTTAATGTTGAAAGAGCACCAACGTTCATTTAGAAGCAAACTAAAATTGGAAGCCAGCCTTGACATTCATCTATTAAGACTCAGAGCCCTCAACAGAAGGCATATACGTGTTTGAACATTTTGACTTAATTTACAGGTGAATTCAATCAATGTGTCAGTTCCCATAGAACTTTCAAGTTGATTGACTACATTGATTGACTAAGTTGACCTATTGTGTTGTCAGCTTGGTGACTTAGCCACTGCATCAGCATGGAAGTAGGGAGTTTGCTATGGGACTCAGACCTCAGTGAGAAAGGAGACATCTCCAGTAGCTGAGTATCACTCTCTTTGGAATTCTCCACATTTGTTGCTGGTATGATGTTGGCAACCCTCAAAAGAATGAATCCGTTAAAGTGGACTTACAGGGGAGTTGTAGAGTGTTGAATTTAAGGGGAACACATTCAACCTTCCACTGACTAGCTCCTTTAGACTTCCTTGGCTTCACTCTTTCATTACTGGCAGTCTTGGAATAACAGACTGCCTCCTGATCTTTCAGCATCTTCTCTGTAGTTCTCAGGCTTACTAGGTACTGTGATATCAATCTGGAAGAGTCTCCATCGCCTGTATCTTGGTTAGCTAAGAAACCACCTTCTTTTCACTTCCTGAACAATCTTAAGGTTGAGAATAATTATTCTTGCTGTCTGATTATATCTGCTGATTCATGAAAATCTTATCCAGGGCTCAAAATACATCCACAGTGACAGAATAGAGAGAAGGAACAGTACCCCCAGCCCTTTGAAGGTTTTGCATTTTGTTCATATAAGGGTTTTGTTTTTGAAAATTGTACTTGAAGTACTCTAGTCTACGTGTTTCTTGAGGAATATTCCAGGAAATGTCAAATATATGTGTATACATATATATGTGCAAAAACTAAAATATTCCTTATGTAGATAAAAAGTGTAAATTGTCTCATAATACAAAAATATTCACAAGTTGCTAAAGTACCCCCCAAAAAACTTATTGTATTTAGCACAATAACTCAAAAAAGGACAACGGCCTCTTGAACAATGCATGGTTGAAACACCAAGCCCCAATTAAAAAACTTATGTATACTTGTTTTTGGGATGAAGTCTCGCTCTGTTGCCCAGGCCGGAGTGCAGTGGTGCCATCTTGGCTCACTGCAACCTCCACCTCCCAGGTTCAAGCAATTCTCCTGCCTCAGCCTCCCAAGTAAGTGAAATTACAGGCATGCACTACTACACGCAGCTAATTTTTTTGTATTTTTAGCAGAGACGGAATTTTGCCATGTTGACCAGACTGGTCTCAACTTCCTGACTTCAAGAGATCTGCCCCATTGGCCTCCTAAAGTGCTGGGATTACAGTCGTGAGCCACACGCCCAGCCAAAAATTTGTGTATAACTTTTGACTCCCGCAAAACTTAACTAATAGCCAACTGTTATTGGTAATAGCCTTATCAATAACACAAACAGTTAAAGAACACGTATTTTGTATGTTATATGTAGTGTATACCATATGCTTACAATAATATTAGCTGGAGGAAAGAAAATAACATTAAGAAAATCATAAGGAAGGTGAAACATATTCACAATTTGTTAAATGAAAGTAGATCATCGTAGAGCCCTTCATCCTCACTGTCTTCCTGTTGAGTAGGCTGAGGAGGCGGAGGAAGAGGAGGGTTGGTCTTGCTGCTTCAGGGGTGGCAAAGGTAGGAGAAAATCGATGTGTAAGTGGACCCACATGTAAGTGGACCCATGCAGTTCAAATCCGTGTCATTGAAAGATCAACTGTAAGGAGAACAGGGGAACACACCCGCAACCACAACCACAGCAACAGCTTAGCCAAACTGAACACGCTGCCTTGAAAAGCTTTGCAGTGAGCTGTCTTCCCAAGTATTCTAGAGTAACTACCTTTGTCTGTTCCACTTCTGTATCTAATTTGTTGGCTTTTGTAATTACGGTTTTATGCTCAGAAGGGTTGGTCAAGTAGACAGACACCTAGCAAAAGTAATGCCTCAAACAAAAGGGGCCAATAAATGGTAAAGTTCTAAGAAAGTAATCATTGTCCCTTGTTGAGCATTAACTGTGCTCAAGACACCACAGCAAGTGTTTTATGTATTTTAACTCGATTAATGCTCACCATAGAGCATGGTTTGGGGCGTGAGACAGAGCTTGCATCCATATCTTAGCTTTGCCGTTTAACTACTTGTACGAATGTAGAAAAGTAACTCAAATCTGTCCAGTCTCTGTTCAGCTGTCATCAGGTACTGAACAGCATCTGACAATTTCCTAAGGTAACTCTACAAGGGAGCAATGATGCATGTTGAATTTCTGTGAATGACATTCTACTGTGCATGAATTCTGTTTGCCACTGGGGCTTGCCATCGCCTTCGCAACCATCTTTCTACCACCCAAATGTGCCCAGTTTTTAAAGACTTTTGGCATGAATCTCATTTCCAAGGCATTGAACCATCTTCACTGTTCTGAATCATGCTCGAACTCTCCATAATTCATTTTAGTTAAGCTCCAAGCAAAACACAGCTCCCTAATAAGGGCCTGTCTGAAGTCGAGTGAAAGAGAGGGATTAGTATGTGTTTTGCATGCCATATACCTGTGCTGTAATCCCTAACACATCGCTGTGAAATAGTTTGCCCTCTATTTCAGGTGGAGAAGCTGAGGCATGGAGATTAATGCTGTGTACTGACATCACACAAACTCAGCAACAATTTAGTGTTCCCTGCTCTGATCCGATTTTCATCAAACACCAATACTTCATCTCTCCTCGTTTTCTTGAAGAAACAAGAGAGAGCAGCATGCTCCTTGGAAGATTAGAAGGAGAAAGATGTTGGCTTTTTGTTTTATAAGTACATAAATGTTGTTTGAATTTTTCGTATAGCTAAGTGCAGATCAGCCTTGGGCAGAGTGCTTTAAGTGCCATGATTAGAAACACACTGAAGAAAAACTAAAGTACAAATAGTGTTTTGTAAGTTAAACTATTCCATTCACGTTTTTGGTGAGGACTGTTTTCTGGTTCACTTGAGGCTTTTAAACGAGTATTATCAAAATAACTTAAAACAGAATCAAAGGAAATTAGTTCCTTAACCATGTTATTGAATACCGTTTTGGTTGAAAAAGAAGGACAGCAAATGAATAAGACAAAGAATTCCTAGAGAATCTTTGGGCACGCAGTTTCTGAATGATAGATCGTGTCTGTCTTCTGCTTTCCGGTATTGTCTACGCTGCTGCATTAAAGTCCATTTGTGTGGTACATACCTAGTAAAATCCTATGTCCACGTTGGAGTTTATTTTGGAAGGAGAAAGATGAAAACAAAAGGTATTATTCCATTTCATCTACAGATAGGTTGTCAGCAGAGATCTTGGCCTTTCCCTGGGCTTATAAACATTGTAAGCATGAAGAAGAGATCCCCAAAAGAGAGTGATTTCACTGAGACTTCAAGGAAATGCTCTCCACTTGGACGAGCTTTCTTCTGTGTCTCCGTCAGTGTCTTATTGATTGTTCACCATCATCCAGGTTTCAGTTAAAGGCTAGACTCTTCCCTTTGGAAGTCTGGCTTTTGGACTTTTTTGATGGCATCGCTGAGTTCTGATGGTGTTTTCTCTATGTGAGTCAAAGCAGCAGTTTCTTATTTTAGAAGAAGCATTTTTAGGGTTTCATCACATCTGTCGAAGACAAAGCCCTAGAGGTGAAATCCTTCCTCCACAAGCAAGCTTATATCTCCCCATCTCTGGGACTTCCGTTGGAAGATAATAAAAGGCAGGTCCTAAAGAAACAGGCTTGTCCTCAGAGAAGCCAAAAGTGCTTTAGGGGTCAGTCAAAAGGCTGAAAGTTCAGCATTCAACTCCTCTGAGCACTTTGCCCTTGTGTCCAGCCTTACAGCCCTGGTGACAGTTAACAGTCGGATTCTTGGTGACGTGGAAACTCGATCACCACTTCTGTGCATGGGCCATCAACTATGTGACCCTGGGGTGAAAGCCTCCATGTTATGTTACCTCTCTCCTCAGCCAGGCCAGCGCCCCAAAGCACTGCTTTTCAATTTATATTTATATTCTCCTTCCCTCCTTCCTGTTCTTTCACACGAGGCAGCTGACAATGGTAATAAATGTGGTCATACTCAAGGATGGGGCTGTGACAGGCTCAGTAAGGAGGGGACTGATTTGTTGCTTTGGGGTTGAAAGCTCAGACTCTCATGAAACAAAAATATTATATTCAGGGTAATGATTTATGGCCTTGACTTCTGTTTGATTGCAGACCATAAATACTAGCAAACGGTACTTACAGCATCTCTAGAGGACATTAGGAACATACTCAAGTTTATTTTATACAGCAATTACTGATGGACTATAAGCATGGACATTATTTGAAACATATTATTTTCTCCCCAATAAGTCTTTGTAGATGATCTTGTTCATCAATGACTTTCATACACTCCAACCCAATCCACGTGACTCCAAAATACTCAAAGAAATCCAGTGACAGATCAACTAGCTGATGCCAATCAACACTCTGACAAGGATGTCATCTTTTTTTTTTAATCCTGTAATATGCTTCTCAGCCTGAAATGCATGGCCTATGACTAGCATTAGCCCTTCAAAATTTGGAAACCAAAAAATCATCTGGTTGTAAACTTACTGTGTGGGATTGTGATGGGAACCTTGTTCAAATCTCTTTGATTTCCTTGTGCTTAATTTGTTTAGCTGTAAAGCAGGGACGGCTTCTCTAGGGGGTAGTGTGGGCTTTAATCCTAGCATTTCTATTTCCCTGCCTTTTCTGGTGTCGTCCCATCATTATTCTCAGTCTAGAGTAGATCCTGATTTCTCTCACCCCCTTGACTACTCCAAAGTCTTGAAGTCATGAGAATGAGATACTATTATCCATTAGAACTGAAGTCTGTACCAGCCGGAATGGAGAGGAATGCCTTACAAAAAGAATGTTTCATTTATACTACAAAAAAAATACAACTCAATCCCAAGAGGAATTTATTTATGTTCTCTGTATTTAGTGCTCAGTTAATTAATTAGTTTAAAACCCTAAATTACATTTTTCAAAAACAGATTTGATCCCTATGTGGAAAAGAAAAGAAAACTCTCTCAAACTTTCTTTTGAGTGGTAGGAGCTGGATCCGAAAGACGCTATTTGAAATGGTGTTGGAGGAAACTCTTGCTGCCGATAGGGAGATGAATGGCTTGGGGCTACTTTACACTTGTTGTAACAGTTGGTAGCCACTTTCTCCTCCTTATCTTATTTGAGAGACTTCCCAGAAGATAGAAACCAATTAACTCTTTATTTTGGCAGTGATCATCCTAGGTGTTCTTTTAATGGGTATTATTCTCGATAAATTATAGATGAGCTTGATAGTAAGACAGATGCCATTATCTCAGTTATTTATTCATGGGATGTCGTCTGCAACATACACACACTAGTTTTTCGCAAAGTTTGGTATTGATCAATTGCTTTAATCAGTTGTACCAAGGGACGCTAAAAGATTCTGCTATCACGGCTTTGAGTATCAGCATCTCTCTCTGGGTCTCTGCCAGACTGGGAGTGAAAACTGCGGATATTTTCAAACTCCTAATAAGAAGAATGCTAAGTAGAAGTAGATGGATGGCTCTTTCCATTTAGATGGGTGAATGTTCATTATTCCTCTGCCTTCACGCCATGAACGCATCGCTTTGACAGTATCATCATATTTTTGTTCACATATGTTGTTCCATTGCAATGTTAGCTGGAATGTCTGCAAACATCTAGCTTCCTGGCCTCTGTTAATGATACCCACATATCTTTTTAGATTTTGCTTTCAAAGCAGGGAACAAACTCTGCTGGTTCCTCAGAAACACATGGCCAACACCCTCGGTAGATAATCAGCATTCTGTCTAGAGGCAATTAAAGATGATATAGCTGGGGCTCCATTTTTATTTATACTGTGTAATGAGGCTCCAAATTAAAAAAGTTATATCCTAATCTCCATTAATGTAAGGAGTTGCAGTCTTGTGAGTGCAGTGGTCCATATTAGATGACAAATTTGTCATTTTTACACTTTCTTTCAGTGCCAAGATTCCACATTTCCTGAGGACAAGTGCTGATGCAAATAGCGGGAGCTCTACCCCCCCCTTCCCGTCCTACTGTGGAAGTGGGTTTCATTTGAGCAGTAAGACATGACAGACAGTGCATTTGTGGGCAATTATGTCACACCTTGGGTGGTATCAGAAAGCATAAGGTCAAAGGATGGGGGCTTTAACTTCCTAAGAAATGCAATAATGACCCTGATATGCACAGCTTGGGCACCTTATTACAATTGTAAGATGGAATACATTAAAATAAAGAAAACAAGGAACAAATATGAAAGTAGAATTGGTTGATGGGGGTATGAAATCAATGTCAGGCAATCATAAGTCTTTGTATTTGAATTTCTAAAAGCATTTCCAAATGGTTGCCCCTTCATAAAGCTTTAGTACTTTCTCATGCACAATCAGACACAGATTGTCTACAAAGACTTTCTAACCAGTTCCTCTACGTTTTTAATGACGTTGGCAAGATTTGGAAAAAGAACCATTTCTTTTTGTTTGAGAAGAAAACTTTGTTAAGGTTGGTGGCTGGCATCTGCACTAGTTCTAGACAGGCCAGAGGAATGAATGGGACAGGACAAGCTGGCGAGGATCAGATCCCCATTGGGTAAGTAAAGCACTACTGAGTCACTGCTGAGAAATCCAAGGCACTCTACATAAGACAAGCCCTGGAGAAGGATGAAAAATGCACCGCTCTGGCTCACGCCTGTAATCCCAGCACTTTGGGAGGCCGAGGCGGGTGGATCACAAGGTCAAGAGATCAAGACCATCCTGGTCAACATGGTGAAACCCCGTCTCTACTAAAAATACAAAAAAAAAATGAGCTGGGCATGGTGGCGCGTGCCTGTAATCCCAGCTACTCAGGAGGCTGAGGCAGGAGAATTGTCTGAACCCAGGAGGCGGAGGTTGCCATGAGCCGAGATCGCGCCATTGCACTCCAGCCTGGGTAACAAGAGCGAAACTCCATCTCAAAAAAAAAGAAAAATGCACCGCTCACAAAGACATCCGTATCCTAGTCGTAGGAACCTATGAATGTTACTTCATATGACAATTAAAGAAAAAGGGGGGTCTTTGCCAATTGATGAAGTAATGATCTTGAGAAGGGAAGATTGTACTGAATTTCCACTTGAGCCTTAAATGTCATCAGATTTCCTTGTAAGAGGGAGCCAGAGGCTGGGTGCAGTGACTTAGGCCTGTAATCCCAGCACTTTGGCAGGCGGAGGCAGGAGGATTGCTTGAGCCTAGGAATTCGAGACCAGTCTGGGCAACATGACAAAACCCCATCTCTACAAAAAATATAAAAATTAGCTAGATGTGGTGGCATGTGCCTGTAGTCCCAGCTACTCAGGAGGCAGAGGTTGCAGTGAGCTGAGATCAGGCTACTGCGCTCCAGCCTAGGTGACAGAGAGAGACTTTGCATTAAAAAAAGGGGGGGGGGGAGGCAGAGGGAGATTCTACACACAGATACACAGAAAAGGTGATGTGAACATGGAGTCAGAGACTAGACAGCTGCCTCCACAAGCCAAGGAATGCCAGCCATCTCAAGGAACGGGAAGAGGTGAGGAACAGATTCTCCCACAGAGCTCAGGATGGTGCATAGCTCTGCTGATACCTTGCTTTCAACACAGTGATACTGCTTTTTGGGCTCCTGGCCTCCAGAACTGTGAGAGAGAATGCATTTGTTTTGTTTTGTTTTTTGTTTTGAGACGGAGTTTCGTTCTTATTACCCAGGCTGGAGTGCAATGGCGTGATCTTGGCTCACCGCAACCTCCGCCTCCTGGGTTCAGGCAATTCTCCTTCTTCAGCCTCCAGAGTAGCTGGGATTATAGGCACGTGCCACCATGCCCAGCTAATTTTTTGGATTTTTAGTAGAGACGGGGTTTCACCATGTTGACCAGGATCGTCTCGATCTCTTGACCTCGTGATCCATCCACCTCGGCCTCCCAAAGCTGGGATTACAGGCTTGAGCCACCGCGCCCGGCCGCATTTGTTGTTTTAAGCCACCCGGTTTGTGGGAATGCGTTGCAGTGACTACAGGAAAATAACGAGTCCTGACCGGCGTGGGGCTCCCGGTGCCTCAGGCCCCACCCCTTCCGGGATTGTTCTTCCAGGCTACCTTGTGGATCTATTTCTCTATCATTCAGTTTCATTTCTAGAGCATAGGCAGAGTCGATTCAGCATAGTTTTAAGGGTCCTATGATTTTCAGAATGATGAATGAGCATTGTCTTTAACTCAAAAGTCACCAGCTGCATTGGCCCCTAACAAGAGAGTCAGCCTGTCCTTTGAAGCTTTGAAGCCAGGCATTGACTTTTCCTCCCTAGCCATGGAAGTTCTCAGTGGCATCTTCTAATAGAAGACGATTTTGTCTACATTGAAAATCTGCTGTTTAGTGTAGCCACCTTCATCAGTGATCTTAGCTTCTCCATCAGCACTTGCTGCTTCGCTTTGCACTTTTAGGTTATGGAGATGGCTTCTTTCCTTAAACAACACGATCCAACTTCTGGTAGCTTCCAACTTTTCTCCTGCAGCTTCCTCACCTCTCTCAGCCTTCATGGAATTGAAGGAGTTGAGACATTACTGTGGATTAGGCTTTGGTGTATGAGAACGTGGCTGGTTTGATCTTCCATCCAGACCACTCAGACTTTCTCCATATCAGCAATAAGACTGGTTCACTTTTGTTTGTTTGTTTGTTTCCAGACAGAGTCTACCTCTGTTGCCCAGGCTGGAGTGCAGTGGTGTGATCCTGGCTCGCTGTAACCTCCGCCTTCCAGGTTCAAGCGATTCTCCTGCCTCAGCCTCCTGAGTAGCTGGGATCATAGGCACTCACCACCATGCCTAGGTAATTTTTGTATTTTTAGTAGATTGTATTTTAGTAGAAACGGGGTTTCACTGCGTTGGCCAGACTGGTCTCTAACTCCTGACCTGGTGATCCACCTGCCTCGGCCTCCCAAAGTGCTGAGATTACAAGCGTGAGCCACCACGCCCAGCCTAAGACAGGTTCACTTTCTTATTCTGTGTGGGTAAAAGTGCACTAGAGTAGCACTTTTAATTCCCCTCAGGAACTTTTCCTTTGCCTTACAACTTGGCACTCTTTGTCCCAAGAGGCCAAGCTTTCAGCCTATCTCAGTTTTCCTTGTGCCTTCCTCGCTAAGCTGAATGATTTCTGCTTTTGATTTCAAGTGGGAGATGTGCTACGCTTTCTTTCACTTGAACACTTAGAGACCTTTAAGTGGGTAATTATCTGGCCAAATTTCAGTATTGTTGTGTCTTCTGAAATAGACTCTAGGAGAGGAAAGAGAAAGGGAATGGCCGGTTAGTGGAGCAATCAGAACAAACACCACATTTATCCATTGAATTAACCATCTTATATGGGCACGGTTTGTGGAACCCCAAAGCAATTACAATAGCAATCGACATCAAAGATCATGGATCACAGTTCACCATAACAGATACAATAATAATGAAAAAAGGTTAAAGTATTGGGAGAATTACCAGAACGTGATTCAGAAAGATGAAGTGAGCACCTGCTGCTGGAAAATGATGCTGATCCATTTGCTCATTGCAGGGTTGTCACAAACCCTCGATTTGTAATTTTTTTTTAAAAAAATGCACATTTGTGAAGCACTGTGATGCAAAGCACCATACAACGAGGTGTGCCTGAACCGCAGTGAACACCTAGTGTGCTGCGTGGCACGGATGGCGCGGCCATGCGTCCCTGCCTTTTTCCACGTGCATCCTCTCAGAGTCAACCCAGAACACCTCTGGGACCAGATGTGTGAGGGTTTTCCCCAAACACTAAGCAATTCTTCAGGGAACACCAACTGGGTGCCCTACAATTTAATTCAATCTGACCCTATCTACCTGGAAATGGTGTCAGACCCCACAGGTTAAAGGCTCAGTCTCACAAGCCTGCTCCCACTTCAGATACCAATTGCAAGTTAGTAGGTCGTCACCTGTGCTTCTGACCAACCTTCTATAAATCGGGGGTCCTACGACTCCCTCCGTGGGTTTGATTAATTTGCTAAGATGGCTCACAGCATTCAGGGAAACACACTTCCTTATGTTCACCAGTTTGTTATAAAGAATAAGAGATAAACAGCTGATGAAGACATGGATACCGTGAGTTACAGGGGTACATAACTTCCACACCCTCTCCAGGGCTCCACCCTCCCAGTACGTCCTGTATTCAGCCATCGGAAGCTCACCAAATCTTGTTGTTCAAATTTTTATGAAGCTTGATTTCTGTCTGCTCCCTGCCAACCCACCAGCAGTCAGTAGGTGGGGCTGACAGCTCCAGCCTTCTAATCCTCTAATCACCTGGTCTTTCTGCTGACTGGCCCCAAACAGAGGCTATATAGGGGTCCCACCCTACATAACCTCATTATAATAAATTCAGAAAGTTATCAACTGGCTTCCTTATATATAACAAATGATAGTCCTATCACTCAGGAAATTCCAGGGGTTTTAGGAATCCCATGACAGGAACTGGAAACAAAGACCGAACATATTTCATATAATACCCCAGTGACCATTACCAATTATCATAGCCATCCAAGAATACAGATGTATTTCGTAAATAATCCTCTCAGTGTGGCTTAGGGCTAAAAGTTTGTAGACACCTGCTTCAAACTTTGAACATTGAATTTAAGGTTGGTGAACCTCAGGCACTCCGGTATGTTATTTATAAGAAATAATTCTTTGTCTCCCTTCCTCTTATCTGTCATATGAAGAGCCCATGGGAACCCTTAGCATCAGAAATCCAACTAATTTCCATTTGATGGGAGGATACAGCTGGACTTCCTACCCACAAACTGACATTCCTACTTGGCAGAGGCATGACACTACCCTTACTTAGGATTTTAAAAACTCACCATTTAAGATCTAGGAAAAATTCCTTTCTCCAAAGACACTTCTCTTGAGTGTCTTTTGTTTCACATGTAATTTAGTGGTCACTTAGGGGCCATAGAAAAACAGAGACTTTTGTCTATTTTGCTTATTTCTTAAGGTTATGGTGAAAGAAAATCCACGAATAACTAGAGCTGTCATTGGAAACCTTTCTTTAGGACTGAGTCTCTCCTTCACATTTAGATAATGACTGGGACATTTATAGAAGAAAAATAAATAATAATAATGATGATGATGATAGCTTATAATTGTTGAGGCTTTGTTCTGTGCCAAAGATACAGATGATCTCATCTCATCGTAGCAACAACCATGTGAAATTGGTACTATGATGAATCTCAATTTCACAGAAACTGAGTCCAGTGAGGGTAAGAAACGTGCTAAAGTCACACACAGCTAGTTAGTGCTGTAAAATCTGAACCCAAGCACTGTGACTCAGTAGCATGTGCCCTCTAGTATGTACATGTATAGGAAAAAAAAATTTATACTTTTGTAGCAGGTCTAAATCTTCGTCTGTAAACTCAGATGCTTTATTTTCCATAAATCAATGTTTTGTCCTCTCTAAGCTCTTTTCCCACTGGACTGGAGGAAATAAAATCTTGACCATTCTTGAGATTACTCTATCACCACCTTCAGCAGATTTGAGACGGGCCTGGGGATCTGCCTGCCATGTCAAGATATTGGGCAGACTACGTACCTCCGTTTGAGGCCTGCTGAGAAGCACATTGTCCCTGCCCACGTGATAATCTCTGCTCTGTGGGCTTCTGTAGCAAGTTTGGGGCCAAGAGTCTTGGGGGGGCACTTCTCTAGGTATGTCACACACTCACTTTTCCTGAGGTCCCGCCATGGCCTCAGGGAGCAGGTGCAGATCCTCACACTGTTGGACTAGGGAATTTTTTTTTTTTTTTGAGACAGTCTCACTCTGTTGTCCAGACTGCAGTGCAGTGATGCAATCTTGACTCACTGCATCCTCTGATTCTCCTACCTGAGACTCCAGAATAGCTGGAACTACAGGCAGGCACCACCACACCTGGCTAACTTTTGTATTTTTAGTAGTGACAATGTTTCACCATGTTGGCCAGGCTAGTCTCGAACTCCTGACCTCAGGTAATCACCGCCTTGGCCTCCCAAAGTTCTGGGATTACAGACATGAGCCACCACGCCTGGCGTGGATGAGGGAAATCTTAATTGCTCTGAGAAAAAGTAATCTCCTCTTCTTTCCTCCCTCCTTCCTTCTCTGTCTTTTTCTCTCTCTTTTCTCTCCCCTTGAGAAATCTGTGCTATGCACTTTCTGAAGCCACCAATCATCCCAATGGACTCATTTTGACAACTTTTACAGGAAAGAACCCTACCACAGCACAGACTGTGGCATCTCTTTGAATAGGCAAAGGTCGAGGCAAAACACAGAGTGAAAACTCATAAATATTTCAAAACACGCTCTTACCACATCACCTTTTGCTCATTTTCACAACGACCTATGCTGCCTGCTGCCCACTCACCCTCACACTCACACACAAACATAACTGCACAAACATCATTTCTCATTCTTTTGGTATTTAATAATAATTTTCTTCTCCTCTCAGATAAAGTTCACATTATCTAGGCTTTGTCTCAGACAACTCTGATGTTATGGAAATACGTCAGGACGTTTCTTTATTAAAATTCCCAGTGAGGCTGGACATAGTGGCTCACACCTGTAATCCCACCACTTTGGGAGGTTAAGGTAGAAAGATCACTTGAGCTCAGGAGTTCAAGACCAGCCTGGGAAACATAATGAGACCCCCATCTCTACAAATAATAGTAATAATAATTAGCTGGGCATGGTAGTGTATGCCTGTAGTCCCAACTACTTAGGAGGCTGAGGTGAGAGGATCGCTTGAGCCTGGGAAGTTGAGGCTGCTGTGAGCTGTGTTCATGCCACTGCACTCTAGTCTGGGTGACAGAGTAACACTCTATCTAAAAAAAAAGAAATCCAATAAATTGTCTGTTTTAGTGATGTGGTTATGGATATGTATAAATGACTTGATTAATTTTTCCTATATGTCAATTCAACTCTCAATATTTTCCAAATAGATCTTAGAATTTATATCTTAATTTATGAACTATCTTGGAAGACCTGATTGTTTGGAACCCACCCTCATCTATTCTAGTTATTTGAATCTTTAGAAAGATTATTGGCTGGGGGCAGTGGCTCATGCTTGTAATTCCAGCACTTTGGGAGGCTGAGGCAGGCAGATCTCCTGAGGTCAGGAGTTCGAGACCATCCTGACCAACACAGAGAAGCCCTGTCTCTACTAAAAATACAAAATTAGCCAGGTGTGGTGGTGCCTGTAATCCCAGCTACTTGGGAGGCTAAGGCAGGAGAATGGCTTGAACTCAGGAGGTGGAGGTTGCAGTGAGCCGAGATAGCGCCATTGCACTCCAGCCTGGGCAACAAGAGTTGAAACTCCATCTTGAAAGAAAGAAAGAAAGAACAAGAAGAAGAAGAAGAAGAAGAAGAAGAAGAAGAAGAAGAAGAAGAAGAAGAAGAAGAAGAAAGGAGGGAGGGAAGGAAGGAAGGAAGGAAGGAAGGAAGGAAGGAAGGAAGGAAGGAAGGAAGGAAGGAAAGAGGTAAAGGAGTACTTAAGTTTATTGTTTCATGGAAATTATGTATTCCTCTTTAGGATATAAATATATTCATGCAGAAACTAGGGTGGAAGGGAAGTCTTCAGGGAATATACAGTATTCACTATTGACATTTGTTTCAATATTGCTTTGTTCAGCTTTTAAATATATGTGTTGTTTCTATTTTGTCTTGTATGTATCTCTCCACCACATGTTAATCCTTGGACTATTAGTATATACAGGACACGTGTCGGGATGCTTTTTCAGTGGACCTCATCTTCAGGGATCATTTTATTTTCACAGTTTAGTGCCTCCTTACTAGAATAGAGCACTCCATAATTTTTTCTAAAGATTCTATCAGTCTTGATCCAATGTGCTGGGTGATAAATGACTGAACGTTGGCCCCGGAGGCGAAGTCAGCCATGAGTCATGCTGTCTCCTAGTAACCAGTCAGCAAATAGCTTCCAGCAAATATTTTAAACCTCAAAGCACACTTACCTTTGGTATTATCCTTAGACAGACTATCCTCATCTAGATCTGTGCTCTCATCTCTCTTTCAGAACTTCTAAGAAAGGAGAAAAAAAATGGGATCGGGTTTGCGTATGACTGCTGCCTCCTTCAAAACCCACGTGAAAACAGTCCTACCCCAGGGAGTCTTTCTCAACAAACCTTTTTCCTTGATTTGTCTCTCTGTATTTTGCTTGCCCGCAAATGTTATGAAGCAATGCATACTCCATGTAATTTTCATCTGTTCGTTACTGGATAGGCCCCTCTATGTAACTGCTCAATGAGTCCATGCTGATGTGTGGTTCCATAGTTTAGCATGAAGGTCAGCACATATCAGAACAGAATGCTGCGTTCAAGCACCCTTCTCACACATCCCACCAATGATGCTGTTTCAGACTCATTAATTTAAATGTGTAAAGGTTATTTAAAACATAAAATCCTCCCTAAGTGAGAGGTGGGAAAAGGGAGAACTAAGCCTATTAATCTTGTTCACCTTATCCCCCAGTTAGACTGTTTTCTTTAGACATTTAGGTCAGATTCTGTAGCACCTTATTAGGCATATGGAAAAAACTGTGAGGGTTCTTTTTGGAGCATGGAACATCAGAAGATGTGCTTATGTAAACCCATGCAAAAGGCTACTTTAGATGGACGGAGAGCAGCAAGAGAGGCCCAGACTTTAGCAAAGAAGGGATGTAGAGAGAAATAAGTAGGAAGGAAATATGAGTAGCAGGAACGAAGGTCACTGAACCCCCTTAGCCTAACTCTAAGGTGTGGCTGCAAGTGTCTGAATTAAACTGTAAGCTTTTTAAAGAGATGATTTCTTCCGTTTCCTTGTTTTCCTCTAAAACTCTATACAGAGTAAGTGTGCAGGAAATGTTTGCTGAACAAATACACTTCCATTTTAGGTAAAAAGTGTAGATGGCCCTACACAGAAAATAAAGCACTAAGACCATTTGGTAGGGTTATTAAGAGGTAGCGCTGAGATTTTTGCCAAGAAGGCTTTTGGCTTTTGGAAAATTAGTCCCAAAATTAGTGCTCTCTTGCATAAACTGAACCCCAATTCTTCTTCAGGCCATCTTTATTTATTTATCTATTTTTTATTTTTTTGAGATTGAGTCTCACTCTGTTGCCCGGGCAGGTGTGCAATGGCGCGATCTCAGGTCACTGCAACCTACACCTCCCAGGTTCAAGCAATTCTCCTGCCTCAGCCTCTCAAGTAGCTGAGATTACAGGAGGGCACCACCACACCCAGCTAATTTGTGTACTTTTAGTGGAGATGGCGTTTCACCATGTTGGCCAGTCTGCCCTCGAGTTCCTGACCTCAAGAGACCCACCTACAGGGCATCTTTTTAACATTGCAGTTTCATTTGATTAATGGGAAACCATCCCAAACTGGCCGAGGATTTTAAGGGCACACAGAAGGGTCAGAGGGGTCTGATTGCAATGTCATTAGATTTCCTCCCTTAGATGGAATCATGCCAAGTTTTGGAAAGTGATTTATAAGATTTTGACTTCTAGTTTTCACTATCAGTGATAAGAAATTGTCATCATGTGTGAGAATTTTTTCATTTCATTTTAATTGGTCTTTTTATTAATAAAATAAACACCTCATTGAGTGCTTATTTCATATTGAAAACGTAACGATCATTTTAATCCTCCCCCAGATTCCATAAGGTGGGGGTATTTGTTCTATCTCTACAACCAGAAGCTTAAAATGGCTAAGCAAGTTGCCCTTTGTCACCAAACTAGTAAGACAGAGAGTAGAAACCTGAACCTAAGCTTTTCTGGTTCTAAGTGAAGTTCATAATCTTAACCACTATGCATCATAATTTCTTTTCTGCACACCTCAAGCTTGCAACAGGTAGAAAAAGAAATGTTTAGTGTTTATTAATTTGGCTAAAGAGTAATAGTAGAATTACATGACAGTTGTAAAAGTGTAGATCTGATAAGAATATTAGAAAACTTTTAATCTTGTAGTTTTTATTTGTTTATTTATTTTCTGTTTTTGTTTTTTTTTTTGACAAAGTCTCACTCTGTTGCCCAGGCTAGAGTGCAGTTGTGTGATCTCAATTCACTGCGACCTCCGCCTCCCGGGTTCAAGCAATTCTCCTACCTCAGCCTCCCCAGTAGCTGGGATTACAGTAATGCACCAGCACGCCCAGATAATTTTTGTATTTTTAGTAGAGACAGGGTTTCACCATGTTGGCCAGGCTCATCTTGAACTCCTGACCTCAAGTGATCCACCTCAGCCTCCCAAAGTGCTGAGAATGCAGGTGTGAGCCACTGTACCGGCCTAATCTTGTGGTTTTTAGATTTTAATTCTCAGATTCCACAGAGGTACTCAGAGGTTGCCCAAGAGGAGGATAAGGTACAATGGAAGTTGGGAGGCTGAAGGGAAACAGCTCAGGGCTTTCAATTTCCTTTTCCAGAGACTAAAGTTTCCATTGACCATTTTTTATGTTGGAATTCTACATAAGATTTCATTGAGGAGCAGGCGTAGGGAGGAGGAAAAGAGAGTTTAGTGAACCATTGTGGAAAAAAAAAAATGGTTGACAAGCGCTGAGTTAGTCTAGATCTATCATTTTATAGATGAGAAAATGGGGACCCAGGTGGCAATTTAGCCAAAGCACTCTTAACATCAGAACCTCCCTAAACGGAGACAGGTTTTGGGGACCACCTGATCCAATCATTTGCCAGCATTGACTTCTCTCACCTGCCATCAGCCACATGGGGTCCGAATTCCTCCACAGCTGGGGGCTCAAAGACCACCAACTCTTCCCATCTTTCTGATCCTTACAAAATATCTCCTTAGGCTGGGCGCAGTGGCTCATGCCTGTAATCCCAGCACTTTGGGTGACCGAGACAGGTGGATCACTGGGGTTCAGGAGTTCAAGACCACCCTAGCCAACATCGTGAAATCCCGTCTCTACTAAAAATACAAAAATTAGCCAGGCATAGTGGCACCTGTTTGTAACCCCAACTACTTGGGAGGTTGAGACAGGAGAATCACTTGAACCCAGGAGGCAGAGGTTGCAGTGAGCTGAGATTTGGCCACTGCACTGCAGTCTGGGTGACAGAGTGAGACCCTGTTTAAAAAAAAAATCTTATAATAAGTTAAAATCTGTCTTTCCATATCCCTTTGAATTAAATTAAAGTATTTCTCCCTTATAACAATGCCTCAAATATTTAAAGACACTTAATATATCCCTCCTGAGCCTCTCATGTCCAGACACAACTTCTCCCATTTCCTTGAATGTTCCTCAGAGAGGCTGAGCTCAGGGGCTTACGCCTGTAATTCCAGCACTTCGGGAGGCCGAGGTAGGCAGATCACGAGGTCAGGAGATGGAGACCATCCTGGCCAACATAGTGAAACCCCATCTCTACTAAAATACAAAAATTAGCTGGGTGTGGTGGCACACGCCTGTAGTCCCAGCTACGCGGGAGGCTGAGGCAGGAGAATTACTTGAAGCCAGGAGGCGGAGGTTGCAGTGAGCTGAGATCGAGCCATTAACTCCAGCCTGGGTAACAAGAGCGAGACTCTGTATCAAAAAAAAAAAAAAAAAAAAAAAGTTTCTCAGAGAATGTGGTTTCTTCTAGTCCGGTTGCCCCACTCCAAAAGAGCTTCAGTTTGTTTTTATCCCCTTTAAAGATTCCAGTGCATAATTAAACATAATACTTTAATAATATTTCACTTTATATATTAAGTCATTTAAACTGCCATTCCTCAAGCAATATCACATTAACTGCCTTATAATGGGCAAGGGATGATAGACAAGAGAAATAATGTCAAGATACTATTATCTACAGCTGGATTCTCCCACACAGACATAAATCCATACACACACTTTGCTTGCTTCCTAAAAGGGTCTTGCCTACACTGTCAAAATCACCCTTGCAGGCTGACCCTGAGAGTTTCTTCCTAAAGCAAGCCTTTATTCATTGCAATTAGTCCTGTGTGCTTTGCCAGAGGATGTATACACTAGAAACCATCAGCTGGCAATGGTGATACACTGAGTCAGATTTCTTAGGTGGTGCAAAAGTAATTGCAGTTTTTGCCAATCAATTTGACAAAATTCAACCTTTAGTTTGAGGGGTTTTGCCTCACATTAATGACAAAAGTTTAACCATTAATTAGAGGTTTTTTGCCTCAAAGTAATGGCAAAAGCTGCAATTATTTTGCACCAGCCTAATAGATCGCTCTACTGTAGCCACATCCACGATGGCAACTAACGTATCTATTTAATAGATAACAAAACCTAGCCAGGACACATTCATTTAAGAGCATGGGCCAATGTTAAGAATTTTTTACAGATATTTTTGCAGGTGAGATAATAAAGAGGAAAGCAATAATAATACATGAAAGGCATTTTCTAAATTCTGTAAAATGTATTATAATTGGCCCTTGACAACCCCTGCTGATGAAGGAAATTATTATATAAATGACCCAAAACAGCAGGCATAAAGCCATTACGTCATAGTTCTGGCATACTTTGGAATTTACATTTCCAAAACAATAGCCGATTACCTTTCTAATAGTATACGGTTTCGTTAAAGCTGAAAAGTGCTAGTGTTTCCTTGAGTTCATCCTGACTGATCCCTGTGCGTTCTGAATGGCAGGGGAGTCAACTCGAAATTGAACATTTGCTAGCAATAATCCACTAAACAAATAATAACTCACACGTGCTTAATCTAGAGATGATTATATTCTGCAGTTAGTTGCTATTTTTGAACTGCTGCAAGTAGTTTACGGTGCATCTTCACCTTGCTTTACATTCAAGGGATTAAATGTGCTTATGTGTATTATCTTATTTGCTGTCACCACTGCTTGGAAATTATTATTAGCTATTTTATATTTGGGGAAATCAGAAGTTTCGTATTGTTAAGGAGAAATAGACCAGGAGAGGAAAAGAGTAAATCTCACGGAAAACATTCAGCTTGGTTTAGAATTCTCTACTATTTCAGTTGGGGAAGACCCAAGAATGATCTAGTTAACCCCCTCATTTTAAAGACGAGGATGGTGACATTAGAGCCATTTAAATGTTCTATTTAGTGAACTTAAACACTTCTCAATTTCATTTCTATTTCCTGAGCTTGAAATGAGAATACTTACACTAGCTGTTTTCTAATAATAGAATTCTCATAACCGCTAATGGAAGCGTGCCAAGATGAATGGAACTGTCTCTTGGTCTGATGTCTAGCTAATGTGTACGCTGGTCAGCATGGCACGAGGAAGGCTTGGCTGGGGCTAGGAGCCCGGATTCCATCCCTTCTGGGACAGTAACTCCGCTTTCAATAAATGGACCTCAGACATGTTTTTAGACCTCAATGCCTTCATCTCTAAAATTAAGAATTGGACTAAATCTTTTAAGTGTTTTTAGAGTTCTAATGTGCCGTGATTCTCACTTTCTTTATATAAATTTTTCAAATGCATAATACATGTAGATGTCATAGATATGCAAATTCACAGACACTATAAAGAGAGGAAGGAAGCAGAAATTAGAAATGGAAGATTACATTATTTCTGGCTATATTTCAAAGGTAAGTGATCTCTAAGGGGAATAATGTTGATTTGATACTTCTTAATGTTGCGCCTTCTAATAGATAAATTCTGAGGCGTGTAGCTCCTCTTGGGATATGCTCATTTTCTATTTTCATCATAAAGTTTCAAGAGTTTGTGTTTTTTTTTTTTTTTTTTTTTTTTGACAGGATATCGCTCTTTCTCCCAGGTTGGAGAGCAGTAGCACAATCATGGCTCACCACAGCCTTGAACTCCAGAGCTCAATTGATTCTCCTGCCTCAGCCTCCCAAGGAACTGGGAATACAGGTACAATCCACTGTGCCCAGCTCAAAATCTCTTAATTTGGTGTGTTGTGGCTACACTTGCTCATGGGAGGGTCTGGACACACCAACCCTTGCAGTAAAGAAAGAAAAGGGCAGGTTGAATCTCTTGGAATGAGTTTCTCTGGGTTTCCTTGGAGTCTGTAACTCTCAGCTGGCGGTACCACCACATTCATTTGGTAACCGATTATGTCATCGCAGACAGAGATTTATGAGCCCCGATGCTAAATAAACAGAAAGCAGGATGAATTACGAGAAGTTCCAGGTCTGCGAACACTTTCTCCAATAATTAGCCTAAGGTGGGGAGAAGGGAGAAATTAACCTCACTAAACTCCCATTTTATACAACCCAAATAATGCACTGCTAACATCTGACTGAGCACAGAAATTCATCTTGAGGTGATCCAGTTTAAAACCCCATTTGTAAATTCAGTCTGAAAGGCTTCAAGCAAAAGGGATGAAGGGTTGGAAAACTCACAGCAGGGAGCCTACAACCCCCCTCCTCAGGACACCCTGAGTGATTTAAGAGGGCCTCAGAGCCCTGAGGGATGCATCTCTGAGATAGCCCACAGGTAAATATCAAATGGCTTTATGTTCCGAGAAGGAAGGGAGAGTTATCAGCACAGACACGAGCTTCTGTGCTTCCTTGATGCAAATATGGAAGAAGCAATCTGCAGAGACAATGATGTCTCTGCTGCCGCTGGCCATGGCAGTGCAAGTTTGCACAACACCAGAAGCAAGGATTGCACCCTTTACTTACATGCCGTTACCTAGACAATTCTGCTGGCTATCATATGCAAGAAAACATACAACTCATGTTAATGTGCACCCTTTCCTAAAGAAACTGTTGGAGAGGAGGTGTCTTAGGGAAAAGATAATACAAATCTATCAATCTACCACCCAATGTTTATTACATGTCTACCAGGTGAGAGAAGTTACTATGACCTGATAAGGAATAAGTAAATAATATACAGGGTAGTTCCAGCTCTCAAGAATCTTCCAGCCCAGCTCAGGAGATATAACACATGCATGCATGTCGGATCGATGACACCAGGCAGAGGGAAGCAAGTCCATGAGCAAGATGGGGATGGGAAATGGGATCCGAGCTCGAAGTGGGAAGGCGCCTGAGGGCTGCGGGAATCAGGAAACGCTTCCAGAAGTTACTTTGGTGGAGAGGGTTCCCATAGATGGGCAGAAGTGAATGCCTGGAGGGAGCCAAGAGTGGAATTGTGGATGACCCAGGAAGAGAAACTGGGAAGGAGACGGAACCAGGTGGTGGAAAGCAAGAGAACAAACACGCAAGGGGGTTTCATGGGAGAGTCACTTAAGAGGAAAATGCTGGGGAGAAACAAGGAGGAATTCAAAGATGGGGTTGGAGAAGGTGCTGAAGAAAAAGAGGAGCCGAGCATGGTGGCTCAAGCCTGTAATTCCAGCACTTCGGGAGTTCAAGACCAGCCTGGCCAACATGGAGACAGCCCATCTCTACTTAAAATACAAAAGTTAGCCCACCACAGTGGCACATACCTGTAATCCCAGCTACTTGAGTGGCTGAGGCATGAAACTTGCTGGAACCCAGGAGGCAGAGGCTGCATTGAGCTGAGATCGTGCCACTGTACTCCAGCCTGGGCAACAGAGCAAGACTCTGTCTCAAAAAAAAAGAAAGAAAAGAAAACGAAATAACTTTTTAAGCACCAACTATGTGCCAGTGACTGTAGCAGACACTCTATGCACATTATCTCATTTTATCCTCAAAAGTTTCTATAGCCAATGTCATCGCTCCCATTTTACAGACGAGAGACTGAGTGTTAAGTCTGTGAAGCCAAACGTGAACCCCAGCTTTTCTGACTTTAAACCTCACACCCTCTCTGTCACTCTTTTTCATGTGTCCTCTTTGGGGGCTCGTTTTTCCCTCTATCAAAACAGGGGACTAGATTAGCTCTAAATTTAGCCCTACTTGAATTTCAAAGTATGATGAGTCTATCATTCTAAATATACAGGGAAGAAAAAAAATACCAGGAAGTGTACTTCAGGGAAAAAAGTTGGAATCTGGAAAGCTACACAGGGATCTGGAAGGTGATGAAGAATTCTGAGAGTCAAACCTACTCTGACTCTCTTCCTTGGCACCTTCCTTGTCCTGCTCTTTAATTAGGGCTGAGGCACCTAGGCCAGTCAGGCCCATCTCAGAGAATGAGGTGACGGCCCCGGCCACCATCAAGATCAATCCGGAAGCAAGCGAGGTGTCAGGGTGGCTGCATCAAGGCGACCTCCTTCTGCCCAGGTCTACGGCCAGCCCCCAGGCTCAGCCTCCTGGAACTGGCTTTCCCAAAACAGAGATGGCCAGGAGTCACCGGGGCCTTGTTTAGAACATCTTTCAGCTCCCCTGCAGATGAGCGGAAAAAATTAAGAAATTCTCAGGAGAGACATATGTAGGGAAGAAGGAGTGGTTGGAGAGTGCAGAAACAAGGGAAAGGGGGCCTGGAGAAGAAAGCACTGCAGGAATACCAGACAAAGCACGAATCGACAAACAAGCAAATGTCAATTTCTATAAACTTGTATAAACATGTCAAAAACTAAACACGTATTCCTGGTTAGAGTGGACAGAATCAGGAGTGAGAAACAGGAAGAAAGCAGAGTGACACTGATTAAAAACTGACCAAGTGCCCTATGTTGAGTAACGCCATCCTCAGCATGACCTGGCCCAGGACACAACACCCGTTTCAGGTAGAGCTGAAAAGAGTTTGTGTGTGGCCAGGCGCAGTGGCTCACACCTGCAATCTCAGCACTTTGGGAGACCGAGGCAGGCAGATCACCTGAGGTCAGGAGTTCAAGACCAGCTTGGCCAACATGGTGAAGCACCATCTCTACTTAGCCAGGGTTAGTGGTGGGTGCCTGAAATCCCAGCTACTTGGGAGGCTGAGGTGGGAGAATCACGAGAATCACTTGAACCAGGAAGGCAGAGGTTGCAGTGAGCCAAGATCGCACCATTGCACTCCAGCCTGGGCAACAGAGCAAAACTCTGTCTCAAAAAAAAAAAAAAAGTTTGTGTTTTTGTATGGACTTCATAAATGTATCCTGGGGAACTCCTGATCACTCTTGAGCAATGGGAACTGGAGAGATTACTACACAGCCTTGAGTCATTTTCACTCCACTTGCTATGTGTCAATTTATTTTTTCTTTTTGAAACGTCTGGATTCTAAAGAAAAGGAAACCTGGAAAAATCCAGGACTACAAGCTGCTCAAGGCTCTTGCCATCACAGTGCTGAGATGGGCCCCTTAAGCCTCCGAAAAGGATATATTGATATATTGAGACTAGTAGATCAAAATGAGGGACGAATCCATTACGCATCCTCTAAATGTTTTAAGCTGCGGGGGAAATGAAACTCCAGACAACGGTTCTTCACCCGGCATGGGCTCAGTCCTCTTTGATACTTCAGCTCCCATCGGTGACTCTGGAGGTTGGGTACTAATGGCTGAGGTATGCAGTGAAATGAAATTACACTCAACCACGGCCCACCTGAATATAATGAATTTTTCTGAGGACGTGGCTTCAGTTGATTAGTGTGAATATGTGCAGGAAACCATGCGAAACATCTTGTCAATTTCTTTTTTCTTTTTTTTAATGATCTTTTCTCTTAATGGACATTTGCTTTGTCAGACTTGCATTATGATGGAGTTACATAGAAATGAAATATTGATTACTTGTCTTAATTCATCCCCAACTTGTGTGAGATCACACTGGCTCCCTCCTGCCCCACACAGCTGCAGAGACCCAGGCAGATGGGGGATGTGAATGCTTTCAGGAACTGAACCCCCGTGAATGGCTCTTTTGCTAAAATTCATCTTCAAAAAACCTTTTCTCACTCCACTCTTTCAAGAACCAGAAGTAAGGCCTGAGATAAACTTTTTCCCATGAAAATAAGTCCCTGTCATCCTACAAGCCTTTTCTCCCACCCACAGAGCTGGTCAGTCTCCATTCATTCTGGTACCACAGGAATGCAGAATGACGGGTGGTGGCCCAGGTCGTGGCTGACAGAGGCTCACTGCCACCCGGATTTGGACACAACTCTCAGCTGGGAATAGCAAGCAAAAAACAGCAGAAGAATAACCAAGGCTTGTCTTGATTCTAGGCAGATTGCAAATAATGCATTCCCTAGATGTTAGGTCAAAACAACCACCAACCCAAACTAAGCAAGAAAAAAATGTTTCACAGAGCAAGCAGCTGCGGATTGCCCTAAACTTGTTCTTGGGGAAAATGCTATTAGTTTTTAATGAGTTACCCAGGTGGATGGCACCTTAACCAAGTTATAAAAGTTAACATTCAATATAAAAGTTGTCCGGGCTGCGAGCAGTAGCTCACAGCTGTAATCCCACTACTGTGGGAGGCCGAGGCAGAAGGATCACTTGAGGTCAGGAGTTTGAGACCAGCCTGGCAAATATGGTGAAACCCCATCTCTACTAAAAGTACAAAAATTAGCCAGGCGTGGTGGCATGCATTTGTAACCCCAGCTACTCAGGAGGCTGAGGCAGGAGAATGACTTGAATCTGGGAGGCGGAGGTGGCAGTGAGCTGAGATCGTGGCCCTGCACTCCAGCTTGGGCAACAAAGTGAGACTCTCTCTTAAAACAAACAAACAAAAAAGTTGTCCAATATTTGGACAAACCCACCTGAGGTGACTTTTGATATGATTCACTGAAAATAATATATTCCTGCCAACAATTCCTTACCAGAGTTCAAGCATGAGGGAATATCAGCAAACCCAAATTGAAGGACCTTTGACTAAACATAGTCTTCAAGAATTTGAGGTCAAGAAAGACAAAGAGGCCAGGTGCGGTGGCTCACGGCTGTAATTCCAGCACTTTGGGAGGCTGAGGCGGGTGGATCACGAGGTCAAGAGATCGAGACCATCCTGGTCAACACGGTGAAACCCCATCTCTACTAAAAATACAAAAAATTAGCTGGGCACGGTGGCGCGTGCCTGTAATCCCAGCTACTCAGGGGGCTGAGGCAGGAGAATTGCCTGAACCCAGGAGGCGGAGGTTGTGGTGAGCCAAGATCACGCCATTGCACTCCAGCCTGGGTAACAAGAGCAAAACTCTGTCTCAAAAAACAAACAAACAACAACAAAAAAAAAACAAGAAAGACAAAGAAAGGGCTAGAAAACTCTTTCTGCTTGAGGAAATTAAAGACACGTAACAACCAAGTGAAATGCATAATCTTTAATTGAATCCTATTGCTATAAAAGACATTATACAATTGGCAAAATCTGAATATAGTCTATGGACCAGATAATAGCATTATATCAATACTAAATGACTCGATTTCTATAGTTGTACTATAGTTATCTAGGAGAATATTCTTTGTTCTCAGGAAACACACCATGAGGTAGTTGCTGATACATGGTCATGATGCCCCCAGTTTAGTCCTCAAAGATTCAGGAAAAATTATCTATCTCTATCTATCTATCTATCTAGTCAGAGAGAAAAAGGAATGACATAGCAGATGAACAAAATGTAAAAAATTGATATGTCTTGCTAAATGGTATAAGAGTCTCTTGTACTATTTTTATAACTTTTCTGAAAATATGTAAAACTAAAAATTACCAAAAGAATGGCCTCAATATTAAATCTAACTGAACCAAGACTATGCATTATCAAATAACAAAACCTAAAAATTGACTGGCAGTCTCACTCCTGTGATCGCAAGATTTTGGGAAGCTAAGGCAGGAGGATCACTTGAGGCCTGGAGTTTGAGATCAGCCTGGCAACGTAGTGAAATCCCATTTCTACAAAATAATAAAAACATTAGCTGAGCACGGTGACATGCACCCATACTCAGGAGGCTGAGGTGGGAGGATCCCTTGAGCCCAGGAACTGGAGGCTGCACCAAGCTATCAGGCCACTGCACTCCAGCCTGGGACAGAGCAAGACCTTGTCTCAAAAATAAAAGTTTATTTTATTTTAATTATTAATTTAATTTAAAAATGTAAAAATAAATCTGCCCACAAGTTTCCAGCAGCTCTGAGATGGAGATGGAGAGAGTACCCTGCATCCTCCCCTGTCCCCGGGCAGAACACATGCAGCAGCTGCTGGAGGGCTCTGAAGTGTAAATAGTAGCAGACGGACTGGGGACTAGGTCTGAGTTCCAAGTACCACTGAACTGGTGTGGAGTTTCTCCTCTGGTGCATGCCTTGGCCTGAACTCAATGCAGACTGCAACCTGGAAATGAGCCTCTGCACACAGACACAGAGAGCTCCCGAAAAGGACCTTCAGTTCAGCTAGAAGCATGAGAGAGAACGCTAAACTCTCAGAAAGAGAGAAGGTGGGGGAAATCCTGCTATTCTTTGTATCTCCTTTGCTTTCATTTTGTTCCTCCCTTCTCTCGCACCCTAGCTCCAAAGCCAACCTATATTGGCAGTAGGGGTGGCGACCAGTGCCAGAACCTACAACTGTCTGGGAGGGGGCTGTAATCCCAAGATAGTGGGGTCATCTTGATTGCATTTCCTTCCCTCTGTCCTCCTCCCACTTGGCCGGAAATGCAGGCTTCATTACAGGAAGTGGCAGAGTGGAGTCACTAAAGCCCCCACTTTCTGCATTGAGGACTGAAAAGGGGAGCTCCAGGAATTGTAAAGTCCTGGGGTGGCTGATGGAGACTGAGAGAAGCTTAGGAAAGCAACCCTTTCAAGTTGTTTCTGAATTGCTGGGCTCACCCCTGAGCTGCACATGTCTGATCTATACCTGAACAGCATACAGACACAGATTCTGAGACCTAAACTGAGGGACAGAACATCAGCCGTGTACCAGCCTGGCCTCTGGTACATGTGAGGCAGGTCTGAGGAGCGTGGCAGAGGTTTTGGAAACCAAACTGACAACAGAATGACAACTCTGCTAAAGATAGTCAGGACTAAACCCAATCAGAGCGTTCGTCTACTAACACAAAAACACCAACGCTCTTCACATAGTTCAGTCAAAGCCCAAGTCCTATAATATTCATTATGTCTATAATGAAATTCTAAATTACATGACATACAAAGAACCAGGAAAATATCAGACAATCCTTGGTATCTAGAAATCGATAGATACCAGCATAGAAATGACACAGAAGTTGGATTTCTAACACAGGCTTTAAAGCAGCTACTATAAAAAAATCATAAACATCCTTGAAACAAAGCTCAAATAGAAGGCATCAAAAAAAAAAAAAAAAAAAAGAAGAAGAAGAAGAAGGTATAAAGAAACACAGGGAACTTGAGAACTGTCAAATACAACAACCAAAATGAAAAATTCACCCGATGGGCTCAACAGCAGAATGGATATGACAAAATCAAGATTCAGTGAACTTAACAATAGAGAAACAGATACTATCCAATCTGAAGAACAGAAAGAAGAAGATCGAAAAGATGAAAAGTTCTCAGGGGCCGTGAGACCATGCAAGAGGTCTGATATCCCTGTTATCAGAATTCCAGAAGAAGCACCGGGAGGTCCAGAAAAAACATTTGAAGAAATAATGGCTTAAAAAATTTTGGTGAAAGACATAAACAAATAGAATAACCAAAAATTGCACACTCAGATACATCCTATTCAAAGTGTTAAACACTAAAGATGAAACAACATTGTAAGTAATTGTAGATTTATTATAAGGACTCATGGAGGCCAGATGAGAAAGGAAGAAATAAAACTGTCCCTATTTCACAGATGATATCATTTTCTCCGCAGAAAATTCTGAACAATTCAGAAAACTAAATCAAAATTGCAGGCTATAAGGTCAACATGCAAAAATTAATTACATTTCTACATAAATAAGAAACATGGGAAACAAAAATATTACTAATGATCATTCTGAAAAAAAATACGTATTTGGATATAAATCTAACAAAACATGTACAGGATGTGTATGCAGAAATTATGGTATACCAGGGAAAGAAATCAAAGATGTAAATAAATGGAGAGACATGTCATGTTCATAGACCGAAATGTTCAACATAGTACAGATAAAGTGATGTACAGATTTAATGCAATGGCTATCAAAATCCAAGCAGGATATTTTGTAGACGTGGACTTATCCTGTAAGTTACATAGAAACAACAAAATTAGAATAGCCAAAATGTTATTTTTACAAATGAATAAAGCTGGTGGACTCATACTACCTGATTCTAAGACTGACTTTATAAAGCTGTAATAATCAAGACAGTATGGTATTGATGATGCCAAAACCATATTGATTAATGGAACAAAAATTGAAAGTCCAGAAATAGACCCATGCAAATAAGGCCTGTTGATTTTTTGACAAAGGTGCGAAGACAGTTCATTGGGAGAGCAATGGTCTGTTCAATAAATTTTGTTGGAATAGTTCAATATTCATTTGCAAAAAATCCAAATGAACCTTAATCTAAGCCTCAGACCATATACAAAATTAACCCAAAATGGATCATAAATTTAAAGATGAAATGTAAAACTGCAAACAAATTTTTAAAAACATAGGAGAAAATCTTCAAGATCTGGGGTTAGGCAAATAAGTTTTATATGTAACAACTAACGCTGATCCATCAATAAGAATTTAATGATTGCGCTTTGTCAAAACTAAAAATATTTGCTCTGTTTGCGAAACTTACCTGTAAGAAAACAAGCATGCCAATTTTAAGAACGGGCAAAATACTCAAATAGACGCTGCACCAAGGAGGAAGGCAAAGATGTGCATGAAGATGACGTTCAATGTCATTATCACTAGAAAAATGCAAATTAAAACCTTAATAAGCTACCACTGCATGCCTATTGCAATCTCTAAAACAATCTCAATTACCGACAAGGATGATGTGTTTCTAGAACTCTGATACATTGTCGGTGGGAAGATGTTTCAGCCATTATTAGGAAAATGCTTGGCAATTTCATAAGTAAATGTACACTTACCGTATGATCCAGTAATCCACTTCTAAGCATTCTGCCCAGGAGAAAACATCTTTACAGAAAACCTGTACACAAATATTTACAGCAGGTCTATTTATAATTGTCATGTACACAAAACAACTCAAATGTCCCTCAACAGGTGAATGGCACATAGACAGCTGTTATACGGAGGTGGTGCATTGAGTCAAACAAAGGAATGAACTGTTGATATGAGCGACAACTTTGATGAATATGAAAAGCATTATGCTGAGTGAAAGAAACCAGTCTCAAAAGATTACACACTGTATTATTTCATTTATATAACATTCTTGAAAAGACAGTACTCTACTGACAGAGAAAATATCAGTAGATGTCAGGGGTTGGGAGGTGTTTAGGGTGTGACTACAGCATCATAGCCTGAGGGAATTTATTGGGGGGGTGGGGTGGGTAATGTTACTTCTCTGTTTTCTGATTGTTGTAGAGGTTCCAGGATTTACTATATGTGTTCAAGTTCATACCTCTGTACACAAAAAGTCAATCTTACTATATGACATTTTTAAACTGAATTTAAAAGAAGAAAGAAGGAAAAGACAACTTTAAGTTATGTAAGGAGAAATTTACCTCCGATTTGGAAAGATAGAAGATTGAAAAGGAGCAGTGACGGAGGATCAGCCTCTGTGATCGTAGGTGCAATTCATTTTCTTGTCATGTTGTTTTGGTTTGGAGAAAAAGGACCACCAGCAGACAGCAGTCGGTTTGGAATTGCACAACTGCTCTGACTTCCCAGTGCCCGCTGGAAACAAACATCCCAGCAGCTTGCCAAGGAAGATGTCCTGCTTTGTGCACATGGGTATTCCCTTGACTTGGGATATCTATTCCTACAGAAGAGAGGGCCATTTTAGGTTATTGAGGCTGGAGAGGTTTCCAATGGAGGCAGGGGATGAGGGTGAGGAGTTTACTAGGAGCACCAGCTGCCCACTTGGTGGGCACACTTGGGTGTCCTCACAAAATGGAGTTATCTTAATCAATCCATCGTGGTCCAGAGAATGACCCTCATCCTTTTGGGTCAGAGATTATCTCATCATTGACTCTGAATTGATTGGATGGATGCAGAGAGTGTAGAGAGAAGAGCCTTCATAGCTTCATAAAATTGTGAGCTGACAGTCTTAGAATCACCCAGTTGGATGTACAGTCAACAAGCAGCCTTCTGGTAGTTCATTCATTTGTTCATTCATTCTCCATACAGTCTTCAAGCACCTTCAATGTGACAGATGTTACTCTAGGTTCTGGACACACAAAGAGAAATCATGCATGTGCACTGCTTGGAGTAGCTCATTCCTTCCTCAGAGGTTTGGTTGCAGGATGGAGCACAGGATGGCCAGGCCCTGAGGCTAGGATTTTCTGCATTGTGATTTAACAAAATAACGCTATACACAATCAGTCACTCTCTTGTGAATTGCTTAGCAAAAATTATTATCCCTGACAGAGTGCACTGAGAAAAAAATGATAAAACCCTAGGACTGGACCCCAAACTGATGACTCCAGTGAGGAATCGCCCCCTTGTGACATTCCACCCTATAGCATAACACTGATGATCCACTTTGGAACCTAAAAGGTAGTTCTTTTATGCTCAACCCACACAGCAATTTTACTACAACTCATGTCACTCCATGTTGGCTACCTCTTATTATCTGCAATGCAACATACTACTCTCAGCAGGCTGCAGGCTGAGCCTAGGAACTGAGCCTCCGCCATGCTTTCCTTCCATTCCCCCCATCCCCAGCTGGTAGCGTTTTGCAAATGATACTGCAAATGATTGTAATTTGTGTTTATGAGAAAAGGGGGTTGGTAAGGAAAAGAGAGAGAGGGGATTAGGAAAAGGGGAGCGAAAGAGAGAGAGGGAGGGGTTTCAGCTACTTGGAATTTGGAGTTTCTTTAAGTGCCCTTGCTTAATAAAGCACATTTTTAATAAGCTAGTATAAGAAATGCACTTTTCAATGGAAAAAAAAATGGGTTTGAATTTTGGCTGCCACTCATTAGCAATGTTATCTTTACAGGGTAATTATCATCTCTGGGTCTCGATTTTTCTAAACCATAAAATGAAATGTGTGGCGCTAGAGAATTTTTTAATATTCTGGTATCATTGATTCCTGTATTTCTTGAGACAAAATCCTCTCTTCCACATTCTGTTAATTTTGTAATGTGTTCGCCATTCTCTCTTGACACATAAAAGGACTCTGTGAAAACTATTAGTATTGGAGAAGATTTCCTATAACTATCATACCATCTATGTTTCCTATTAAGGCTTCTGACATTCCACATGTTTTCAAAGGTAATTGGAAATACTGGAGACAATTTAAGGGTCATTATTGTGTTAGCCAAGAAAATAGCTAATGATGGCTTTAGCTACTGGGCTATTCAGCCAATCATAGAGCCCATTAGCCCAATTAAGTAAATCAAATAGGAAAAAACATTTAGACTTAAAAAGCCACCCACCACTACCTATTACTTGCTCGTGAGGCTTCTATTTCATGGTGAATTCAAATTGCTTCTTCATTCTAGGTAGAAGAAAATGAGCAATCATCTGATTTAGCAGATGCAGTGACTCCGGATCACTTAGCATTTATAATGATAAAACAAAAATCATGTTAAATAGCAATTTTAAGAAAGCAGGTAATACTAGAACCTTTCTGCATAAATCAGGCTTTAGCTTTGCTGGAGTGGATTCCTTCCCTGGAACGAGGTGTGAGAAGCACATGGACTTCTATTCCTTCAAAGGATTTTCTTCAATCGATAGTCTGTAGTTAAGGTTCGTAGCAAAGCAAGGCAGTAGCACTGGGAGGAACATTTATGATCTCAAACATTCTGATTCTAGTTGTCTACAGCATTCGAATATTGAGTAGGCACTTCCACTTCCACAGACCACTTCTTCAAGATGATGCTGAGGTTAACTTGTATTTTTATATTATTCAAGGAGGCAGTTCACAGGATATTTGAAATGACTTGGAGAGAAAAAAGAATACCACTGTTCATATTATTAATATTTATTGTACAAGTATTCTATTCATGCCATGCTATTGCTGGAGAGAGTTGGCCCACTGAATACATGTGCAATGTGGATGAAGCAGTGAATATATAATTCAATTAAAAATTCAGCAACTGATATCATCAGTGGTGTGCTGGTAAAGGTCTGACAACCGGCTCCCCAGCAGCGGTTTGCAGCATTTGCTTATTTTCATGGTGTAGACCCTTCCCTCATGGCTGACATCAAGCTACCAATGGGATGGCATCTGGCTTGCACAACTGCTGGAAATTTGGCAATCAGCTTGAGCGAGCTGGCACAAGTAGCCCCAGTCCCATTACGGGACGTGGCTTAAAGAATAAGGGGAAAAAAATGGCTTGTAACCGGACTCCAAGAAAATCATTCTCAGATCACACACCTAAATATTTACTTTCTTCCCAACTAGCATCTAAAACTGGGACAGTGGACGGGGATGGGATTCCCTTTTCAGAAAAGCCCTTCAGGAAGTTTTATTTCTAAATACCAACCGACCAGGGGAAGGAGTAGGTCATTCTATTTCCCTGGACTCGCATGTATCATAAGCAGATTTCATATCTGAGAGGAGTAAGTTCTCTTCTATTTTTGCGGCTCCGTGTGCAATTTAGTCCAAAAATTGACTCCGGAGCAGATCATTAAATTGTCAACAGCCGGTGAGGTTCTGAAACACAAGCAATGACCATCCAGACAGGAGGTGGGGCGTTTCTAACGCATCCCTGGGGACCTGCCGGGATCCTGACCTCTCCCTATGAGAGGCTTTGGGACTGATTCAGATAACAGTGGGGGCAGAGTTGCTCTCTCCATGGCTGTCTCTTTCCTTCTGCCAGTGATCTCCACCTTGCTCAGCCCACTCAGCGCCGCCTTTGCTGTGACCCTCTAGGAAATGTGGCTCCTTTTTCCCAACCTCACTCTCCTTTCATCTGCATGTCATGAGGTGGTCATGAATATATTCTTTCACATTCCTGCTAAATACTCATCGTTGGACGTAACACAAGAGTATCAAATTTGTATAAACAATATAATTTGGTTCTCTAATATAATAATGCAATATAACAAGAATGAGTCACTTATTGTTGTCTATTCAACTGTACCTTAATACTTATTTTATGGATACTTATCTATTTATACATTAGTTCTGTGCAGTCTAGTCAATACTGATCTGTTGAATGGATAAACAGTGAATGGTGCAAGATTCATCCGTCTGAATGGATGAGACGACCTCTCTAGTTCGTTTTCAAGCCTCTAGGCCTATGATACATTTTTCCTATTTCCAGATTTTTCTTTATGTTCTCTGTTTATTTCTAGAAAATGGCAAATAGCTTCTCGCACGGTGGGGGGAGATTTTTGGCAGGAAGATCGCACTTTTTACCTGTCTTCTACCTTCCAGAAACGCAGGAAATGAAAGACTCAGAAAGTGGAAAACAGGCCGTGCAATCGCTAACAGCTGGCAGAGCGGCAAGTGCACTCGCGTGGGTGGCATTTGTCCCTGTTTCTACGCTCTGATCTGAAGCTTGTACAACAGATGTACCAGGGGCTGGAGGATGGCAGTGCTCATTTGTGGAGGGGATAATGCTAGAAAACAGCTCAGGCCATGACTAGCATGGATAGCACAGTGCCGCAGGCTGATGAACCTGTTGGTCCCGCTGGGCGATTTTAGTTCAGCAGCATTTTAACCATTTGCAATGCTAGAAGCAATGGCAAACATTGCTAATGTAACATTTCTTTCTAAGGCTAGAGTGCTGGAACGAGATGTCATGGAGCTTTTCAAAAATACTGAGGCTTTATGTTGAGTTCTGAATAAAATTTAACCTCCAACTTTTTTTTTTTTTTTTTTTTTTTGAGATGAAGTCTTACTCTGTTGCCCAGGCTGGAGTGCAGTGGTATGATATCGGCTCACTGCAACTTCTGCCTCCTGGGTTCAAGTGATTATTCTGCCTCAGCCTCCCGAGTAGCTAGGATTGCAGGCGTCCGCTACCACGCTACCACGCCCGGCTAATGTTTATATTTTTAGTAGAGATGAGGTTTCACCATGTTGGCTGGGCTGGTCTTTAACTCCTCACCTCTGGTGATCGACCCGCCTCAACCTCCCAAAGTGCTGGGATTACAGGCGTGAGCCACCACACCCGGCAAGTTTTTATTTTTAAATTTTATTTTAGGTTCCAGGATACGTGTGCAGAATGTGTGGGTTTGTGACATAGGTATATGTGTGCCATGGTGGTTTGCCGCACCCATCCACCCGTAGCCTAGGTATTCAGCTTTGCACGCATGAGCTGTTTGTCCCGATGCTCTCCCTTCCCCAACGACAGACCCCAGTGTGTGTTGTTTCCTCCTTGTGTCTGTGTGTTCTCGCTGTTAAGCTCCAACTTATGAGCAAGAACAACACGTTAACCTCCAACTTTTTTTTTTTTTTTTTTTTTTTTTTTTTTTTTTTTTTGAGGCAGAGTTTCACTCTTGTTACCCAGACTGGAGTGCAATGGTGCAATCTCAGCTCACCGCAACCTCTGCCTCCTGGGTTCAGGCACTTCTCCTGCCTCAGCCTCTTGAGTAGCTGGGATTACAGGCACGTGCCACCATGCCCAGCTAATTTTTGTATTTTTAGTAGAGACGGAATTTCACCATGTTGACCAGGATGGTCTCGATCTCTCGACCTCATGATTTACCCGCCTCGGCCTCCCAAGGTGCTGGGATTACTGGCGTGAGCCACCGCGCCCGGCCCAACCTCCAACTTTTAAAAAAATTATCATCCCAGAAAACTGTTGTGTTGCTGCTACTAATTATGAAAATGACATGAGTGTAACAGCTCTAGTGTTGTTATTTTTCTGTAGTCAACCCGATGTCTTGGGTATGTGTATAGTATTTAATACTTACCTTATTCCTGTTTTTATTTCTCTCTTGGTTCTGCCTTGTCTCATATAAGCCCATACCTTATATTCTAACTTTCATATTTCTCTAAGTAAAAAAGAAAAGAAAACCTCAGGAAGTGGTAGGAATAATAATCTATTTGACATACTAAAAACATTCTCCCAAGGATCTTAGGGCTCATTTCCATAATAAAAATGGTAAAATACATCCCTGGCAAAGGAACAATTTACTTAGAATCATCGAATTACAATTAGTCTTTAACCTTATATTTTAATCACTGTGAATATTTAGTTTAAATGAGTGTTAGCCCCAGGAGCAGACATAGACCTTCTGGTCTTCATTTAACCAAAAAGAAGTTAAAATTAGGTAGATGTTTTACCTCCCCAAAATAAAAACATCTAAAGGGAATCTACAGAAGATGTAGCATTGTGATTTTTAAAGAAGTTGCTGGAGAGACAATGTCTGTTTCTAATTACACAAACTAGTTAAGAAAAAGAATTTAAGTCAGCTGATATTTTTCCTTTCATTATTTATGATTTAAGCCAGCTCATCTTTTTCCTTTCATTATTTACAGGACATCTAATAACTGCTCTGATTGAATTTAAACATTTGCAGTGGGGTGCTTCTGGCTTTGTGTATGTAGAACTGGTGTCTAAAAGAGTCAAGTGCTTCACCACAGGACTTTTATATTTCTCATGAAATACAGCCCATCAAAAGGCAAATTCTCTATTTCCTCCATTTAGATTGTCTGCTTATAACCATCAAATAATGTAAATGTGGTCATTAGTCATCGACAACATTGTCAATTAAGAGAGTAAAGCCAGTAATGAATTCTACATCCCTGACCTCATATTGTATATTGCATTTTAAGAGAGCTGTTTTTATCAATGACAATCCCATTATTTGTACTCAAAACCTGGACTCTATATCCAATGAAAGGATTTTGATACTGAATCTTTATTTGAAGAGAACCACACAAAAAAACGTTCACCGTCATACCTGATGTCTGCTATTGTTGAAATGGTCTCAAAGGCTTCAGCACTGTAGCTGGTGGAAACCAGGTCACCAAAGGCACTGCCCTTGTACCTGGAAGGCCCGTCCCTGTCCCCATTCACACAATGAATTCATTTCGAAGAGAGGAATGCTATAGACAGATTCATTAGAAAACGCTTCATGATTGTGACACGGAAAAGGGCTGGCGAGGATCACAAACAACTTTCCTGGGTTTCACGTTATAGCATGGACTTCTTCACCCTCATCTACACATAAAATTTACTAACTTCAAGAAGAGGAGATCGGGGTGGACTCTACCTTGCAATTTCTATGTAGCCATGAATTAATTCCCAAATGCCCGTGTGAGCATGTTTTCCTTTTCATGCATCGTATTTAAGAAACAGCTGGAAATATTACTCTGTGTGAGACACACCCCAAGTCAGCATGATCTCTTGTTCCTAGAGTGGAGTAAATGAGTAAAGAAATTATTCCTCCACCCTTTACCTAACTTAGTGTGTGAACAATCAATTGTCTCAAGATTGATTCAGGTTCCTCTATTCGTGGAAACAAAAAAAAGAAAATTGGGCAGAAAACAATTGTCTGTATTTTTTTTTGAACTACACTTCTATATTTCATCGGTGAGTAAACATAGAATGTTAAAGCTGCAGAGAAAATGTTAGAGGTCTTGAAATAAGCACAACGAAGAGGATGAGTCAGTCTGGGCATAAAGTAAAAACACTCAATTTGGAATCAGGGGATCTGGGGAGGTCAAGAGTTTGCTGAAGAAGGAAAGTTCCATGGTCTCTCACATGACTTCTATAGGTCATTTTCCTGAATGTCAAGATGATATTTCATAATGAGTATCCAATAGGGGCTAAGTTTGGAAAGCCTGGAATCCTAGACCAGGGATCGCCAAGTTCTTGGGTTATAAGCCCCACTGAAAACAATGTTTAGATGCCTCTCACATAGACAGAGGTGCTGTTTAGCACCTTAAAAAAATCAAACTGGATTCTAATGAAGAATGTGTGTGTGTGTGTGTGTTAGTATAAAGGGAATCTATTGGGAATGGGAAAGAATGTTAATGGAAATTTTTATTTTTTACTCTGATTATGGAATGTATGGTTTTTTACAGTAAGCATACGTTCAAGTATAGTGTGCTAAAAACACTATTAAAAAAAGAAAGCAATCCCTTATATGAGAAAATATGATAACATGGATACACCTTTACGTGTCATCAGACGTTGCTGAGTCAGCATTCAGCTTGAAAAGATTACATAGACCATATAAGAAAAAGAACATGATCATACGTGGTTCTTCAGCTCTAACAATGTATATTGTCCCAAGAGCGTTATCGAATCGCTTAGCTAATTAGATCCATCCTGAGATGTTTTCAAACAAATAAAAACAAACTTTCTGCCACAGGAAGAAAACAACTGAAAAAATGCAGAGCACATCTAAATAAAGATGTCTCTGGTTGAATAGAGACCTTGTCATTCCTCTTGGATAAGGAATATTACTTGTTTATGTGGACCATTTTGCCCATTACTTACTAAGATTCCTTGGTAAGAACCAAAATACTTCCTTTCAGTTAGCTAAGGCAGAGACCGGAAGACATCCAAGGTTGCTGTAAATACTTTGGTCCTGAACAGATGGTAGAATTCTGGGGAAGACGTAGTCCTGTGATGGTGGCTAAGACAAAGCTGAGAGTTTAAAGAACCGTGGAGTGTTCATAAAGATGTCGAAGTTTGGGCTTCAATACTCATAAAGATATTGCAGTACCAAGCACTTAGTAGGCTGTTTGTAAACATTTGATGAAGGAGAAGGAGAAGAGAGAGAAGGAGAAAAGGAAGAAAGGAAGGAAGGAAAGAAAAAAGAAAGGAAGAAAGGAAAAGAAGGAGGAAGAGGAAGTGAGGGAAAAAGAAAATGAAGAAAAGCTGATGAATATACCATTCACACAAATTACTTTGAAAGAAAATGACAATTTAGAAGCAGCCTTATGACCATCCTAGAGTAAGCAAGTTTCTTTAGACAGTGTTTTCTGTTCTACACCCTAAAAATATGTTTTGTGTCTAGTGTATAGCCAAGAAGAACATAAAAGTATATCAAGAAATGTAAATGGCTCAATATACAGAGATGAAAAACCTGGAGCCTGTATGATGTACTCTAGGTGCTGAAAAGGAATATTGAAGTTAAATTTGTTTTTTTCTTGGCTCCTAACATTTGCCCCATTTTTTGAAGTCTTAAAGTCATATATGTTTACCCTAGGTAGAACAGTCTTATGATTTTGCAGGCAGTGAGAGCGTAAAGGGAAAAAGGAAATGAAGATCTGTGAGAGAAAAAGCCCTGATTGGAGGCATGTCAGCGACCACTTAAAGTAATGGAAAAGACAATACAAATAGTCTTGCAATTATAGAAAGATCAAAGAACTCTATACATCTTCCTAAATAATCAGATTTCATTCAAGAATCCTCTGGTAGGAAAGTCTGCTTCTGTCTATGGTAGAGTAAATGGTAACAGACGAATCCTCCCTTTGAAAATAAATACAAACATGGAGAAAATCTGTGAGGCAACCGTTTCAGGCTTGGGAAAATAGACAATGCAAGCCTTGCTATCCCTCAGAGAAGGTGAACGTACAATCACTCCAACTCCCACCTAATTTCCTGACAGTGACACAGGGAGCTGGAACCCAAGCAGAAGTGGTAAGTCTTCGTGATCTTCCTGAGTAGAGGAAGTAGATGCCAAGTTCAAGGCATTTGCAGCCACTAGAGTCTGCAAGCCAGGGCACTACAAAGCACAAAGCTACACAGTGGAGTAGGTCCCAGAAGTCTTCTGTGGTTTCATTAAGTCTTTGGCAGGCACAGGGTGAACCCTAGTTGTCTTACTAGAGAGCAGCAATGGAGTAGAAAGAGGAATTGACTGACTATTGTTTGAGCTGTGCTGGGAGATGCTGGAGTTTCAACTCAGCCACCATGGAAATACCTTGTCAACACTCTGGCACCCAGCTAACATACAGAAAAGCAGTTGTTTTAGGAATAAGAACCATTCCCCAGAGGAAGGCCCACTCTAAATGTGCCCTAACAAATTTTTAAAATAAAACTAAGTCTATGCAAGTTTAATTTAATTGGCTAGTAATTGAACTACTTACTGTAGCAAAAAAAAATCACACTTTCCAGAGGAAGATAACAGAATCCTTAGACTCTAAGATGTATCATCCATGCTGTCAAGAATACAGTAAAAATTGCTAGACATGAAAAAAAGACAGATGTGACCAATTGTCAAGAAAAAAACAGATAAAAGGTATCAACGTAGGGCAGATATTAGAGTTAGTATATGAAACATTAAGGCAGATATAATAAATATATTCAAGGATTTAAAGAAAAAGGAATTGTTAGGAAATCTCAGCAGAGAAAAGGAAACAAACAAAAAAGAAAGAAAGGGAATGAAAATTCTTGAAAAAAAGACCACATAACTTAGACTTTAAAAATTCATCAGAGGGTACTGATGGCAGAATGAAAGTGAAAGCAGAAAGTCAGCGTGAAGACAAATTGTTAGACATTATCCAATCTGAAGAATGGATAGAAGAAAAGGTGAAAGAAAAATGATCATTCTCAGAAATCAGTGGTACAATACAATATATCTAATTTGCATATAACTGGAGTCCCAGAAGGAGAAGAGATTGATAATATTTTAACAAATAGTGACACAACTATTCCTAGATTTGATGGAAAATATCAACTTACACATCCCTTTGAACTATGAATGAGATAAATGCAAAATAAACCACACTAGGCCTATCAGTCAAACTTCTAAAAAGCAGAGATATAGAAATAAGCTAAAAAATACATACAAGGGATAAAAACAACATGAACGATGACATCTCATATGAAACAATAGAGTTCAGAAACAATGCACTAAGATTTTTTAAACAACATGAAGAAAAAAATATCCTTTTAAAATGAGTCTGAAACAAAGACATTTTCAGATGAATAGAAGCTAAAAAAAATTATTCCAACAGACATAAATTTCTTTAAAAAAAAGATAATAGATATTCTTAAGGCTAAAGTAAATGATACCAAACAGAAGTTTGCATTTACAGAAAAGAATGAGGACCACTAAAAATGTTAAATAAATAGATAGATATAAAAGACTATGTTTCTTTCTCCTCTTACAAAATTTTAAATGACAACTGATGGTTTCAAATGAAAATAATTATATTGTGAGACAGAATTTTTTCAGTATATAGAAGTAAAAGTATGAAAATATTAGCATGAAGTTTAGGGAGTAAATGGACTTAAACTGTTGCAAGAGTATTGTATTTGTAAACTGTGAAATGAGAAAAATTAGATATGAAGTGTGAATCAGAAGTAGAGAGGTAAAGTATTAAGTGTGAAGTGGTATAACATTGATTCAAAATGGACTTTGATAAGTTTGGGATACGTTGTTAACCCTTATAGTAAACATTAACACAATAAAATACAATAATTATAATTGCATTGAATATAAATGATCTAAATGCTCAAATAAAGAGCTTGAGATTGTCAGAATGAATTTAAAAAAATCAAACCCTAACTAACTGTAATAATAGAGGCAGGAGACAGCCAAATGTCCCCCAGGTCACTGTGCACAGGAGACTTGCCTAAACATGCCCATGGTGGAAAATTTCATCCCTAAACACACATGCTGTAAAGGAAATAAATCAATGTGGAGTGGCTCAGATTAAGGGCTTGCCTGCACACTGAGAAAATGGGGTGGAACCACCAGGAATTTTCATCTTAGGCAGGGGAAGGAGCCTGGCCTCTTCAGCTCCTGGTGGCCTGGCATTCAATCTGTGAGGTGGGAGCCTGTTGGCAGGACCCCCTCTTTCTTTGCTGAGAACTTTCATTTTGCCTAATAAATCTGCCTTCTTGCCTTTCAATTTATCCATGTGCCTAATTTTTCCTGGTCATGAGACAAGAACCTATAGTTTAGCTGAACTAAGAAGCAAAAAATCCTGCATCAATGTGTGAGATACATATTAGATGTAAAGATACAGATAAGGTTGAAATTAAAACGGTGGAAAAGATATACCGTGAAAAACATGTAAAATAAAACAGGCATGGCTATATTAATGTGAGGCAAAAATTGACTTCAGGAAGAAGAGCGTTACTCAAGACAAAGGGGAATGAATTATACTTATTTTAAAAAGCAGTTCATCAGGAATACATAACATTCCTTCAGCTACACTCTGGGTTCTTGTCTTATGACCAGGAAAAATTAGGCACATGGATATTGACTGAATAATAGATCTAAAAATAGATCTTCAAAATATATAAAGCAAAACCTGAAAGAAATAAAGAGAGAAATAGACAAATCCACAACCATAGTTGGAGAGTTTAGTACTTGCTGTAGTAATTATTAAATCACATATTCGAAAAATTGCCAAAGACACAAATAATCTGAATACCATCAACCAATATGACTTAATTGACATTTATAGAAGACCAAAAACAACTTCAGAAAGCGCATTCTTTTATACTGTGGCTGGTTCAAGATAGATTATATACTGAGCCATGAAACAGGATTTAATCAATTCCAAAATATGGAAATCTTAAGTATACAATCTCTGACCACAGATTAAGCTAGATATCAATAAGATACCTATGAAGACCCAAAGTATCTGGGAAGCTACTAAGATATTTCTAAAAAGCCATGAATTAATTTTCAAAAAAGTTACAAGTAAAATTTTCAAATCTGAGTTGATTGACAATTAAAACACAGCATTTCAAAATTTGTCAGATGCAGCTAAAGAACTCCTTGAAGTTTATCATTGTCAATGTCTTACTAGAAAGAAAAAAAGCTTAACATTGATAACCATGTTTCCACGTTAGTTAGAAAAAAAAGAAGAGCAAGTTAAAACTGAAAGTTAAATAGAATTAAAATTCAGAAACGTAACTCAATGGAATCAAGTCAAATATTGTTAATAGAAGATATTAACAATGTTAAAAGTCGGTTTTTTTTTTTTTGAAAGGCAACAAAATTGATACTTCTAGCAGAACTAAACAAGATATTGCCAATAATGGGATCCTAAGAAGAAAGTCTTACTACAGATCTTACAGTCATTAGAAGGACAATAAAGTGATACGATGGCATATTTTTATAAATAAACTTGCTAATTTAAAAGAAATGGACAAATTGCTTAATAAACACCACTTACTAAAACTAATTAAAAAAAAACACAGAGTATCTGAATTGTCCTGTCTCTACTGGAGGAATTGAATTTCTATTAAAATATTTTCCCCACAAAGATACATCTAGCTCAGATGGTGTCATTAGTGAGTTCGAACTTTGGAGTAAGGAATAATGCAAAACGTGGCCAAATGCAGTGGCTCACACCTGTAATCCCATCACTTTGGGAGGCAAAGGTAGCTGGATCACCCAAGATCAGGAGTTCGAGATCAGCCTGGCCAACATGGTGAAACCCTGCCTCTACTAAAAGTACAAAAAATTAGCTGGGCATGGTGGTGTGTGCCTGTAATTCCAGCTACTTGGGATGCTGAAGTGGGAGAATCACTTGAACCCGGGAGGCAGCAGTTGCAGTGAGCTGAGCTCATGCCTTTGCATTCCAGCCTGGGAGACACAGCAAGACTCTGTCACACACAAAAGAAATAATAATGTAAAACTTAACACAAACTCAGAAAGTAAAAGAGGAAGGCACACCTTCCAACTAATTTTAAAAGACTGGAATAACCATGGCACAAAAAACTGACATCACCATTATAAGAAAAGAAATTTATAAAACAGTATTTCTCATGATCAGAGATTTTTTAAAACTCCCTTATAAAATATCAATAACATGAATTCAACAGTGTATAAATGGAATGACTGTCATCACTAGATGGAGTTAATCTCAGGGATGCAAGTTCAGTTCAGCATTAAAAATTAATATGTGGATCTTCTGCATTAAGAGATGTAGAGAGCTGGAAAGAACCTTATTCCCAGCCTCTCAGTCTTACAATAAGAAAATAAGGCCGGGCGTGGTGGCTCAAGCCTGTAATCCCAGCACTTTGGGAGGCCGAGGCAGGTGGATCATGAGGTCAAGAGATCGAGACCGTCCTGGTCAGCATGGTGAAACCCCGTCTCTACTAAAAATACAAAAAATGAGCTGGGCATGGTGGCACATGCCTGTAATCCCAGTTGCTCGGGAGGCTGAGGCAGGAGAATTGCCTGGATCCAGGAGGCGGAGAATGCGGTGAGCCGAGATGGCGCCATTGCACTCCAACCTGGGTAACAAGAGCGAAACTCCATCTAAAAAAAAAAAAAAAAAGAAAAAGAAAGAAAGAAAATAAAAGCTTGATCAAACAGAAAATTAATGATCTTTCTTGAATCCATTAGAGATCTGACATGGCAGGGGAAAGAACCTAACATCTAAGAAGAGGCCAGGACCTACAGGGTGCAACAGGACCCAGGCATTTGCTTACCTAGGGCAGACGCCACTGCATGCTATATGATTTGGCAAGGAGAGTCCGCTTAGAAATTGTAATGAACTACTCCAGGTCACATATGGATGTGGAGCCACTGGGTCCTGGAGATAGGATTATTCGCATTCTCTTGCAGTCCTGTCTTCCATGGATGTGACAAGACACTCACAGGGAAGACAGGCAAAACTCCTAACAAAGTTTTCCTAATTGTACTGACTTCAGGAAGGGAATAGTAGCTACTCCTGAAACTCTTCCCAGACCAGTCTCCCATCTAGAACAAAAATCTTAAATGGTCAGTTTAGGCCAGATGTAGTGGCTCACACTTGTAATCCCAGCACTTTGGGAGGCCAAGGTGGGTAGATCATCAGGTCAGGAGCTCGAGACCATCCTGGCTAACCTGGTGAAACCCCATCTCTACTAAAAATGCAATTAGCCAGGTGTGGTTACATGCCCCAGTAGTCCCAGCTACTCCGGAGCCTGAGGCAGGAGAATTGCTTGAACTGGAGAGGTGGAGGTTGCAGTGAGCTGAGATAGTGCCACTGCATTCCAGCCTGGGTAACAGAGCAAGACTCTGTCTCAAAAAAAAAAAAAAAAAGATCAGTTTAGGGCACTGGCAAAAATCCATTGAAACTACAGAAAAGGGAGAGAAAAAATAAAACTCTACTCTGAGAGGGGGAGCCCAGGACTACAGCTGGAGCAGGCTCAGATCCACAGTGACTGCCTCATATTAAGGTTTGATGAGAGAATACACCCCTTCCTGCTCTCCCCAGAACCATACTAACAAGTATTGAGTAAAAGTAAGCTATAGCTGATATTGCTGCAAGAGACAGATTTTCTCTAGGAAACAGTACAGAAGGAATACTGTAAGGTAAGAAGGGAGAAGATACTGAGAGGGAAGAAAACCCTCTGGCAAATTAGCTCACATCCTAAACACAAGGTATTGCTAGAGGAATGTGAGACTATGGTGCGCTGAAAATAACCACAGTAGTCCTTCCTTATCCATGGGGATATGTTCCAAGACCACAGTGGATGCCTGAAACCTCAAATAGTGCCAAACCTGATTGCTGTCATTGGGAACATGTCTCTGTTTATGTCTTCCACCCATAAATTTAGTCTCTTTCCCATCTTTATGAGCCTTTATCATGGACTGCGATTGCAACTTTTGCAGTCTGAGGTGCAACAGCAAAACTGTATAGATTTTTGTTTTCTTCTTTACAGTTTCATGGATAGGAGACTCATTCTTACCATAGATAGACCTTAGCAACTTTAGCATATAATTTTCTTTATTTATTAAGTTGAGAACGTTCACCTTTTCACTTAAAGGAAACACTTCATAATTTCTCTTTGGCATATTCTAATTGCCAGCATCAGTACTCTGGTACAAAAAGAACGGGACTGTGATCAACCAAAATAATGGTAACTTAACACAAGCTCTGTGATACCGTGACTGTCACAGTCAGTCTAATAATTGAATTGGCTATTGAGTGACGAATGGTGATTGGTGTTTACAGTGTGGAGATACTGGACAAAGGAATGGTTCCCATCCTGGGCAGGGTAGAGTAGGATGGAGATACTGGACAAAGGAATGGTTCACATCCCAGGCAGGATAGAGTAAGATGGCACAAAATTCTATCACATGACTCAGAATGACATGCAATTTAAAACTTATATGTTATTTCTGAAATCTTCCATTTAGTATCTTTGGACAGCAATTGATTACAGTTAACTAAAACCATGGAAAGTGAAAGTGGATAAGGAAAAACTACATTATGCCAACAACAAACTTCACACCCAGCTCAATTCCTGACTATATTAACACAAAAGCTTCCACTAAAGGCCTGGCAGCAAGAAAGACAAGTATCTTTGTCCTTTGCAACAACAACAACAAAAGTATGAGACATAGGAAAAGGCGAAGAAAATCCACAGTCTGAAGAGACAAAGCAATCATCTACAACCATCACAACTAAGATATGACACAGAAATTAACCTGTCAGAGAATTTAAAATAACTGTGATTAATGATTAAAATGGTAAAGTTGCTAATGGAGAAGATAGACAACATGCGAGGTCAGCTAGTTAATTTCAACAGAAAGATGGAAACTACAAAAACGAATAGTATGAAAATACTAAACAACAAAAACACAGCAACAGCACCAAAGATTGTCTTTTGGGGACTTGACAGTAGACTTGACAGAAGCCACAGAAAGAATCAGTGAACTGGATAGAGATCAAAAGAAATTCTGCAAACTGAAGGACAAAAAAAAAAAAAAAAGAATAGAGGAGAAAAACTCCACAATGCAGTATCCAACAGTGTTAGAGCATAGCAAATGTTCTAAAATCTACATAATTGAAATCTCCAAAGAGAAAGAGAATGAGACTGAAGAAATATTCTAAGAAATAATAGCAGAAGATTTTCCAAGTTAATAACAAACACCAAAGAACAGATCCAAGAGCCAGAGAACACCAAGAAGGATAAATATAAAAACAAACACACAATAAGATTATCCAGGTACATCATATTCAAATAGCTGAAAATCAAAGACAAGAAGATGGTGAAGGGGGCACCTCTCCCTCAAAGGTACATAGCCTACAGAGGAACAAGGGTAAGAATATGTCACTTCTCATCAGAAAACAGTGGCTTAGTATTTTATCTTTAAGGTGCTGAAGGAAATTATCAACCCAGAATTCTATATCCAGAGAAAATAGCCCTCAGAAATTAATAAAAAATAAAGACTTTCTCCAACTAACAAAAACTAAGGGAATGAACACATTGGCAACATATAGCCTTCATAAGAAATGTTAAAGGAACTTCTTCAGGCAGATGGAATATGATAGGTCAAAAACTTGAATCTTCCAGCCTGGCCAACATGTCAAAACCCCGTCTCTACTAAAAATACAAAAATTAGCCAGGTGATGCATGCCTGTAATCTCAGCTACTCAGGAGGCCAAGGTTCCAGTGAGCCGAGATCAGGCCACTGCACTCCAGCCTGGGCGACAGAGTGAGACTCCATCTCAAACAACAACAACACTTGAATCTGCACGAGGAAATGAAGAGAATTAGAAATGGAATAAATTGAGGCAAAAGATAACTTCTTCTTGTTAGTTGCTCTAAAAGATCATGTTCAAAGCAAAAGTGTTGTGTATTTATACCACATTGTCACAAGGCACTTACCCATACATGAAACGGTATAATTTAAGTTAGACACAAATTATTTAAAAATGTATATTGTAACTCCTAAGACAATTGCTAACAGTTATTTTAAACGAGTTAAATAATAATTCAATAGAGGAGATAAAATTAAATTATAATGCTTAATTAAACCTAGAGAAGGCAGAAAAAGAAGAAAAAAATAACAAAGAACAAATGGGACAAAAAGAAATCACATCTCAACATAGTTTAATCCACCCATTAAAAAAAATCACTAAATACGACAGATCTAAACACAGCAGTTGTTCCTAGTGTTCTTGTATTATCTTTTTAATATCTGCAGGGTCAATAGTTATGTGCTCTTCATTTTTACATTGGTAACTTATGTCTTCAATTTTTTTTTTGATTAGTCTGACACAGAAGATTAAATAGCACATTTCATTTATATAAAAAGGTCGTGGAAAAGGGTCAGTCATTTCCTGCATTTGCTGAGACAGGAGGTTCTATAGGGGTGATGAAGTGATGACTGTGAAAGGGTCCCATGGAACTATTTTGGGGGTCATGGACATATTGACTGGTCATGGAAATATTGACATACACATATGTGTATATGTATATATGTACATACACATATATATGCCACATATATATGTGCCCAACTTATTGAGCACATACAATATTTGCATTATATTGTACACAATTTATATCTCAATGATACTGATTGAAAAAAGAACTCACTAGCAGAACAAAAGCCACAATATCCATCTTTAATTTCCTACTTCCTTGACAGCAGCAAATCTATGAATCTGTTCACATCCTAATTGGAAATGCCAGTATGGTGCTCCTTGACCACATTGGTCTTTAGCAAATAATGTGTCCTTAGGACCCTTAGGACATAAAGATCAATTTTTCTCTTCCATAAAATATAAAAATAGATAATAACAATGGGAAAATTTAAAGTTTTATGTTAATGTGATATATAGTCAGCTTGGCTGGCAAAAAATGTTATTTGCAATCGAGAGATAACATTTTTAAAGTTTTCTAATGACAATGGTTTATACAAGAATTTTTTTCAGCATTTAAAATCCAGTTCTCTAACAACTTTACCTTAACAATTATAAAGTTGTGTCTCTTTAATAATCTACACAAACTTCCCAATAATTGATATTTTATCAATTTATTATGTATTTGTTGCTATTTTAAATTCTACATGTCTCAGAAACTTTTGGATGAGATAAAGATGAACCTTTCAGTGTTTTCATAACTTAAGGGAAAAAAAGGAAGCAGTAGATATTGTACCTTCTAGACCCAACCGAAGACACAAAACCAACGCATGTGATGACAGGAACTGATCTGAAATTTCCCTTTCTTACTTAAATGAGAAGCAGAGCTCTGTTCTGCTTAGTCCAGGGATAAACTTTTGTGGAAGGAGACAAATCATTAAACTTCTGCCTTTAGAGCATTTCTTTTAATTTCGTTGGCACCATGGTGAGTCAAGGTAGACCCTGAGAAAGCAGCAGCAAGAACCAGGAGTTGGACATTTAGTCCTGATGCTGGCTTTGGCATTAGGCAGAAGGTTCTGAGATTCCCCATTTTATTCCCCCAAGCTCATCTCTCTAGAAAAACAGGATCTTAGTGTGAAACTGGCATCCTCTGGGTGTTATCTTTTGGGAAGTACCAGAGTACAGTGGAAGCTGCCCAGAGTTGAGTTCAAGGTTTGGGAATTCTGGCTGCTCAGTAGGACTATCAATGACCAATGTTAACTCCAACAGTGGAGACTATACAAGACCTCTAGATTCAGGGAAGAGGGAGTTTACCTGGAGAACAGAGGAGTGGGAGCAGCCTTTGCAGAGGGATAGCACTTGAGCTGCATCCAAAATATGCATGGTTGCCAGCAGGTTGGATTGAAGGGAGCTTGTAGGATACTAGAATAGGGCCCAGGGGTATTTGACTTTGGCTAAATCTCCTAAACAATAATTTCAATTATACTCAATAGCACTACTGACCCCACTTTGCCCAGCGGGAATATACTTGTCAATATTGCAGAGTTTTCTCTCTTTGCTATTGCTGCTGCAAAGATAGAATCTGAACATAGTTATTAAAAAGTCTTCTGTGGCTATTTTGATCTCTTGTCTAAAGCTTTCGAATTTATTTTAAATCAATTTCATTCATGGAGATTTTGGAGGGAGGTAGGGCCTTCGAGTTACTCCAATTTCTACCTGCAGGCACAGCCTATCCTTTTGTAAAATGTATTTTGCTGGTATTTGTGGAACAATATGCGCTGTCTAATCAAACAAATTAAAACACTTATTTTTGCTTTCTTCAGTTCTGTCAATTGTTAATAATCATGTTGTCATTTTTTCCCAGACTTGGCACCAAAACTTTATTCATTCTCCTTAGAAATTCTGCCACCAACCTACTATAAAAACTGTCATTATCTTCTAAAGTCACAGTCCTGACATCTGTTAAGTAAAGGTTTATTTTACACTTCAAAAGTCAATCTGCACAGCTGACTGAACTCCTTCAGAATTTTGCAGCTTGCTCTTGTCAAATATTTGGGAAAATAAAATTTGCTTTTAGAAAAATATTTGGTTTTTAAAGAAAAGAAAATACTCTTTATCATCAAATAATTTTTTCTTTCCCTGAAAAACACATGCACTTAACTTTTCTTATCATTTGCTTTTAAAACCAATATAAACATAAACAAAAGTGAAATAATTTGTGTGCTTCATTTCAAACGACGATTTCTTTCTTCTAATAACCCTGAAGGTTGAATAGGTCACCTAAGTTTTAGATACATTATTAGAAAGAAAATCACAGCAATGTGGTTGGCCTTGAGAATAAGGGGAGAGACTGCTGTTGCCTTCTCCCTGTTCCACTGGGAACCTTCTAGTCTCTCTCTGTTGCTTCTGCCTTACTGGTTGAGATTTGAACAATGGCCCCCTGTGTAAGATCCTGTTGGATCCATCTCATAAATCTAGAGGACAAATCCCCACTTTCTCTCTAACATTGATGGAAACAAAGTAAGGAAATGAACACCTTTTAGAGCAGCCGTCCACAATGTTTTTGGTAGCAGAGAATGAGTGGTTTCATGTAAGACAATTTTTCCATGGACCAAGTGGGGTCAGGGGTGGTTTTGGGATGATTCAAGTTCATTACATTTATTCCGTACTTTATTTCTATTATCATCAGATTGCAATATATAACGAGATTATTATACAACTCACCATAGTGCAGAATCAGTGGAAGCTTTGACCTCGTTTTTCTGAAACTAGACAGTCCCATCTGGGGGTGATAGGAGACAAGGACAAATCATCAGACCTTAGATTCTCATAAGGAGAGCACGACCTGGATGCCTCGCAAGTGCAGTTCATGATAGAGTTCACGCTTCTATGAGAATTGAATGCAACCACTGATCTGATGGGAGACAGAGCGCAGGTGGTACTGTGAGCCACAGGGAGTGACTGTAAACACACATGAAACTTCCTTCTCTCATCCACCACTCACCTCCTGCTGTGTGGCCTGGTTCCTAACAGGCCAGACACTGACAGTGGTCTGTTGCCCAGGAGTTACAGACCCCAGTTTTAGAGCATCTGTCTGATATTGGCTCTGTGCTAAGAGCTTTCCATGGGTTATCTTATCAAATCCTTATAACAGTACTACAAGGTAAGTATTGCCTTGTCTGGAGTCTGAAGTTAAAGTTTATGATTTGACACTAAATCTTTGCTGCTTTGCAGCAAGCTATAAAATACTAGGCTTCCCCCTTTCACTGACATACTCTTTTCTTGTTGCTGGGCATCCGACGACTCCAAACTTCAGATGTGCTTCAATGACAGCACATGTTTCTGCAGCTACATGCATTTGTGAACATGTAAATTCTTAACTGCAGGTGAGAACTACTTCCAGACAAACTGTGTTCTGGGTAGGCTAACTCCTTTTTTCTCATGTTTCTACTGTGAAATATGAATAGTGATGGATCTAAGCATAGAGTTGAATGTCTGTAGGTGTTTTCATGTAGAAAGCTGAAACAATTTACTACTGCTTCTGACATAGAAGTCATGCAATTTCTTCCTCTAGTTTCCTACATCTCAGGTTTTCCACTCACTGCATGAGGTAGTAGAAGGAGCAATGTGCAAGAAATAAGAAGACCTGATCTCTGATACTTCTTCTGCCATTAATTAGCTATTTCCCACTGAAAAAGAAATCGTTTGGCTTATTGCAACGTCATTCTGTCTTTGATGCAAAGAAAAGAGATAATAGTATCCAACTCTCTGGTTGGTATAAAAACCAAATAAATCATGTGGAAGTAATTCAAAGCTATAAAGGACTTTTAATGATGCTAAAATTCAAATTTATTCTTGTTACACCCTGGGTAGAACCCTTCACAGCTTCCAGTGTTCTTGAATTAAAAGCCAACTTCCTTGTCACTGTTCACTAGTCCAGGTTCTGGGTTGCAAACAACTGGAATTAATTCTTGTGATCCTTCACAGAAAGAGGGAGCTCTTTGGAAGACAATAATGGGCTCGTAGAATCCCTGGGAGACTTAGGAAATGAGACAAAAACAGAATCTCTGGAGGTCAGATGGGGGGAACAGTCTAGAAGGACAGAGCATCAGACAGTACCACTGCCACTGCTTGATAAAATGGGGATGCCACTTCCATGAAGAATTATAAACTCTTGTTTTGATTTCGCATCTCTTCCTCCAGATTGAGAGACTCAGGGAGGTGAACGATTGGCTGGACAGAGGTCCGGGGACTATGACTTGGATGCTACAGGATGGGTAGATGATCTCCTCTCTTTCTCTTCCACAGCAGGAGGCTACACTACAGATACTACCAATGCCAAGCACAGCTGGACACACCCCAAATAGAAAAAGAGGTTGCATTAGGCTAGACAGCGAAACCAAAACAGCAACAAAAAATCTCCAACTCCCACCCATGACTTCCTGCATAATCTGACCCCGCTTCCCTCCTTAGCTCACCTGGCACCACCAAACACCCCCCAACCACTCACCGCACCTGCCCTCAGCCTTGCTGCAGACTTGCAATCTTATTTCACTTCATTCTTTGTGACAAGCTCTTTTCTACCTCAATGCCATTCAATTGCGATACCTGTAATTCTCCATCCTTCTCTATTTTTTTCCTTGGCTAACCTTTCTTCACCTTAAAGTATCACCAGCATGGAAACTTCTGTGGAAAATACTTGTCTGATTACTGCCATTCTTGTCTAAATCTAGATTAGCCCCACTCCCACCCATTGCAGACTGTCATATAAACCTGTGCTCGAAGTGCTTTCTTCTTCATTTCATTCATAATTAAATATGCGTTGGCATGATTTGTAAATAACTCTCTTACCTGCTAGAATGAGACAGATCATGAGAATATGATCTCTATCTCTTATTCACAGATGTACCCCAATTTTCAATAGGCAGTACCTTTTTATCCATTGAGTGAATGGATTAATAGACAGGTATGTGAGGATGTGCTTACCAGCTCTGAGACCCTCAAGTGTTTCCATTTTCGCCTGTTAGGAGACATGATCTATATTCCTGCCTCCTTTAGGCTGTGAGATCCTGGAGCCATGTCCCTGTACTTATTCTTTTTTGTACCCTCCTCACTGACATAATTCTAAGAACACTGGATAATGGCTTAGCAGACGGTTGGATACCTGAACAAAGTAGCTGAAGTGGTGGTGAAAAATCTCCTTCTGCTGCTCTTTGAGCCCTTCGGCTACTTCTTAAATGAAATTCTTTTGTTACCATAAACTAAGAGAAAAAGAATAAATACAAACCTCCTATCAATTGATAAACATGGACTAAGTTTTCCATTAGGTATGATGGGTGTTAAAACTAATCTTAAGACTTCATTTTTCTCCCTCAAAGAGCTTACCTTAGAGTTTGGAAGACAGGTCGATAACACATGAGGAGTTAAACAATAAAGCTGGAAACGGTAATGCAAGAAAGAGTATTAAAGGAGATGTTATGTGATAGTGTATCATTAATTGCCAACAGAGCATAGACAAGAGCTTTTCATTCTGAAGAGAGGGAGGTTTTAGCTTTTAGAGTAGCCCTCTGTCTTCACTGTCTACCATTCACAGACCTGCACACTCTTCCCAAAGGAATTGCACCTTTTAAGAAAGACTTCTCCCCACCTTCCTCCTTCCAACTCCTCCCTCCCCCTCCTCCTTCCCAAGCACATTGTGTGTTGTGGGTCTGGATACAATCACCCTTTCATGCTCTAGGTTCAGGCTGCCACTCTGTGTCTTTCTCAAGAATCTTTGCGTATGAATCACTGTCAAACCAGAGGCCCCACAGCTGCTGCTGCTCTGCAGAAGATAAGCACAAAGGTGGGTGCAGACATAAATGGTCGCTGCTTGGGAAGGCCCATCGTTTTCTTTGGCTACACAACTCATTTGCAGCAAATTGCCATCATTCCATTTTTCATCTAGTTTTTGGTTTGAATTTTTTAACTTTCAAGTTCAGAGGTACAAGTGCAGGTTTGTTATGTAGGTAAACTTGTGTCATGGGGGATTGTTGTACAGATTATTTCATCACCCAGGTATTAAGCCTAGTACCCTGTGAAAGAAAAATATCTTGAACCCCAAATGTCACTTAGAAAAACTCAGGGTGGAAATTGCTTAGGGCAAACCTGCCTCCCATTCTATTCAAAGTCACCCCTCTGCTCACTGAGATAGACGCCTATCTGACTGCCTCCTTTGGGAAGGCTAATCAGAAAGTCAAAAGAGGGTAACCCACCTCTCTGTGACCTGGGAGCTCCCTCCCCACTCAAAGTCTTCCTGTCTTTGCTTCAAGTTGTCCCGCCTTTCCAGACAGAACCAATGTACTTCTTACATGTATTGATTGATGTCTCCTTTATCCCTCAAATGTATACAACTAAGCTGTGCCCTAACCACTTTGGGCACATGTTATCAGGACTTCCTGAGGCTGTCACAGGTGTGTCCTCAATCTTGCCATAATAAACTTTCTAAATAAACAGACCCTCTCAGTCTCAGATTTCACAACCCATTAGTTAATTTTCCTGAACCTCTCCCTCCTCCCACCCTCCAGCCCCTGAGAGCCCCCAATTTGTGTTGTTCCCCTCTATGTGTCCACGTGTCTCATCATGTAGCTTCCACTTATAAGTGAGAACATGCTGTATTTGGTGTTCTGTTCCTGCATTAGCCTGAGAAGGAAAATGACCTCCAGCTCCATCCATGTGGCCACCAACAATCCTCTAGTTTCACTAACTGGAAAGGGGTCTCGTCACTAAGAATCTTGGATTCTCTCTGTTCTCCTTGGACACTCAGCTTGTGGGGCTCTTGGTTAGGAGTCTGGGTCAAGTGCAGAGACAGACTGACCAGCACAGATTCCAGTTCTGCTGTTTTCTGGCTCTGTTTCTTTAACTTCCTTATGCCTCAGCTTTCCCATCTGTAAAATGGATGCTATAAAAGGACCCACCTTCTGGGTTTATTGTGAACATTTAAAAATGGTACACATAAAGGCGTGGCACGGTACCTGGCACAGGGGAATCGATGTGCAAAGTTCAGCTGTCAGCATTACTGTTGTAGGATTTTCTCCTTTAGTTCAGCTAAAAACAGGATCCTTGTCACACGACCAGGAAGGATTATGCTTGTGAGCACATACAAGGGTGAGAAAAATGGAATGTACTGGGCAAAAAGGAAAGACACTCAGTAAAGCAAGAGAGGTTCCTGTTAATAGACCCCCATCTCATAGACTGAATCTCAGGTTACCATCCAGAAACGGGAGGAGCCAGGCTCCTCCTTGCTGCAAATGGCATGAATTCTGTGGCTCCACCCTACTATCCCAGTGCTCAGGCCAGTCACAGGTTCTCCAGGGACCTCCAACATAACTATCTCATTACTCTAGTTAAAATGTTTTTGGCTCCCTTAGCTGTTACGTGTATGTGCATTTTCTCCAGCCCTTTTTTTTTTTTAATATCCCTTCACTCTTTCCCACCACATATTCCATAGAAAACATTTGTGATTAGACAGAAAAGTGAAAATGATCCCTTTGCATTGAAGCTTTCATGGGAACAAAGCCGTGTGAGTCCTTCACAGTCAGCTGTAGCATAGCGCCTGCTGATTAAAGCTCAGCCAGGCTGGCCAGACTTGCTGGTGGAGTGTGTGTGCCCTATCAGTAACCTCAGGGATGGGAAATGAACTCACAGGGTTAACAAGAATGAACAGACATCGAGTTATAATTAAGCATTTATCAGGCTGCACCTTGGCCCACTTCCTTGTAAGGGAAAGTCATGTATTCCCATTGTGCCAAGAGATAGGATTTGTGAAGTTAGAATCCAGAGGTTTCTGTTAAAGATAGATAGGCTCTCCTCCGGCATTAGGTCATAAGGCTTTTGCCTAAGGTGTTAAGAAGCAACCTGAAAATACAGCTTCTTCATCTCCTTGTCCCATGACTTTATTCTGCACTCTGTGACCAATCAACGATCTCCACACTTCAGACCACTCCACAGCCCGTAAAAACCCTAACCCCAAACTCCTCAGGGAGACAGATTTAAGGTTTCCTCCCATCTCCTCATCTGGTGGCCCTATGATTAAACCCCTTTCTCTCTGCAACTTGCTGTGTGCATTGGGCAGCTGACCTATTACCACTACAGAAGCACGTCAGGAGCCGGGTAAGAAGGGTCAACTTTGTGAGCTGTGTATCCTGCTGCAGAAGCAGCTGGAGGATGAATGGGAAGCAGGTCAGGCTCACCCATTCTGCTTAGTGAAAGGTGCTCTCCCCTGGTGCTCTTGCCAGTCTGGAGTCATGGCCATTGTCTGGAATGATTACTCCTGTTGTTTCAGCAATCAACAGCCTGAATTGTGTTCATCTCACTGAGATTAGAAAGAACAAAAAAATCCCAACTGTACAGTGGACCACAGCAGTCTATGTGAGCAGGCTAATCAGGAAAACAATTTCCACCTGGGCAAAGCAGCATTCAGGACAACAAATACTATGTCATTTTCGGGCAATTAGAGATGGTTGCTCTCCTTTCTCCATGCATGTTAAATTGTGTGTGTACAGCACAGGGCAGAAACACTGAGCAGAAAGAAAGAAAAAAAAGAGGCCCGACATCCTCCTTTTAATTAGCTTCTCCTGTGACATTAGTCACGTTTCCCTCTGTCCACCCTTCCTAGGTCCTCTAATCGTTTCTTACCATGGGCAATGAACATATGTCCCCCCCCCATCCCCCTAACAGGCACCTGTCTGCACAAGGAGGAGGGCAAACCCCCGCTTCCCCTCTCTCTCTCTCTCTCTCTCTGCCGATGGAGATGTTTCAGCTTCAAATTTCAATTTGGCCCCTGGGTCGGAGGCCCAATTTTGAACAAGTTGGCATGGGGTGGCTTCTGGTGGGGTTCTTTTTAATTGCATTATCCTGGGTGATGAAAATCTTTTCATTCTCCGTGTGTAAAGCCCGTGCAGCATGGGGCACACACTTCCCACCGTGACTTTGAGCCAGGGCCCAGTTCCCTCCCAGGGCCACTTTGTCAGCTGCTCTAAGATCTTTTGTCATCTCAGTGCTATTAATTGCCCTTGAGCAGCACCAGGCTTTTTAATTCAGATTTCCCTAGAACAGCAGGAGGGAAAATGGAATGATTATAAAAGAGGGTTAATGTTAATTGCTAATGTAGGTAGAGGGTTTTGTCCTTGGTTAAGATAGCCCTTTATGTTTTGTAATCTTGAAATAAAGAAGTAGAGATTGGCTAAAGAATCCTTGCAATCCAAGGATCTTCTTGATAAACCACAGGAGAGGGGATGAATGTACTTCCCTTTATTTCTTTGGTTTATTTAATCGAATCATCCCATAATCAAGGTATCCAAAAGATCTTGCTTAAGTCAGAGATACAGCAGATATCTGCGAGGCCACACAGTAAATGTCCTGATTTCAGAGCTTCAGAGGGATGCAAGTGACAAAAATTCAATCTTAGAGATAGAAAGGAAATGTTACGTGGACTTAGGAGACTTTAAATACCGTCTCCTGCAGATGGAAGGTGAAGCAATGAAGTATCACAAAAGGGCACCTGCGTGGGATTGAGAAGAAAACATTGAAGGATCGAGCTCTTGTTGAAGAATTTTAAAGAGTTTGAATAGAATTTTAGCATCAACAGGTAAGGTAATCCATTATCTTGATACCAAGAGAAGGAAGTCATGTTTTCCTTTCTTCATTTTTAATAGAATTATTATTTTATCCATTTCTTCAACAAAGCCTATAGATAAATTTGGTGTTGCAATTATGTCCAGAGTTTTATTGTTTCATAACTTTTTTGTATAAAAGATTATTTTAGGCAATGTGAAAAAAAAAAACCCACTTTGTATTGTGGTAGATGAATATTTGTTTTTCCTTCAATAGTAATCATCAGAAATTCAAAGAACTGTGGCTGTTTGTACTCACAAAACCCCCAATTTTGGATTTTCATCTGAGTCAACTCCCACATTCCCCCTTAAATGAGAAGACGAAAGACCCTCAAGCATCCAGCGGCTTTTTCCCACCATTTTGCAGGTGACGTGTTTTGTTAGAGAAACCACTCACCATCTCAGCTTTGAATCTGTGGCAAGCCCCGGGAAGCTGGGCTCCACCATGGAGCTCTCAGTTACAATGTGCTCTCTCATTTTCATCAAATCACGATGCCCTTCAGCATGAGGTCAAACAACAAAGGAGGTTTGAAATATTTGAAATCTTGGGAGACAGATGCAGTGGCTCGTGCCTGTAATCCCAGTGTATTGGGAAGTCAAGGTGGGAGAATCACTGCAGGCCAGGAGTTCAAGAACAGCCTGGGCAGTAGAGCAAGACCCTATCTGATATGGTTTGGATGTTCGTCCCCTCCAAATCTCATGCTGAAAAGTGCTTTCGAGTGTTGGCAGTAGGGCCTGGTGGGAGGTGTTTGGGTCATGGGGGTGGATCCCTCAAGAATGGCTTGGTTTCATCCTTATGAATATGCATTGATTTCTCTCTATTAATTATTGCAAGATCTAATAGTTAAAAAGAGTCTGGCCCTTCCTCTTTGTTCTTTTGCTCACTTTCTTGCATGTGACATGCCTGCTTCCCTTCCCTTCCACCATGAGTGTAAGCTTCCTGAGGCCTCACTAGAGGCCGAGCAGATGTTGATGCTGTGCTTGTACAGCCTGCAGAACCATGAGCCAAATAAACCTCCTTTCTTCACGAATCACCCAGTCTCAGGTATTGGTATTCCTTTATAGCAATACAATGGACTAACACACCAATTCTACAAAAATATTTAAAACTCAGCCTCGCACAGTGGTGTGCACCTGTGGTCTCAACTACTTGGAGGCTGAGAAGTGAGGATCACTTAGACCCAGAAGTTTAAGGATGAAGTGAGCTATGATTGTGCCACTGCACTCCAGACTGGATGACAAAAAAAAAGAAAAAGAAATCTTTGGGCTTACCAACTACCGTTGCCTAATGAGAGGTCAGTAAATGTTAGCCAGGATTTTAATATGGGCCAATCTGTGTCAGGATATTATAGCATCTTAGACACAGTGTCATGCCTCAAATTAGAGTGACTCTTGAGGGTGAGAGGGAGCACCATTAATAATTGCACTGGGAAAAAGGCAGAAAATAGGACAGCCCCAGACTTAGGGCCATCCTCACTCAAATCCTGTCCTATTTCTTCACATGGGTCTTGCTTGAAGCTATTGAGAGGGTTCCCTTTTTCCAGTGAATGCTGCTTTCGGTGTGACCTTCCCCTGGCTTAGACGGGCTTGAATCCTGATTGAAATCCATCTACTTGCCATCCATCTCCCTGAGACCCCACCTCAAAAAGCCTAACAGCTGTGGCTGGCTCACAAGCTAGTTGGCTGGAATAGGACGTTTTCCTGGAGCTGATGTAAAGGGCAAAATCATTCATGGTGTCTGGTCACTGGCTCCTTCCATCAAGATAAAGCCCTCTTCAGAGGGAACTCTAGCCACAGCAGCACTCCTGGGCGCCCAAACACAGCCGCCCCTCTCATCAGCCCGCAGCCGCCGCAGCACTTAGAGCCACAGATGACAAAGACCCTTCACAGAGGGGATCGATGTCAGGGTGAGCGGAGGAGAGCCGGCAGGAACAAAGATCCTCTGCTGCCCAGAAACTGCTCCTTCCTCCAGGGACAGGGAAGCGAACACGGTGCTGGTGATCATTTCTGCACCTGCCCGCCTGCCCCTCTCAAACACACACTCATTTTTTTTTTTAAGTCAGTTGTCACTAAGAAAAAAAAAAAATCTGCTGCAGTGAAGTTCTTTTTCGTTCTCTGCGATAATCATGCCAAATGAAATGTTTGAAAGGTGAAGAATGGAAGAAGAAAGACTTCTTTCTAACTATGCTCTCAGAGAAATCCGTGGAAAAAGTAAAATTCCATCAAACCATATTTTTAAAACTTGAAATCACTGGATTAGAAGAGAGTGTGCGAAATCTACTGCTTCATTTTCTTTTCTTTTTTCCAGGAAGATAAGCTTTTCTTAGTCTACGCTTGCGTTTTCCACCCCATCCTCCCTGTTCCTGCAACTCAAAAATGAGGGTTAATGATGCCTGCCTCTCCTGCCTCCCAGGATTTGGTGAGGATTGATAATAAGAAAATAACATGAGTCTTCTGTGTTTATAAGGTACTGTTTAGTTAATAAAGCACTCTCACTTATCTTTCCAACAACCCAACAACCCAGTGAGGTGGGAGATACACGAGTTGCTGCACATCAGTGTGGGTTGAAAGCAACACACGGCACAAAACATGAGGCATCAGGCTCATTGATGAGTCACTGTTAAGACAGGGAAGGGAACATCACACACTGGGGTCTGTTGGGGGATGGGGACCTAGGGGAGGGGCAGCAGGGGGTGGGGAGGTTGGGGAGGGATAACACTGGGAGAAATGCCTGATGTAGGTGACGGGGGAGGGGAGGCATGGAGGAAGCAAACCGCCATGGCATGTGTGTGCCTATGTAACAGTGCTGCAAGATCTGCATATGTACCCCAGAACTTAAAGTCTAATAAAAAAAAAATTAAAAAAAAAAAGAATGATGATAAAGAGTATCCATTCTTGCAGTGGGACAGAATGGCTGGAATATGTCATAGGCTTCTCCAGGCATCCTCTACTACCATATCTTTGCTTCCCACAGCAGTGAGTGAACTGAGGTATGCTAGGGTTAGTTAGGGCAGGGTTGGGAAAACAGCTCCCTCTGTTACACCAGACTCCCAGTCCCAGCCTTTCCAAATCCTGTATCCCCTAGAACGATTGTGAACTTACTCAGCTCAATTCTGTCCTACTCCAGAGCCCTCACTGCCTTCCCCTTGTCCTGATCGCATCTTTCCACGGGCAGGAGTGTCTGTGGTTCACAGCACAGCATGGAGGCCCGCCTCCAGCATCTGCCTGGAAAATCAATGGTAGGATCTGTTTCTGTGCAGCTTGGCGCTTTGACTGAGACGCAGGAGTTGTGCAGGAGGAACAAGGCCGTTCCCGTCTCTGACTGCACTTCAGGGATTAAACTGCTGAAATTAAATGGATTTTTCAAAACGTCACGAGTTGTTTTCTTTCTTTTTTTTTTTATTTTTTTTAATGGACTCTCGCAATCTCGCTCTGTCACCCAGGCTAGAGTACAGTGGTGTGATCTCGACTCACTGCAACCTCTGCTCTCGGATTCAAGCAAGCAATTCTCCTGCCTCAGCCTGCCGAGTACCTGGGATTACAGGCGCATGCCACCACGCCCAGCTCATTTTGTACTTTTAGTAGAGGCAAGGTTTTTCTATGCTGGCCAGAATGGTCTCAAACTCTTGACCTCAGATGATCTGCCTGCCTTGGCCTCCCCAAGTGCTGGAATTACAGGTGTGAGCCACTGCACCCAGCAGTCACTTGAATTTTAGATGACACTTCCCAACTGGAATCCTACTCCTTCATGGATGACAGCCACCCTCGCCTTGGTCAGCGTCACGGCTCTCTTTGGTCTGAGATGGTGTTTCCTTCAGGAGTTCTCCAGTTTCTTCCGTGGGCTCCCGCAGCACCTTGGGGTCACCCAACTGCAGTAGTGTCACCTCTTGTTCTGTCTGTTATCACTGCCAGTCTTCAAGATGATGAGCTTCTTGAAGGCAAAGACTTTATTTGCCTTTATTTTTCCGTTTCAGGCACCTGGTTCGTGGTTAGTAAGTATTTTTTAAAGGAGTTGGTGGGTTGGATGAACTGATCAAAGCAGCTTGGAGAGGAGAGAAAGTAGACCTGCCGGCCGTCCAGGTGTGCATGGAGCACTGGACTCATGAGGACCTGTCAGACGACTGTACTCGCCAGAATCATAGTAATTAGAGTAGATTCCGTGCCCTCGAAGTCAGCCCTGCTGTACACCATCTTTACACTGCAAAAGCATCATCCTTTAACCATCTATCCACCCACAAGCTTGAAAGACTCTTTTACAAGGCTGTGGGGAGCGTACGAGTGAATTTTTCATAAAGTTCTCGTTTAAGGGAAATATCAGAAAATAATGAGCTAAGTTTTTCTAACAGTCACCACTCTGGTTTCTCAAGGCCCCGAGCAGAGATCTGGGTATACTCTCCTTGCTGACTGGAGCTACTGACTCACATGGACGCCCAGGCTACACAATGCTGTGGCTGCAGGAGGGCAGAAGTGAACACCAGGAAGTCAGGACACAGCCCAGAGACTCTGGGATTCACCTCTGCCCCTCCCTCAGCCAGTGCTACATAGGACTGAATCGCCCCTGGCTTGATAACCCACGTCTGCTGCCATGCATTGCTCGCACTCATCTTCTATCGCATTTCAGTTCTTTCAGACAAGCCTCACTTTGCATGATTGATCATTATTTTTGCTTTCATGAGGTTTAGGTGGGTGGGATGAAAACCACAGCAAAAGAGTGTGGCAGGAAGTTTCCTTGCAAAAGATTCATGAATTACCTTCGGGTTATGGCTTCTTGAAACCCAAATTCTTAAGTGTTCTGAGGTTAAAAGCTTCCTATTTGCCACCAAGTTGAAGGATGATGATTTAGCTTACGTTAGTTTACAAGTGCAGTTTTACATTTGGCCATCTTTAGATGAATGCGTCTTTCATTTTCACCGGGGAAGGTCACTGTTAGAGAGGTGGATTCTGGATTCCTGACAGAGCTCATGTGGGAAATGAAACTAACGAACTCTGCTTAAAATGTACAGTCTGCCTCTTCCCCAGAAATGTTCGTGGCTGGGAGTCGGGTGAGAAGGGAACTGGCTGAGTCGTTCAGATTTGGAAAGTGTGTTAGTTTCTTCTAAATCACTGAAGTAAACGGAGGAAGAATAAACATGTAGTAACAACCTGTAAACTTCTCCTTCTATTTCCTTTCTCCTTGTCTCTCAGTAAGTAGATTAAAATGGAAAGGAATCCTGAATCCAATTAATATAAGCAAAATACTTTAATTGTATAATTATAGATACCATTTATTATTCAATCATAATGACTTACTATTTGTTAACCACGCCATGCATAGCCCAGTAAGCTGGCTACCTTTACCACCCATGTTTTACAGATGAGGAAACTGCCTCTCAGAGCTGCGACATCACCTGCCTGAGGTCACACTCCTTTACACATGGCAGACTCAGCATCGTAACTGAACCTGAGGTTTGTCTGATGCTGAAGTCAACACTGTATGCTCTTCTTTCACATGTTCCCTCTTGTTTAGAGGATAAGAAGACATCCAGGTGTTAGAGGACCTGTTCTAAGTCACACATGTAGCTAGTGGCACCGCGGTGACAATCACCATAGTCTCCTGACCCAAAGTTCTCCCTCCACTACGTATCTTCAATATTCCGAGAAACTTCCAATTCCTTACAATCGTTTCCTTTTTGATGAGAATTATTTGTATTGTATACCTAAATAACGTGTTTTTATAGGCTTCTCTTTGTTCTATCAGCAAATTCACAACTTAGTTTCTAAAGTCCTATTGTTTAGGTCATATTTCTTAATTTTCAGTTAGGAAAATAATGGCCCCTCTAAAGAGAAGCCCCACATATAGGTTTGGAAAAAGGGTGTGTGTAATCTGAGCGGGCAGCGAATGGGAATTGAAGGGCGCTGAAAAGCCAGTGTATTCCACCCCATCCACCAGTTCCCTAACTGAGGGTCTAAGATTCCCGACGTTGAAGTCACTTCCTCAAGCTGAGGTATTGCATCACCAATTACAACAGACTTGTGATATCGCTTATTGTCTGTGAGCTCTTGCTTCAATGCATGGACTCCAGCAGTGTTCTGGGAAGAGGTTAAAGTGAGGAGACCAAGGCAGGCAGGTTTTGGTAGAAGAAGCAGAATTCAGGAGACATTCCAGGCAGGAAACCTCAATAGCTGCTAACGGTTAGTTTAGATAAAAATAAGGGCCAAGGAAACACTTGGGGTTGAAGCGAGTAAATATAGGAAGAAAAGATTTTTGCCAACTTAAAAAAAATTAAGATTTTCTTGCTAGCTAAGATACTTTCTCTTTTTTTTTGCCAATCAATGAGAGCTTGTAAGGTTGCTCAGGTTGGCCTTGAACTCATGGCCTCGCCTCCGCAAGCGCCACGACATCTGGCCGAAGCCACTGTGGGCCCCCAAGAGACTTTCAAGAAATATTTAGGAATAGTTTGGGTAGTCCGTGGGCGACTCAGTGCCACATATGCAAACTAGAGAACCAATGGAAATGGAGAGGGGTCCAGAAAGATGTATAAGGGGCCTAACAACAAACTCACCCTGCTAATACATTCATGAAGTCCTGACACTGACCCCTGGTTATGGCTCCTTGAAAGGGCAGCCTTGCCTTGGTGACCATCACACATGCCTCCAGTAGAGTTCAGATCGAATCACTCCCTGTGTGAGGGTGGGGGTGGGGACATTGAAACATTGACCCTCTGAGTCCGTACAGGACAATCAGCACCCTGGGTCCCAGCTTTCTTCCTCAGGTGCAAAGCAGGGGTGTTCCCATGGTGTCCTGCAACTCTCTCTCCGTCGCTTGCCCTGCCATGGCACATGCTGCCCAGTGTGTACCGAGAAGGGCTGGCAGGCACTCAGATGGGGGCAGGTGAAGAAAGGTCATAGGTGCCACCATATTCCAGTGTCCACATCGGCCACCACCACCTCCACCCTTCACCTGAGATTCAACCAGCCACACAACAAATCACCCTGTATTCTCATCAGATCAGACAACGTCTTCATTCACTCTCAGGTATGGGGGAACAAGATTCAAACCAGAAATCAAGCCCCGAGAGGGCCTTGCTGTTAAATTGGCTGGATAAGTGGCAAGTGCAGCAAATCAGCCCTCAGTGAGTTTAGCATTTGAGATTCATCTGATTATTGCTTGATGGGAGAAAGGGAGAGGGTGAGATGGGAAACCAAGTGCCCAATCCCTGACGTCCTATCGCTGAGTAATCAGGGCCAATCATAGACCTATATGGTGTGAAGAAGGCTTTGTTAATCACAGTGCACAGGAAATTATATTTTGGCTAAGGAAAGACTCTTCAGCATGCATTTTGCCTATTGTATATGCTTGGGGGGAAATTACATAACAAGGAGAGGTGTTGCTTACAGGAAGCAAAGTGGCACCTTCTGTGCCCCCCACCATTCCTGTCTCAGACACCAGGAAACTGCTTCCATTTCCTACAGCTGCTAGGAGCAGGCAGTGTCCACCAGAACCCCCTTCCTTAGTGAGCCCAGGCACCCTGGCTAGGGTTTGCCCATTGGGAGACTTTAGAGGATGATACCCCACTATGCCCACAGTTCCCTTGGTGAAAGTTTATTCAGAAACATTTCCCTGAATCTTACGGGGTGAATGCCTCTCTGAGAACCAAACAGAATGTGACTGCTTTCTTCCACCGCTCCCAGAAAAGTATGCAGCCCCTGGCTCTCAGTGGAGAATTTTCTCCCTGAAAATAGCAGATCCTGGACCGGCTGCTTCTTAAATCTCCTAATTCACTGCCACTGGTTTCCCACTTCCCTGCTGGAACAGGCTCAGGATATCTGAAACAAGTTTAATGGCAGCCTAATTCCAGTAAAGATATTTACTAAAATTTTTGTTTTTGTTTTTGCTAAAAAGAATAACAATACAAATAAATATAAAATGTCCTTTGGAGGTCAAATGTCTCATGAAAGTAAATTCTGCGCTTGTTTCTTAAGGCAGTCACTGTTATTGAGATCCCCCATTTAGAAGATGGAGATTAGTTGGTTCTCCATGATAGCAGAGTACAAGTCTGGAGAAAAGCCCAGGTAGCTTTCTTCATGCTGTCGTGTTCCTTAGGGTGGGTGGGACACTGAAGTGCAGTGAGGAGAGACAATCAGCAAGAAGGTGGAAAGGAGGCAAAAGAGCTCAGGACCAGTCCTAGCAAGAGCACAGGCACTAGCAGGGCCTCTCTGGCATCTTTGTTTCCTCCAGCGTGGGAAAATGATGGCTAGGAACGAACGTGAGTGGATGGCCCCTATTCCACACCTGTCATCATTCTTTCCCTTTGGAAGGACTTCCATTAGCACAGACTCTTGGCCTCTCTCTTTACAAACCTTTGCTCCTTCCTCCACAGTGACAAGAATGCTTGGATCTCAGTTTTACGGGTGGTATGACACACTGGGTTAAGATTTCAAGACATTCCTCCAAGCCACCTACCAAATGAATTTGTAAGTTTCTTCATACCAAGGGTCATGTGATACACTTTGTAAATATCTGTCAACACTCATTCTTTCATGGAACAGAGGTAATGTTTAGGAAAATGCTAGCTTCCTTTTCTCTTTTGCATTTCTATGTATTTCTCCAACATGAAGCAGCCTTGACTCAGTTATGAAGAGACGACGGTTAGGCAGAGGTGGCCTATTCGGTGCTCTGAGGCTCTCTGGGTCTACTGAGCCAAGAGCTGGTGGCTGTTAAGGTGCTTGGGAGACACACAGGCTGGGTCAGGGACAGATGGGGGATATGCCAGACACTCAGCAGTGACTGCAGCACCATTAGCTGCTGAGAAAAGGCCAGACCTCCAGGGCCCTGACCAACTTGCACAGGAATAGGCCATGAGTTTATCAGCCATAGTGATCAAGAGAACCACCCACATGGGGGTCAGCTCTGGCAGCCGGAGCAGAGTCAAATCCAAGTGGGGGCCCCATTCCCCAGCGATGTATGTCAGCCCAGCCTTTGCAGTGCCTGGTGTAGCATCTCAGAGACAAGCGGGAGACAGACAATCAATCTGAAAGGCTGTGCAATTCTACCAAAAAGGCTGAGTTAAACCTCAAAAGAGAGTGTCAATTAGTGTTTCCAGTGGAGATTTAAACTGATCTAAAGATTTTCTCTCCAATACCTAGAAATGGGTTCCCAGCTCATAAAAAAGATCAGGTTAGAGATCAAATAATGAATTCATATCCTCTTCACGCATCTCATTTGTAGTAAGAATAATGTTGGCCAGTCTTTTGCTATCATCTGTTTATTAAAATAGCAGTGTTGGCTGGGCATGGTGGCTCACATCTGTAATCCCAGCACTTTGGGAGGCTGAGGCGGGTGGATCACTTGAGGTCAGGAGTTTGAGACCAGCCTGGCCAAAATGGTAAGATTCCATCTCTACCAAAAATGCAAAAATTAGCATGATGGCGGGTGCCTATAATCCCAGCTACTCAAGAGGCTGAGGCAGGAGAATCACTTGAACCCGGGAGGCAGAGGTTATAGTGAGCCGAGATCATACCATTGCACTCCAGCTTGGGCAACTAGAGTAAAACTGTTTAAAAAACAAATAGATAAATAAAAAGAATAATGTTATTGGTCACGCTATATCCATTCCTTAATTCATGTATTCAACAGCTGGTGATCACACACGTAATGTGTAGTGATTAAGAATTGTGCTAGGCACTCAGGATACTGATTGAACTTGAGAAAGATGACAAATTTTTTTTGGTCCAGCAAGAGTGCTGTCTGCCTAGACAATAACAGAGGGGCCTTTACCTGTGCTGGGAAAGATGGACTCTTCAGCTAAGATATGTGCCTTAAATAGCTTACATCTTCCAAGGCTCTAATTCTCTGGTAAAATAGTTACTATTCCACTGAAAGAAATAACTGGCTTAAGGCTATTGCTGCTGACTTTTTCTGCAATGGGATGAAATATGGACTATCAGGAGGCTGCAGAAGGAAAGCATACAGCCCAATCAACAGTGGCTCCAAAAACTTGTTTAGTAACATTCATGAGTTAAGAATATCTATGAGGCCAGGCACAGTGGTTCACGCCTGTAATCCCAGCACTTTGAGAGGCCAAGGAGTGAGGATCACTTGAGCCTGGGAGTTTGAGACCAGGCCGGGCAACATGGTGAAACCCTGTCTCTACCCAAAAAAAAAAAAAAAAAAAAAAAAAAAATTTAGCTGGGTGTGATGGTACGTACGTGTAGTTAGTCCTAGGTACTTGGGAGGCTGAGGTGGGAGGATCACTTGAGCTTGGGATGTGGAGGTTGCAGTGAGCCAAGATTGTGGCACTGCACTCCAGCCTGGGCAATAGAGCAAGACCTTGTCTCACAAAAGTTTTATACATATGTATAATTATATATCTATGCATATTTATAAAAATATATATAGTATATATATTAAAGTATATATAAATATACTTTTCATATAACATAATTATATACACTCATATATTATATGCATACACACATATAACTATAAAGCCATTCCTCAGGGCAGTGAAAGAATTAGGTAGTATATGGTGAACTAATCAGCTATCCAAGTTTTCTAAACCCCATCATAAAGCCGATGAATTCAAAGCACAGGAGAAATTATGAAATCTATCACACTGATCATTGGTACAAGAGGAAATACAAATAACAAACATGGAGAAATAATTTATATCTTCACAAGCATAACCAGAGAAGTGCATACTAAAGCAAACTTGAGTTCTTTTCACCTGAATTAGCAAAAAAAAAAAAAAAAGTCTCAGCAATTTGCTTAAAACAACAGTGTCATACATTCACTGCTATATTACTGTTGACGTTGGTATTATAAACATTTTTGGGAAAAGAAATATGACAAAGAACAGCCAGAACAACAAAGATTATCATGAACTTTAGCCTAGTAATTTTATTCCTAAGCCTTAATGCCAAGAAAACAATTCAGTAGAAGTAAAACGTCATGAAGAAAGAGGAAAGAAAAGTCACAATTTGAACAGTCAACAAGACAATGTAGTTATATTGCACAATAAATTAAGATGCAGTCACTGAGAAAAATAGCTAAGAAAAATAGAAGGCAGTGTGAAAAATGTGAAGTGTTATTAAAATCAAAAGCAGAGTTAAAATGATGCTGCAATTGCCGCTCTGTAAAACACAAACATCATAATAAGAAAAAATGGCAGCAGTTGTGTTGGGATGGCATGAGCACCATTTTTTCAATATCTTTAACATTGTTAAACATTGTTTTAAATAAAAACGCATTCGCAAATAAAATGTAAGCTCTCCCTCAAATATATAATGGTGCCTTATCTGATGAATTTCAAAAATAGTCCCACGTATGATAGCTGCACTTCAGGGGCTGGGAAATGGCTTTTAACCAAGATCTATAAGGCGCATGCTGAGTGGTTTGAGGTGTGTCAGAATAGAAGCAGCACGTAGGGAAAAGTCATCGTTCCTTCCAGGAACCACATTAACCAGCTCCCTATCACTCAGCACATCAGACACGGCCTCAGGCTTCCCAGAACTCCAGCATTCTGGTGGAAATACTCTTCAGGAAGCATGGAACAGCCAAGCCAACACGGCCAGGCTGAAAGGTTTTTAATTAGATCAGAAGGGTCCGGTGTGACCTGTGTTTCACATGAAATCTATTTTTTTCATCTATTTTCTTACACTCCAATACTACCATTGTTCGTGTCTCTAGGAGACATTCAGCCTGGTTTGATTTAACTTATAATTTATTATTTTATTACTTTATCTTTTTTTAATGATGCAAATGTTATTTTTTATAAGATGCGTTACTTCCTGGGTGTTTGAAAAGGAACCCACCAGGGCGCTTCATCTAAGCCTATTCGCAAAAACAAGGTCACGGATTTTTTATTCAAGTGCAGAAAGGCAAGGAACTGAAAGGGGCAAGGAGGTGGGGCCACCCCTTTGTTTGTGCTCAGCACTTTTGATCCCAAGACTTCCTGAGAGAAAAGACAGCACAAACCACCGGTGCAGAGGGGCAGAGTGCAGCAGAGTTTTCTATTGCTCGAGTTTCCTCAGGAGGACCACCTCAGTGTGACCTCTTTGCTTTCCACAAGAAACGGGGAGACCTTAACACTGCTATTTTATGTTTTATTTATTTTTATTTTTTTGAGACAAAGTCTCTCTCTGTCACCCAGGCTGGAGTGCAGTGGCACGATCTTGGCTCACCGCAACCTTCCCCTCCCAGGTTCAAATGATTCTCCTGCCTCAGCCTCCTGAGTAGCTGGGATTATAGGCATGTGCCACCATGCCTGGCTAATTTTTGCATTTTTAGTAGAGACAGAGTTTTACCATGTTTCTGAAGCTGGTCACGAACTCATGAACTCAAGTGATCCACCCACCTCAGCCTCCCAAAGTGCTGGGATTATAAGGCATGAGCCATCACACCCGGCCAACGCTGCTATTTTAGTAAATAGATGACACCAAAAGCCTTAGCCGGCATTTTACAAAACCTCTCCTTTGACAGAGGAGGGTTCTCTCTGGCATCTCCATGCGCCTTTGGTAAACTCAGCTGACTTGTGCAGCACGGTGGGTTAATGTTCGACAGTTTTGTCTCCTGCAAGGGGCTTAGTCCTCTCAAGAGCAAGTGAGAACAGCTAGGAAGGTTGTTTCCTTTAAGCTCCATCTCATTAATCAAAATGAACAGTTTTCCTTCAAAGAGTTTTTCCTCTGTTTCTTTGTTACTAAATAATAAGCATAAACAGCCATGAAGTTATCTCTTTTGAGATATTAAAGAGTACCTTGAAAATAGACTCCAAAAATTCATGTCCGTTAAACTTACATCGTCTTCTGTTTTGCCTTCTGATAATCATGTGAAAATCCCACGGATGTTAGAATTTTATGCATCTATTATTAGGCCCGAGCAGAATTTTCCCCATGGAATGACATAGACCCTACTTTGAAGAGGGACACCATAACAGTTTCAAAATTGCATAGCAAAGATGTTAAGGGAAAGACTGTATCAAACCTATTTCCTTCAAAATAAGCATCATATTGAGTATTTCTTGAGCTTCCCAAACCTGGTTGGACAATGTGTTCTCATGCTAAAAATCCAAAGCTTGGAAAATCATTCCCCTATATCACCTTTTTAGGACAATGTCTATTTTCTTAGCTCTAGAGAAAATTCCATTAGCATATAACTCCACTCTGTTTTTTATAAATGATCCTCATCTGTTTCTTTAAGAGCCGAGGAGCCTATTTTCTAAAATGTAAATTACTTTATAAACTACCATAAAATTCCAATTTAATTCATATACATCAGAATAAAAGGGCTAAGGCCGGGCACAGTGACTCATGCCTGTAATCCCAGCACTTTAGGAGGGTGAGGCAGGCGGTTTACTCAGGGAATGGAGTTCCAAACCAGTCTGGCCAACATGGAGAAACCTCGTCTCTACTAAAACCACAAAATTTAGCCAGGCTTGGTGGTGCATGCCTGTAATCCCAGCTACTCAGGAGGCTAAGGCAGGAGAATCGCTTGAACCCGGGAAGCAGAGGTTGCAGCAAGTGGAGATCACGCCACTGCACCCCAGCCTGGGCAACAGAGAGCAACTCTGTCTCAAATACATACATAAATTAAAGAATAAAAGGGCTGAACATTTTTCAGGGCACATACTTGACGTGGGCAGGGAAAAGGCAGCTATAGTACTGATAATGAGGGAAGGAGATTCTGATATTGTGTCCCTTTTCCTGCAGTGAGGCTTGAATTGGCATGAAAGTACCTCTCATGCAATCCAGGTTATCAAGTCAGCCCTAACATGTCCATAAACCAGTGTATCCTAAGAAACTGTTCTTTATAAAACGTTTTCTTCTCAGATTCCCAGCTACTTGGCCATAGCTACAATTCCTTGGTGACTGAGGGGAGATTTTACCACTTGAACTGTTTTAAAGCAAGACCGAATAAACTGAACAACTGCAGCATTTGCAACCAGTTTCCCTTACAATTCTCTCATTGTGACCCTGCTACATCACCAATGGCAGCTGTGTGCAGACAGAAGTTCCTACACAGGCCCAGAGAGGATTCCTAATCTATAAGAGAAGTGATAATAATGATGCTTTAAGGCTGTTTTCAGTGTACTGAAATACTAAAATAACAACTGAAGTTTTGCTACTCTCCCCTATCTTACAGAGCCAGGAGTTTCAAACAGCAGTGGTTGCTGGTGAGGGATTGAATTAGGTCGGATTCCACCATCAAAGTTCAAACGTGACTTTTCATGCATTCACCTCCAATCACACCACAAGGTTTTCTCTGCATCTTTTATGGTCTTCTAAGGAATTGGTAGGCGTCTCACTTCTAGCTTCATCTCGGAGGCCTCTTTGCTAGTTTCTGTATCTCTGTAGATGTTCAACACAACAGAATCAACGAAATTCTCTAAGGAAACAAGTCAGTTATTTGTGAGAGAATAGAGGACAGCTCTTCTCTTAGTGCTTGCTTATTATTACTGCATGCATGAAACGCTTTCTACTGTAACTCTGAGTAAAATCAGATTTTTTTTTTTTTTAAGTCAGCTCTCTGGAGGCAGAGATGTAGAGGAGGAGAGGACAGGGAAATGTCTCATCAGAATTTACAGAAGATACCGTCACTGAGAATTCAGGCTTGAAATAGGGAACAGGAAGTAGTCGTCCAATAAGATGACCAAATTTTCAACTAAAAGAGAAGTCTTCTGCTGGTTATGACATGAAAATGGCAGGTGCTGTCCCTTGGGAAAGACACAGCCACTATTAAAGCTACATTGTGATTAATGGAATCAGGCCCAGATGTCAACTTTCAGAAACAGGTAAAGTCCTGCTTCCCAGACCTTCCAGCATAATTACTCAAAAGGGAGGATGGTAATAATTGCACAAGCCCAAATCCTTGTGGGCGTAGTTTGAAATTACCTACTATAAACCAGAAACTGTTCCATAGTTTCTTGTTTTGACTTGAAAAGTTTGTGGGTTGTGCGTTCCACCCCATAATATACCTATGTTTATTTTAACACAAAACTTGTGTTTCCCTGGTGCACTACTGGCATATTAAGTGTCTCCATTTAACAAGTACCAAGTGTAAGGCATAGTTTAGACTTCTACACTGCGCTTGAGAGCCTTGCTCAAATGCAGATTCTGATGGCGGGGGGCAGTGGGGACCAGGATTCTACATTGTAACAAGCCCTCTGGGGACTCTGATTTAGACTAATTAGCCAGGACAGTAAGAATTGGGTCAGCCAAAAGTAGGGATTAAAAGTCTTTGGGTCCTTAGAAACCTGTATTATAGGGGTGGCTTAAAGATCCATGCCAATGGCTGAAAATCAAGAAAAGGAACTTCTCAGATCTCACTCAGGAGCCAAGAATCGGAGCTGAACTCACTGTGAGCAGGGCGGTAGCAACAGGAGTGCATTGCACAGGGAGGAAACAGAGTGGGAGACCAGTTGTGTCTGCAGAAGAGATTAGGAAGCAGGCACTAAGAGGAAGGGAAGATTCACCAGAACAACTTCCACGGTTATGAGGCTTGGGCTTTGAAGCCAGCATTTAAGCAGGAGAATGAGCTCAGCATTTAATCCAGAGAAATATGTTGGGGGAGAGGGGAAATATTCCTAAAAGCCAATGTGTGATCAAATTGTAACTTACTTGAGATATAGAATATTTGTTTCTACAAGTTAGCAGTTGCTTTTTTGGGAAAGTGTTACTTTATATACATTAGGGTCTTAATCAGTTTCCTTAGGAAAATTTTCAACTTTGTTCTTTATTGTGTTCTAAAGAATTTATGTGGGCCAGGCGCAGTGGCTCATGCCTATAATCCCAGCACTTTGGGAGGCTGAGGCGGGTGGATCACCTGAGGTCAGTAGTTCAAGAGCAGCCTGACCAACATGGTGAAACCCATCTCCACTAAAAATATAAAATTAGTCAGGCATGGTGGCACATGCCTGTAATCCCAGCTACTTGGGAGGCTGGGGCAGGAGAATCACTTGAACTGGGAGACGGGCATTGTAGTGAGCAGAGATCATACCATTGCACTCCAGCCTGGGCAACAAGAACAAAACTCTTTCTCAAAAAAAAAATACTTTATGTGAACTCTTATTTATTTTGTGTGTGTGTTGCTTGCTTGAGACGGGGTCTTGTTCTGTAACCCAGGCTGGAGTGCAGGGCACAATCTTGGCTCACTACAACCTCAACCTCCCAGGCCCGAGTGATCCTCTCACTTCATCCCCCTGAGTCGCTGGAACCACAGGCATGTGTCACCACACCCGGCTAATTTTTAAATTTTTTGTAGAAATGGGGTATCACTATGTTGTCCAGGCTAGTCTCCATCTCTTTGGGCTTAAGTGATCTTCCCACCTTGGCCTCCCAAAGTGCTGGGATTACAGGTGTGAGCCACCACACCTGGCCTAAACTCTTATTTCTAAAGGGTAAAAGGATATGTCCCAATCTAGATAGAGCTAACTGTAGAGAAGAATTCTAGAGGTCAGTTTCAGAGGGAGCTATAGCCCAAAAGTGGTGAGCAGGGACCTGTGATCGTGGGCAGTCAGGAGAGAAACAGCTACAGGAGACAGTTGGGGCCACTGCGACCCTCATACCTGCCCTCTGTCTCTAAAGCTGAGCTGCCTCACTGTAAGAAAACCTTGGGATTTCCCTCTACTTGAGTCGTAGTCTAAGATGAGGAGTCCCAAACTGAACTTCAAACCGGTGCTCACATACGAGGTATGTCCTGCAGAGGTACGAGGTGGCTTGGGATTCCATCATCATGCCTCAGACCAAACAGCAAGTGAAAGAGAGAAACATGGCAGAGTCAGTGCTCCAGCAAAGGATGGCCAGTTATTTTTTGCTCTTTTCTATTTGGCGTTTTATGTCCCAAGTTTTTAAGACAGACTTTGATTTGTAAGTAGTGTCTAGCTAGAGCATGAGCTTTGAGAAGCATCTCATTCTCCACCTTTCCATAGATCTCCCTCAAAGGACGTGCTGTGGCTCCAGCTCTCCCTCTGTCCTGTCTGTGTGTTGTCCCTACCTCTCCTTAGAAAGGTGTCGGCCTGTCCTGGCCAACCAGCCTCCCGGATGATATGCTGTAGTATCAGCAGCCCCAGCCTAAGGAGAGGGCTGCTTGAGGTGGACAGGCCACAGAAAGCAGGCTGTGCCACCATGCCTGGCCCTTGAGGTAATAAGATCGAGGACTTTCCTCTTGCCTAGACTTCATCTCTCTTCCTCATCCTCTCTCTAGGGCCCTTTATCTTCCTCACCTCCACTCAACTATTTTAGAAGAGACAGAACACTGATACACTGTTGGTGGAAATGTAAATTAGTACAGCCTCTATGGAAAAGAGCATGGGGATCTTTCGAAGAACTGGAAGACCTACCATTCCATCTAGCAATCCCATTACTGGGTATCTACCCAAAGAAAAAAGAGTCGTTATATTAAAAAGACATCAGCATTCATATGTTTATGACAGCACAATTCACAATCACAAAGATATGAAATCAACCTAAGTACCCAGCGACCCATGAGTGGATTTAAAAAATGTGATATACCGTGGAATGTGTGTGTACATATCTATATAGATAGATATAGATATATATGCACCATGGAATACCACTCAGCCATGAAAAAGAATGAAATAATGTATTTTGTGGCAGCATGGAGAGAACTGGAGGCCATTGTCCTAAGTGAAGTAACTGAGGAATAAAAAGCAAATACTGCATGTTCTCACTTAGAAGTGGGAGTTAAGCACACGGTACACACAGGCATACAGAGTGGCATAGTGAACATTGCAAAGTCAGAAGTGCAGAGGGTAGGAGGAGTGTGAAGGGTTAAAAACATCACCTACTGGGGACAATGTACACTATTCAGATGATGGGTACAGTAAAAGCCTGGACTTCACACTGTACAATTCGTCCATGTAACCAAAAACCACGTGTACTCCTAAAGCTATGGAATTTTTTTTAAAGACAAGACAGGAGAGGGTAAATACAATTGCTCTGAGAGTATTTGTACAAAAAAAATAGACATACATACAAACAGGTTATATAATCATCCTGACCCTGAAAGGCTCCATTCAAATAATTTATAAAGATTTAAGTCAAAGAAGTTAACACCTAAGACCCAATAGGATATTCAGAATGAGAAGATCCCGTTATTAAAAGTATATTTATCAAATTGCTAACAGGCGCTAAATATCACATAGGAAGACTACACAGCTCATGGATGTACAGGTATCCTCAAGGTCAGTTTCTTAATTGCTGTTTCTAGTTATGCTAAGGTTTTCTGCGTTCTGTGTACTTGGTTACTTAGAGAGACAAGGCCCTTAGTTATAATGAAGAATATGAATTAAAGTCTAAATCAGATACCCCAAGGAGCTTGCCTGGTTTGCCAAATACAGGCATTATGTATATAAAAGTTCAGCTATAGAATGTGTTTTATTGTGAATATTGTCAAAAAATCCTCATTAATGAGAATAGAATATATGTTTCCTAATAATCTCAACACAATGCGTAACATTTATTGAGCACTTACTAAGAGAAAGGAAGTGCTAATTGCTTTAGCTGCATAATACCATTCAATCCTCACAAGATACTTGCCACAGCAGTGGAAACAGGACAAGAACTACTTGAATGTCTGTCAATTCCACTAGAAAGAATAAACTAAAACCAATCAATTTCCAATTTTGCATAACCCCATTGTATCACCAGAATGAGTTTCTGATTAGCCAAACCTAGGGGTATATTCCTGTTCCTCGATTATGCTCTGGAGGGGAGAAGGCTCTGGTAGGAGCCTCAGGGACACAGTTGTCTTCCTAGCAAGAGGGCCATGCTGTTGATCTGTTTCACAAAACTTCTCCCAAAGTAAAGAGGTAACTCCCTTGCTGCAAATCAGAGCACCACTGAAAAGGCGAAATGTTGGGTGTTTAGGAAAAATGCAAAACACACTCAGAGAGGTTAAATAAGTTGTTTTCCAAGTTCATATAACTACAAAATATTCACCCGTGATCCAGAAGACAGGATATGTATTATCTCACAGTTTCTGTGGGTCAGGAACCTGAGCCTGGCTTAGTTGAGTGCCTATGGCTTAGAGTCTCTCGTGAGATTGTAGTTGAGCTGTCAGCTGGGGCTGTGGTTATCTCAAGGTCTCACATGGAGAGGATCTGCTATGGGCAGGAATCAGGTGCTTCCTGACTCTTGGCTAGAGACATCAATTTCTTGCCATGTGTCCCTCTCCATAGGTCAGCTCACTAGGCAGTTGGCTTCTCCTAGAGCAGAGGCTCCAAAATAGACAGAGAGAGAGAGAGAGAGAGAGAGATAATAGATGAACACACAGATGATAGCTGATACATAGATAGATAGATAGATAGATAGATAGATAGATAGATAGATAGATAGATATACATGGGCAAACATGATAGATAATAGATAGGTAGACAGATAATAGACAGATAGTTAATAGATACTGTCTGGATCTAGTTCTGGGTCTGCTGTGCCAAATAATGAAGAATAGAGCCAATTGAACGTCCAAGTTTTATTAGGACCTCCGGGCGGACTAAACACCACTGTACAGACCGAAGTGGGTAGCCGCGCCTAGGAGGTGGGCTGAGTGACTTATATAGCAGGAGTCAGTAGTTTTCCACTATTGAGAGAAAGGGGACGTGCTCTTCCTCAGGTAGGGAGAGGAAGTGCTTGCCCTCAGGTAGGGAGGGGACGTGCTCTCCCCCGGGTAGGGGTTTTTATGGTTTGTTGGCTATTTTCTTAACTAACGGGGTTTCGAGGCCTACCGCAAAGAAAAGGGAAAAAGGGGGAAGGGGTCCTTGCAAACAGCTTATCTGGGAAGCTGGCTAAACATTAACGGTGGTACTTTTCCACTGTCGTTGAGGTTTTTTCCAGTTGACTGTGGTAGGGGGAAGGGGAGGCCGGTCCTAACAGATACATAAATAGATGATTAATTGATAAAGATAGCTAGACAGACAAAGAACCAGTAAGACAGAAGTCACCATCTTCTTGTAACCCGATGTCAGAAGTGATGTCTTCCTCATCTTTGCTGTATTCTGATCAGAAGTGAGTCATGGCTGAGCTTAGTGGCTCAGGCTTATAATCCAAACACTTTGGGAGTCCAAGGGCAGATTGCTTGAGGTCAGGAGCTCAAGACCAGCCTGGCCAACGTGGTGAAACCCTATCTTTACTAAAAATACAAAAATTAGCTGGGTGGTGGGTGCCTGTAATCCCAGCTACTCAGGACGCTGAGGCACAAGAATCCTTTAAACTGGAGGGGAGTTGGGGCACAGAGGTTGCAGTGAGCTGAGCTCACACCACTGCTCTCCAGCCTGGGCAACAGAGCAAGACTCCATCTTAAAAAAAAAAAAAAAAACAAAAAAAAAACAATGGAGTCATTAGGTTTGGTCCACACTCAAGGCAGAGGTACCCAAGGGTGTGAAAACAGCAGGGGAGGGTCCCTGGAGGCCGTTTTAGAAGCTTCCTACCACAGTCTCACAAATCAACGAGAAGAGAAAAGCAGCACAATAGAAAAAACAAACAAATAATTCAGCCTGCACTTTACAAAAGAAAATATCTCAATTGTCAATAAACAGAGGAAATAGTACTCATTAGTGATGAAGGAAGTAGACGTGAAAACCAAGTTGAAATACTTCTACATAACCAACAGAACAGCTAACGATAAAAAGGTAGGATATACACCAAGTGTGGGAAAGGATGCCGGACAACTGGAATTCTCACATACAGCTGCCGGGAGGATAAATTTATGTAATCACCTTATAAAACAATATGGCAGTGTTTATTAAAGCTAAAGCTAAACACATATATTCTATGACCCAGCACTTCCGTACCTAGAAAAATGCCTAACAAAATTGCCCATATGTGTACATTCCAAAGGTGTGTGTAAGAAGATTCATAGCAGCTTAACTTAGAATAGATGAATAAATTGCAAATAATCATGCAATCAATTACAATAAAGCAACAAAAAGTGATACACTACTGCCATATGTTAATAATATGAATGACTCTTCTGAAATAACATTAAGTAAAGAAAGGAGTCAGAAGAATACACATCCTATACAATTGTATTTATAGAAAACTCAAACTGGCCAGACTAATCCATGGTGACCCATGGTAAGGGGAGTGAGGACAGCGGTCTCTTTTTCTTTTCTTTTTAAGATGGGGTTTCACCATGTTGGTCAGGCTGTTCTTGAACTTCCGACCTCAGGTGATCCTCCTGCCTTGGCCTCCAAAGTGCTGGGATTACAGGCATGAGCCACCGCACCTGGCCCTGGGAAGGATCAAGGTGGAAGAGACTAGGGGCTGGTAATGTCCTGTTTTCCTGATTCAGTGATACAGGCCATTAACTTTGTGAAAATTCAGTGTGCTGTGTACACTTAAGATTCATGCACTCTTCTGTATGCATATATTTCAATAAAATTTTTCCTAATAAAAACACTCTGTGACAAACTGTCTTTCAGTACGCTATTCAGAATAGCACCTGTGAATAAACTTACTAATAAATGAATCTATTTAAAATTGAAAAATCTGTATCCATTGGTGCTATGTCCTAAGTTCTAGTTCCTAAGACCCTAAATATCAAGATTTATCTTTAAACTGAATTCCTGAAAAGAAATATTTCACTGACTTTTGTTTTTTTAACCCTTTGGTTTCTCTTCTTCCCCAAAGAAGAATTAGAAATGTTCTCCACTTTGAGCCAGGCACGGTGGCTCACGCCTGTAATCCCAGCACTTTGGGAAGCTGAGGCAGATGGATCAGCAATTTTGTTAGGCATTTTTCTAGGTATGGAAGTGCTGGGTCCCTCTGCTTCAGAATGAAAGCTTTCTAGATGCATCCAACATAGAAATCTGAAAAACAAAAACAAAAACAAAAAAACCCTACTTTTTCTTTGTGCATCACTTAAAGATCTATGTAAATGCCTCCTAGTAAGGAATATCTACTTTTGTTTAAGATTTGAAATTATTAGTTTTAAATTAGAATTAATGTTTGACATCCAGAAGTTGGCATTGACGACAGAAAATTGATCTGTCTCAGGAAACCACTAAATGGTGGAATAAATACATACGTGCTATAGAGTATGCCCTGTGTACTGTCTAGTACATTATATGCATGTTTCTTAGGCATTGCACGTAGTTAAAAGCAATGATTTTCTCATAAGCTCTTCTATACCAAGGACTCACTTTCTTCAAAGGTGAAAAAATTCATACATGAGTACCACATCTGAATGCAAACTCATAGACTAGTAGACTTTGATGGAGTCACAGTGTCATATCCAGTTGGATGGACCTTTTCTAATAGTTTCCATTTTTGTCAAAAGCAAAACGAAAGCTATTTTCAATGCACAAGCAAATTCTAAACAACACCCACCAGAATCAGCGAAGCAACATTTCATCAGAAAATCACCTGCAGAATTTAGAATGCAATTTAGAATTACTAATTAGTGTGTTAAATGGATATATTCAGAAAGTGTGGAGGGGATGAGTCAACACTTCTGAAAGAACCTTAATTTCAGAATTTCCTGAGTGAGTGCCCCAAATTATAAGCCTACCCACACATTAGTACATGGGTTAGAGAAGTCAGCTCACCCAGGCGTTTGTTGTGTGCATAATTTTAAAAAGAATAAATACTACTTTGGAAACTGCTCCGGTTCATTTTGCCAAAAGTAACACCCTTTCTGGGCACATCGCCACTAGATACTTGCCCTGCTTTCTTTGTGACTGGGAAACCCTGAAACATTGTTTGCAATTTTATCAAAGGATTCATTGGATCGGAGGAAAATCAGAGAGAACACATTGTCCATTAAAATGTAGAAAGGTGGGCCTGAGACGCTCAGAAGAGAGCAAGCTTTTATCTAACACACTGTTGACCTTTTGTTATTTATTTAAATAACAGGAATCCTGTTATTTCGCCGTCCCTACTGTCACCCAGCCATCATTTCTTATCAACTCTTAACTGGACTATTGCAGTAGACCCCTCTGTGGCCTCCTGGTCTTCAACTTGGCTCAGTACAGCCCAGTTTCCATTTAATAGCCAGCATAAGTTTGCTGGAGCTGCCTGGAGAGCTGAGGCTCTGCAAGCAAGAGAGGTGACTTCATACCCACAGGAGGTGCCCGTCCCATGAGGACAAACCTCCAGCCCTTCTGAGACAGGAAGAGTCAACAGAGTCAACTCGGCTACAGCATCTGTTGTCCCCCTTGGGGAACGGAGCCATGTGTTAAGGGCCCGGTGTCTGTTATCTACAAGCTGGGCATTCCCTCTGAAACAGCAGTAGTGAAACAGGCCTTGGTGAGTGGAGCACACGCTGCTGGGCTCATTGGTAGCCTCTGTCTTTGCCACCAATGCCACAGCTCACAGGGCTATCATGGCAGCTCAGGGTGGCTGGTGACAAAGCTGATATATGCCAGCCAGCCAAGCCATTTTATCTACATGGTTACTCAGTGCCCTTTTGGTGATGGGTGGATGCTTTCTGGGCATTCATAATGATACCAACATCTTCACACTTTGTGCCCATCCCCATTTTCTCATGCACACGTCCCTCCTCCAGAACCCCTTGTCCCAACTGTCCAGGCCACTTCCTTCCAGGCCACTGTCCAGAGATCTGCATGTGTTCTCACCTGTGGCAACTTCAGGTGCCTTCCTCAAAGCTCTGCCCATTAGGAAAACATTTTTTTACCATCATTCCGTCACCCACGAATTGGCTATAATGCAGCTTCTGTTCATTTTGGGCTTGCCCCCACATACTGAGTCAAATCATCAACAGACCAACTTTGAAACTTTCTCTTTTCTTAAGAGACAGAGTCTCTCTCGGTCATGCTGCCTGGAGTGCAGAAACGCAATCATAGCTCACTGCAGCCTCCAACTCCTGGGCTCAGGTGATCTTCCCTCCTCAACCTCCTGAGTGGCTAAGACTGTAGGTAGGCACCACCATGCCTAGTTAATTAAAAAATATAATTTTTGTAGAGATGAGTCTTGCTATGTTGCCCAGGCTGGTCAGCAACCTTGAACATTGAAAGATTTTCCTCCTCCTTGAGCTGGTCATAAAGAGTTAGTGCACTAGTGCAACTGCAGTGAGTGACATCAGTGTTTGAGCTACCTGCCTGTGCAGCTGACATGTGCCTGCTGCCCCTGCAGGTGCCCCATTTTCATCTTAGGGTTGATTTTCTGAGCTCATTGGCTTTAGGACTTGGAAGGTTCAAAAGAACACAGTTCATAAATGGAAATTCTAAACACATGGTCACCCGCTGTCCCGTAGCAACTCTATCTGGGCCCAGTGACACACAGGGACTGTTTCCCAAGGCATGTCACTCTCTGCTAAGGATGGTCTGGCTTAACTCCAGAATCACAGGGGCCTGTGTTGTGATTCTCCTACCAGAGCTTGGCATAAGTTTCATACTGCATCATGCTTTCCCCAGTGTCACTTCCCAAACCATAGGACCTGCCTGATCAGATGATCCCAATGGCAGGGCTGACTGCTTCATAGGCTGGATCTGAAGAAGTGCTCTTTCCCACAGTGGGTGCTGTTCAGACTGGCAGGCTTCTTTGTTACCTGGTACATGGGCTGGTGGAGTTTTCCCAGCTGTGGAATGGGTGGCCACCAGATTCTAAAGAGGCTTACTAGGTACCGTGATTCTTTTCCTGCGTGAAGAATTCAAGATGTCGAAATGTGCATTTTTCTTTGAAAACAACATTGCAGCATGGCCCTGGCCAGAGGACCCCTTAAAAACCTCACTGAATTGTCCAGCGATCTTCATAGGGTTTCTCTCTCACCCTCTAGAGCACAGGTGACTTTCCTAGCCTCCAAGGCACTGCTGTTTCTTGCTCATCCAATCCAAGCCGCATGATGTTGATAAGATGGTTAGTGTGACTGGGGGATGGTCCATACCTTTTCAAACTGTGTTATGACAGAGCAAGAGGACTAATATAGCTCTCGGGGAAAATTGTAAGTGAAAATTGCCCTTTTCATTGAACATGAGGTGTTTCTCATCTTTTTTCCCTTCTTTTTTTTTTTTTTGAGACAGCGTGTCACTCTGAAGTATAGTGGCTCGATCATACCTCACTGCAGCCTCAACCTCCTGGGCTCAGGTGATCCTCTCACCTCAGCCTCCCAAGTAGCTGGGACTACAAGTGGGTGCCACAATTCCTGGCTATTTCTTTTTTGTAAATTTTTTGTAGAGACAGAGTCCCAGTATTTTGCTCAGGCTGGTCTTGAACTCCTGGGCTCAAGTGATCCTCCCACCTCAACCTTGCCAAGTGTTGGGATTACAGGTGTGAACCACTGCACCCAGGCTCTGATCCTTTCTTTTAGTCGATGTGAAGAAGAACACATTTCACAGATGACTATCCCATGTACCTGAGATTAATCTGCCTTTTCAACAACGCCAGAATTGGCAACCAAGTTCCGGGATGGCTACAGTTTGGTTAAGGCTGTGGTACTCTTAAGTCACTCCCCAGGACTGATATGGTTTCTCCAGGGACGAGCCTGGCAAATTAAACTGAGAAAGGACAGAGACCAATGCCTCTGCATCTTTCAGTTCACTAATCTCTGTCACCTGCTCACAGTAGCAGAGAATTCCACCATTTGGCCTTCTTAATTATAAAAAAACTCACCCCACAGACCAGGGACACAAGATGGGATTACTCCAACAGTCAAACGCATCAATTTCACTTACAGCCTCAGGAACTGGAAAACGACAACAGGCAAGTCCGTGGACCTAGGAGCCCATTGTGAGCTAAATTTTAGCAAGAACCATGGTTATTATCCACTTATGATTCCACTTACTCACTTAGGAATTGAAAACTGGCAGCAGGCAAGTCTGTGGTCCTAGAGGCCGATTGCGAGGTGAACTTTAGCCATGACCGTGGTTATGACTACCGAGTTCCTGCATGCCCTGTGCTGACCAAGAGCCACAATGATGCCTTGGGTCTCTGAGTATCGGTGTCAACTCAAACTGTAGCCAATTCACTCTTGAAATATCTGCCTTTTTTCTCCCTTTCCACAGGGTATGGTCACCGGAATAAGTGGCTATAGGTCACTTTGGGGAAGAACTAGAGAAGCGTCACAGGATCTGCTTGTCACGATGTTATAGAATCCTGCAGGACCTGGCTATCTCTTAGGACAAAGAGCTCCAGGTCTGAAAATCGGCTCCAGTTTGGGGAGCCTTAATCAAAAACCGCCTAAATCCAAAGGGCATCAGCCTAATGGCTAAGGTCAGCATGACCATAAACCACAAATAACATCTCGGACCAGAAACACTCCAAATTCCTCCCCGACCAGAAACATGGTAGCCCCAAGATAACCCCCTTCTGGCTGGGAAGATGCCAACCCCAAGATAACCTCCCCTCTACCCAGAGACTTTCCAACTCCGCTACAAATGTCTTCCCCACACAGAAACATTCCACGCTTTAATAAGTCCCCTTACCCTAAAACCAATACATACTCTTAGTCTGTAAGAGAAAAAGCTCCTGACCAAAATTGGCCAGAAGCCCCTCTTGGGATTTCTCTAAAATAAATCTATGTTCGACGGTTAAGCTGCATTTCATGTTTCTTTCCTCTTTCTTTAACCTTACACTTCCCAGACTCAAACGATCCTCCTGCCTCAACCCCCAAGTAGTTGTGCCATCATGCCCAGCTAATTTTTTTAAATTTTGGTAGAGATGACGTCTCTTCTTGTTGCCCAGGATGATCTCAGACTCCTGAGCTCAAAGGATCCTCCTGCCTTAGCCTCCCAAATTGCTGCAATTACAGGCATGAGCCACCACACCCCACCGCATCTAATTTCTTTCTGTGTAGAGTCTGTTTCTTGCCTTACAGGACATACCCTGATTATATCTGTGTTATCTTGGGATTTCACTCTGTCAGTCTGGCAGCAGGAGAGGAGATGGAGACAGGTCTCAAGGGCTGTGTCTGTGTCTTTCGGGGAGGAAGATTCTGTAGCATCTTTCAGCATGGTGAAAGTGCTAGCTCTTACTAGGGAAAGATGGGCCACCCATGCACGCCCAGAGGATGGGGAGGGAATGTTGTAGAGTCAACATCATTAAGGACATCTCTCCAGATTTCCTTTGATGTCTCTCGAGCTCTGAGGTCCTCATAATGAGGTCTTTCTTGAGCTTGCCTTTTGATTGTGCCTGCCCTTCAGCTATAGGTGGTAAAGAGTTCTTTATATGCAACCCCCATCACAACTGGAGGCCCTGTGGTTCCCACACTTAGCTATTAAGTGCATATTAACAGCTCTTAGTCTCTCATTCCCCCATAACATGTAATCAATGCACTTAGCCTTGGCCAACCAATTGTGCTATGTTTGTAAGACATTTCCCTCATATTTTCAAATGCAGATATCACACCCATGGCAGCATTTGCCCCAACAGAAACATTTTCAAGGGCCTCTACCAGTAATATATTAGCCTTGGACTGCACCTTGTTCCCAGGACCATACATGTGCTTCTGATCTGCCAAGTAGGTGAGATATTTGTACAACTCCACCTTGCTGTCTGTTTTCTCAGACCACTCTTGGGACCACTTGTGTTAATCCAGATCCTCTAAGAAGCCGACATTGACAGGAGTAATATGCAAGGAAGGATTTTATTAATCTCTCAAGGAAGATGCTTGAGAGAGAAAAATGATGGAGAGAGCTGGAAAAGGCTGGGAAAGATGTCAGGCTAGGAGGCAAGTGTGAATCTAAGTGAAGATGAGAGGGAGAGGATGTTGGGTGGAACCGTCCTAGACTGTCACGCAGTCTATGGAAGCTTCAAGAAAGCCAGCAGGGATTCCTTGAGCTTACATTGCCCAAAGAGGAGTTTCATGTCTCCCAGAAATGAGTCTGCTTTGGTAACCCTGCGAAGCTCAGTTCTTGACAAGGGAACACTTTTGTTCAAGTAAGGTGTAGCCCCGGCCAAAATAAAGCAATGGATTTCAAAGCACAGCATCTGGGACCCTGGATCGATTGCACTCCTTACAGTGAAATCTCTGTAAGCCACAATTTTATGGCTACCTAGGGTAACCTATTTAATTGGGGTCAGCGAAGTCCTATGAGAAGGGAATGAATAATTATTTTTATATCCCAAGAACACTTTTAAATGCATTACTCGTATTAACTCATTCACTTTTCATAAATATTGTGAGAATAAGATTAATACAATGAGGTAAATCCTATTAGGTGAGGAAATGAAGATACAATAGTTAGTAACTTGCCCACGATCATGGCTGGTAAGCGGTCGAGCTGACTCCAATGTCTGCACTCTTAACTATCATGTTGGAGGTTGGATCATGTAAAGCAGCCAGCTGTCGATCATGTGTGACTGACGAAATTGGCAATTTCATATGGTTCAACTTGATGCAATGCTCAGGGTGGCTGAAGCTATGTTTTTATGAGCATGAATAAATGGGGCACATTTGTTTCTATTGCCAGCTGATACATATCAACCTTTTATCTCAATTTGACAAATCCAGTATTTATATCTGAGTTATTTTGCTCCAGGGAAAAGACATTTCAAAGTTCATGTCTCCTTTGGGAAGGAGTGGGAGGCACAGCCAGCTGATCAGAGCTTAACAAAAGGAGGGACTTTCTAATGACTAGAGCTGTCAAAGCTGGGCTGATGGTCACTATGGATGGTGGTAAGAGCTTGTGTCCTGGGAGGCACCCTCGGAGATGGGATATGTCATTACTCAGCAAGTCTATACCAAGAGTTCCTGCCTCATTTCAACTCAGCCGCTGCAGGAGTTGGACATCCATCAAACTCCTGCGTGCCCAGAATGTGGTAAGCCTGCCCTGCTGGACTTTTGACTATGGGCGTTCCGTTTTTCTTCCTAGATGTCAACATTTAGAAATCATAGTCAAGGGCATTCTGTGGAAAAACGGGGAGGTTTCTTTTGTTCTGGTTGAATATTTTTGCAATTTCATGAAAGATTCAGAGCGAAATAGTGCTCTGTCTTTCTGAAGCACATGAGGGTCCTTAAATTGTATAGTCTAATTCTACAAAGTCCCTTTCTTGTTTCCACAGGCTATTAGAAACTATTTGTTTCTTTCCTCTGGACAGAGCCCATAGAATTCATAAGACCTTCAGCATTGAGATTTAGCAGCATTGAATTTGCTGGAAATTGACTCTGGAATGGTAACTAAATCAAGACCATTCCCTTCCTTCCTTCCTTCCTTTCTTTCTTTTTTTTTTGACAGAGTCTCACTCAGTTGCCCAGGCAAGAGGCGGTGTCTCAGCTCACTGCAACCTCTGTCTCCTGGGGTTCAAGCAATTCTCCTGCCTCAGCACTCCTGAGTAGCTGAGATTACAGATGTGTACCACCTCACCTGGCTACGTTTTGTATATTTAGTAGAGACGGAGTTTCGTCATGCTGGCCAGCTTGGTCTGGAACTCCTTTCCTCAAGTGATCTGCCCACCTCGGCCTCCCAAAGTGCTGGGATTACAGGAGTGACCCACCACGCCCGACCTTTTATTTGCATTTTATTGATTTACATTGCTTATCTGTGTACACCCTGATAACAGAGATACACCCAGACTGCCTCTCAGCTGCCAGCCAAATCTGCAAATCCCTGGCTGGTGCGGTGGCTCAGGCCTGTAAACCCAGCACTTTGGGAGGCCGAGGAAGGTGGATCACCTGAGGTCGGGAGTTCGAGTCCAGCCCTGACCAACATGATGAAACCCCGTCTCTTAAAAAAAAAATCTGCAGATCCCTGCCTTTAGCTGAAAGCCAAAGCTACTGCCAAGATCCCATAAATCAGTTCATTTGGCTCAGCCTGACTAGCAGGACCACGAAGATGAACAATGCCTCTAAAAACAAAATCAAACTGTCCTAGAGGCTGCACAGAAAGAGATGGAGAATTGCTTCGATCAATTCCATAGCAGCACTTTTGCAGGCTAGGTTTTTCTTTTCATTTTTCTTCCAGGATAGCCCATGTCCCATTTACTGTGAAGTTTGGTTTTGCTGATTACAGTTTGTAATGATCATTCGGCTCAGTGGATCACATCTGACTTTTTCAAAAACCATTTTATGCGGGCACTAATGTGTTTGTCCCATGCTTATTCTGGTCAGTGGGGCATGCAGTTATCAGGATCAGATGGAAAGTAAGTTAATGGATTTCCCTTTGATGTTTCCAAAGAGGGGGAAGAGTCTCTGTATCCCTGTGGGTGCTCCCTGGCAGTGTAGCAAGCCCTGTGACGGCCGAAGGCAGGAGATCCTGTTTTCCAACCCCAGTCACTTGACTGGTCCACCAGGAAGCTCTGCATGCCCAGGTTTAGAGACGTGTCCAGAAGGAGTGACTGACAGCAAGACGGTGGGCCCGTCCACCCTGCCCTTCTCCCACCAGGCAGTCTACGTGGCTCCTGCTGAGCAGACTTATCCCTAACGGCCAGAAGTACTCCTGTCTTTGCCCACCCACCCCAGCCCCAAGGCAGACGCAAGTGTCTCCATTTCCCTTGTCTCACTTTACTCCTCTCCTTCCAGGGATCAGAATAGTTACGTCTAGTTCTCTGGATTGGCTCTGCTTTGCAATATATGACTCACTCTCTTTTCCGTCAAGTTTTCCCTTAATGTGGCCCACACTCAAGGATGCTGGCTGGGTCTTTATCACGGAGAATTTTCAGGTGTTCAGCAAGTGAAAAAAAAAAAAGACTCCTTTCCCTGCTCCCTATCAGGTCACACAGAGTTCTCGAGAGGAGAAAAATAACAAACGTGAAACTGATGCCAGCCATCTTCTTAGAATAAACGCCAAGAAGCAGAGTGACTTTGTGTGTGTTGCTGCATGCATGTATTTTAGTGGAATGAAAGAAACAGCCATGCCTTCAAACACCCCACTCTTGTGTTTACGCCGCTGGCCCCCACTGGAGAACGTGTCAGAGATTGCATTCCGTGATATTACACCAACACCTTCAACAACCACATCTTCTTTTCACTTCCAGATCACATTGGAAACGCATTTGCTTTATTCATAAAAGTGTAACATATTCAGCCCGGAGTCTCCAGTTATTACAGGCGTTGGCACATGACCGAGTGTCGTCACTAAAGCCTCTGCTCTTGCCATCACACATTTCTGAGCACTTTGAACCATGGTTTTTACTCTTTAACCTGGGGGCTCTTCGACTATCCTAAAGCGGGGAAATCCAGATGAGTGCGCCAGCTCGTATGCTGTCATATTAGCTAGACCAAGGAAGCAAGAATAAATGCAGTAACAAAAGCCAGGTGAGATAATTAAAACCATCTTAATCCCTTCACACTGAGAGGCGGATGTCAGCCCATTTCTTTCCCTTTCTCTTTCTTCTTCCCTTTTTTTTTTTTTTAACTGTGTAAGCTTTAGTTCTGATTTCATTTCAAACAGCCCTTCCCATCAGTGCTTGTTCTACAGATGTGAATCAGTAGAATGAATTAAGTTTTGCTCAAGGCATTTAGTAGAGTAATAATCTGCTTCTCAGAGGAGGGGAAATAAAGATGAAAACATTTAGCAGAGAGCATCTACCCTACAATGCCAGGCCGGTAATAAAACATAAAGATGCTGAGAGAAAAACGCTCCCCAACCAAAGCGGGTCTATTAGAAGCAAGTTTTGACATTATCGCCGAGCCCAACTGGAAAGGGTTAGGAAAAAAAATCACTGTCAAAAATCATTTGAGTGTAAAAGTGAAATGAAAGTCGTCTTTTTAAAATGTTGTATTCAATGTGGACATAGAGTGGAAGAGTGCAGTACAGTCATTAAGGGGGACACATAGAGGATGAGCCGGAAGAGCTGTGAGATCCCCATCATGTGATGGTGTGAAAGACCTACCGTGAACAAAGACCCAGCAAAGCCCAGAGGGCCAGGTGGGAAATCATTGCTTTATCTTTCCTGGACTGTGGTGTAGTGGAACCACCAAAATGAGGGTCTACTTGGTTGAGCCCAGGCTCCACCCCCTTGGAGCAGTCCGTTTCCTCATTAGAGAATGGGCGACAACAGTGAAGCCTGCCTCAGCCATCCCAGAGGATTGTCCCAGCAGTCCAATGAGATCAAGATTAGGAGTCGTTTCCTGCAAAGAGTGAAGGGAGCCAGGTGTGGTGGTGTCTGCCTGGAGTCCCCACCTACGGGAGGATCTATCGGACCCAGGAGTTTGACACTGCCATGTGTGATGATCACACCTGTGAATAGCCACTGGGCTATAGCCTGGGTAATATGGGGAGACCCCATCTCTCTCTTAAAAATAATTGCCTGGTGCAGTGGCTCATGCCTGTGATCCTAGCATTTTGGGAGGATAAGGTGGGAGGATTGCTCAAGGCAAGGAGTTCAAAACCAGCCTGGGCACCATAGCGAGATCCCATCTCGACAAAAAAAATTAAAAATTAGCCAAGTATGGTGGAATGTGCCTGTAGTCTCAGGTACTCAAGAGGCTGAGGTGGGAGGATCATTTGAGCTCAGGAGTTTGAGGCTGCAGTGAGCTGTAATCACACCACTGCACTCCAGCCTGGCTGACAGAAAGACACTATCTCTGAAACAAACAAAACAAAACAAAACGTAATTGAATTTTAAAAACTTTTTTAAAAGGTAAACATAGCTCGAAGGTAACCTCAAGTTGCACCCAAGCAACTATGATTTTTCAGTATTCTCATTAATTTTGGAAAATCTTTCTGGGCACACTCTTTAAAAATGGGAAATGAAGAAAGAAAACTTCATTTTATTGAAGAGTAGTGAGAGGGTGGGGAAAAGGCATTTTGTTCTTGTTTTTGTCCCCAGCAATTTCAGCACACTTTGATCAGTTTAGTCTTATAAAAATGAAAATTTCAAAGAGAAACAGCCAGAGTCATTTTCTTCAGAGCACATCTGGTCCTGCTACTCCTCTGTGTAAAATCCCACAGTGGTGTCCTGATACCTCCAGGGAAAGATCCAATGTCCTTAGACTGGCATTCATGGCTCTTGATGCTGTGCCTTGGTGTGACTTCCTCATGCCACTCCCCATGCCTGGGGCATCCTGCTCTGCCCACCTCTCTCTGACACCTGCCCACAACCCCTCTGTGGTCTCCACCACCAGGAAACTGCCGCTGGGCACACACCAGCAGGAATTAGTGGCCTCCGGCGTGTGCATGCTGGATGGCAAATGTTTACTTTTTCCCCTCTATTTGTGAGCACTTTCAGAATAGCAAATGTATCTTTCTTCTGACTGTCTTTGGTATCAGACACAATGCCTGGAAAATCAGGAGGTGCAGAATAAATGCCCTTTTATCTAAAGAAGAAAAGAAAGAAATGAATGTTGATCCTATAACTTACCTACAGCTCTTCAATTTTAATCATATAAATACCACTCTTATCGTTTTGTCGTAACTGTGAACCACCTGTTGTAATAGCATTTGCTTAATCGTTTTGCTTTAATTGAAAGCTCACCTTTTAAAACTTAAATGTAATGTAAGAGAAAATGTGTTATCCGTATATCATAAGTTCCACGAAAGGAAGAACTGCACTTTGTTAAACACTGAATCCCTAGTACCTTGAGCTGAGCCTCGTACAAAGGAGGTCTCCTGCTCTGGTTAAATGACCAAGAGGAATATTAGCCGCACCACTGGCCACTAATACATGATAACATGAATAACAGATATGAAAAACAAAAGAATATGAACAATATAGTAATTGACCCCAAACCCAAGACTTGCCCCTTCTTAGGGTTTGGAGCTTTGTCCCCGTCCAAATCTGGTCTCAAATTGTAATCCCCAGTGTTGGAGGCGAGGCCTGGTGGGAGGTGATTGGATCATGAGGGTGGTCTTTCATGAATAGTTCAGCAGCCACCTCCTGGTGCTGTTCTCATGGCCGTGAGTGAGTTCTCATGAGACCTGGTTGTTTCAGAGTGTGTAGCGCCTCCCCTCTCTCTGTCTTCTCCTGCTCCTGCCACGTGAGCTACTGGCCCGCCTTCACTTTCCACAGTGATTGTAGGTGTCCTGAGTCCTCCCCAGAAGCAGAGGCTACTGTAGTTCCCGTACAGCCTGCAGAACCATGAGCCAATCAAATCTCTTTTCTTTATAAATTATTCAGTCTCATCTGTTTCTTTAGAGTAGTGTGGGAACTGACTAATACACCTCTGTTTGTTTAAAGGGGGTACTAGGATTATAGAGATGTTAGGACCCTCCAGAACTGAAGTGCAAATTTCTCCTTGATTAATTAGAAAGATGGAAACATAATTGAAACGACTAGTTGCACATTGAGTAGTTCAGTCATTCCGCCCACAGTCACTCCACAGCCATTGAGCACCTGCACCACGGGTCTTTCCCTCAGCTTGGGAAACATCGCCCATGCTATTCCTTCACGTTCCTACTCCTCTTCTACAAAAGCTGACCAGTGAGGAGTTCCAACCCATCAGGAGACTAAAATTATTCTGATAAATTCATTTAAATGGAAGTACAGACCCCAGAGGACTGTAACTGTTTAAAAATCCTGGAGCTTCTTATCTGTAGTTTTGCATCATTCCCACTTCCATTTGTTTCTCCTGTGGTTAACAACAGCACAACAACGACGAAAACCTTGTATCTAAAAAATCTATGCTTCTATTCATAATGTATGTCACTTTTTTTTTTTTTAAGACAGATACGGTCTTACTCTGGTTTTCAGGCTGGAGTGCAGTGGTGTGACCTTGGCTCACTGCAGCCTTAACGTCCGGGCTCAAGTGGTCCTCCTGCCTCAGCTTCCCTACAAGCTGGAACCACAGGTGTGCGCCGCCATGCCTGGCTAATTTTTGTATTTTTTGTAGAGACAGAGTCTCACCATGTTGTCCAGGCTGGTCTCGAACCACTGGGCTCAAGCAATCCTCCTGTCTTGGCCTCCCAAAGTGCTGGGATTACAGGTGTGAGCCACCACGCCCTGCTATGTCACCTCTTAAGACATTAAAATATAGACACTTGGAGGAAGAATCACTAGATGGGGCACGGTGGTGAGTGGCTTGTTAAGGAGCCCTGACTGTACGCAGAAATGTCACCTTCCCTTCGAGGTTATATCTACCTCCTGTTATTTCTTACCCTGTAAACTGGTGCCTTGAGCACAGGCACAAAAATTTTCTTTCGTCTTTCCTTTTTATAGTTGAATAAGGCAGGACTGTGCTAAGTGAAGAAAATAATTATTGTAATATAAGAATACCATGTATGAAGCCTAAAAACATTCCAACACACACAGCATGTAAAATAGCTACCCAGGGAGATAGAAACTTCTGGTAGAATGAATCTACCAGAATATAGCAGGGAGTGGGGAGTATTATAGTTACCCCAAATGCATATGTGTGTTTTTGAAACAATAGCAACAAAAACTTCGGGAAACACTGCTCTGTCCCCAAGGGACTATCTTTACTTTCTTACATCAGGACAAGGAAAGAGCTCTTTTGCTAAAAAATAAAAGCAAAGCAATAATAACAAAAGCAAATTTTAAAAAAAGAAACAGAAATCCATTTGCAGTGAGATCTTAAAGCTTATTCTCCAACAATAACCAGACATGGAGTTGGGGTTGCCCTCCCCACATTCCCCCAAACTCCCTCTTGATCAGTGTTTGCTTTACTCTTTCTCAGTGTTTCTCTGTTTATTTTTCTCTTCCAGACAATGGGAGCTGTTGCAAATGTTGTATAGGGAGGAGCTGCAGTGTGATCTGCACCAGACCTTCTCTAGTCAAGACGGACCTTATGGCTGGGTAGACAAAGCGGCTGACTAGAAAGTGTATGATTTGAAGGTGGAATGAAAAGGTGTCAATCTGTATTAGTACATTTTCATACTGCTATAAAGAACTGCCAAGACTGGGTAATTTATTTAAAAAAAATTAAAAAAAGAGAAGAGGTTTAATTCACTCACAGTTCAGCATTTCTGGGGAGGCCTCAAGAAACTTACAATCATAGCAGAAGGTGAAGGGAAAGCAATGCAGCGTCTTCACAAGCCGGCAGGAAGGAGAAGTGCAGAGGAGGCACGAGCCCCTTATAAAACCATCAGATCTTGTGAGAACTTGCTCACTATCAGAGAACAGCATGGGGGAAACCAACCATGATTCAATTCTCTCCACCTGGCCTCACCCTTGACATGTAGGGATTATTACAATTCAGGGTGGGATTTAGGTGATGTCACAGCCAAATCGTATCACTGCCATTCTCAGACGTATCTCTTCTTTGTCTCCTCGGAATGCCTAAGTGATGGACTGACTGACGGCTTTGAACTGAAACACTGGATGCCCTGTTGAAGTATGTTGAAGTACAGGTGGAAGCTGAGACAGTGGGTCACTGCCAGGGGAGTGCTCTGGCCTTCGGTTGTTAAATGCCATAGCTGCGTCTCACCTTAAGCCAACTGCCTGAACTCCCTTTTTATCTTTTCTGTAGTTCCTAGATAGTCATCATTCACTTGCGTTCATCACTCATTCATTCATTCATTCATTCGGCACATTTCAATGGAGGATCATTTACTTAGCATTATGCCCCAAAGATGCATTGTTGAAAAAGACAGATGTTCTTGCCCTTATGGAGATAAAATGGGCATTAAACAGCCAATTACACACGAATGCAATCACTATTGATTTACTGATTCAATAATTATATATTAAGCAACTACTCTGTAGTAAGTACTATGCTTGGTGCTGGAAATATAATAGTTAACAAAAATGCCACATTCTGTGCTTTCATGAAACTTATAGTCTAATCAAATATAATGTAAGAGAATATAGAATTGCATATGAGGTAAGTGCTGCAAAGGAGACACAGCTCTATGAGTATATATTACAATAAATATAACCACAGTAACTTTTAATAGATGTGTAATATAAAAAGATGTAAATTATGACACCAATGACATAAAGTGTAAGGGGGGAGTAAAATTGTAGTTTTCACATGTGATCAAAGTTAAGTGGTTATCAGCTTAAAACAAGCTGTTGGCCGGGCACGGTGGCTCAAGCCTATAATCCCAGCACTTTGGGAGGCCAAGGTGAGTGGATCATGAGGTCAAGAGATCGAGACCATCCTGATCAACATGGTGAAACCCCGTCTCTACTAAAAATACAAAAAATTAGCTGGGCATGGTGGCGCGTGCCTGTAATCCCAGCTACTCAGGAGGCTGAGGCAGGAGAATTGCCTGAACCCAGGAGGCGGAGGTTGTGGTGAGCCGAGATCGCGCCATTGCACTCCAGCCTGGGTAACAAGCGTGAAACTCCGTCTCAAAAAAAAAAAAAAAAAACAAGCTGTTATAAGATTGTTATTTAAGACTCATAGTAATCAGAAAGTAAAAACCTCTAGTAGAAAAACAAGAGGTAAAGAGAAAAGAGTCTAAGCATACCACTACAAAGTAATCAAATCACAAAGGAGAACAAGAGAGAAATAATGAAACAAGCAAACTACACAACAAGCAGGAAGCAATCAACAAAACGACAATAATAAGGCTTTACCCATCAATAATTACTTTGAATATAAATAGATTAAATCATCCAATCAAAAACATTGAAAGGCTGAACAGATTTAAGAAACAAAATTCAGCAATATACTCACCACGAAATATTCACTTTAGCTTTAAGAATACATATAGGCTGAAAGAAAAGAAACAGAAAAATATAGTCTATACAAATTTTAACCAAAAGAGAGCAGAGATGGCTATGTATATATCAAAAAAACTAGACTTTAAGTCAAAAACTGTAAAAGAGATAAATAAGGTCATCACATAATGATGAAAGGATCAGTTCATCAAGAGGATACGAAGATTATAAATATTGATGTCCCCAACTTCAGAGCATCTAAATATATTAAACAAACATTAACGGAACTGAAGAGAGAAATAGTAACACAGTAATAGCAGGGGACTTTAATAACACACTTTCAACAATGACTAAATCATTCAGAAAGAAAATCAATAAGGAAACAGTGGACTTGAACACATTAGACCAAATGGATCTGAAAGACATATACAGAACATTCTATCCAACAACAGCAGAGTATGCATTCTTCTAAAGAGCTCACAGAATATACTCCAAAATAGATCATGTTAGGCCATAAAATGAGTCTTAACAAATTGGAGAAGATTAAAGTCATATCAAGTATCCTTTCCAATCACGATGGTGTGAAATTAGAAATCAATAACAGAATGAAAACTGAAAAATTCACAAATATGTGGAAATGAAACAACACACTCCTGGACAACCAATTAATTGGTCAAGTAAAAAATCAAAAGGGAAATATGAAAATATCTTGAGGAAAACAAAAATGGAAATACAGCATACCAAGATTTATGGGATACAGTAAAAAACGGTTTTAAGAGGGAAGTTTATAGCAATAAATGCCTCCATTAAGAGAAAAGAAATATGGCAAATAAAAAAGTTAACTTTACAAGGAAGTAGAAAAACAGCAATAAACTATGCCCAAAGTTAGCAAGAGGAAGGAAATAACAAAGATCAGAACGCAAATAAATAAAATGGAGACTAGAAAAAAATAGAAAAGATCAACAAAATCAAGTTTATTTTTTGAAAAGAGCTATGAAATTGACACTTTCAGCTAAACTAACTTAAGGAGATAGAGAAGATTCAAATAAATAAAATTGTAAATGAAAAAGGAGGCACACACCCTCACTGCTAAGGTAAGACTTGAAAAGTGTTCTCTGATTAATGAAATAAAAAGGCATAAACATGATCTGCAAAAAGTAACAGGAATTCAATCCTAATGATTAATATGTTAACTAATTCCAAAAGCAGATCAAGTGATACTAAAAAGCTTCTGCATACTGAAGGGAGAAAGCAACGAAGTTAAAAGGAAGCCTATAGAATGGGAAAAAATGTTTGCAAACCTCACATCTAATAAGGGGTTGATATCCAAAATATAGGCTGGATGCAGTGGCTCACACCTGTAATCCCAGCATTTTGGGAGGCCGAGGCAGGCGGATCACCTAAGGTCAGGAGTTCGAGACCCACCTGGCCAACGTGTTGAAACCCCATCTCTACTAAAATTATAAAAGTTAGCTGGGCGTGGTGCTACGCACTTGTAGTCCCAGCTTCTCAGGAGGCTGAGCCAGGAGAATCGCCTCAACCTGGGAGGCAGAAGTTGCAGTGAGCTGAGATCAAGCCATTGCACTCCAGCCTGGGCAACAGAGCAAGATTTTATCTCAAAATAAATAAATAAATAAATAGATAGATAGTCCAAAGGTATATAGGGAACACCTGCCACTCAAAAGCAATAATAATAATAATACAATTTAGAAAGTGAGCAAAGACTGGAATAGACATTTCTCAAGAGAAGGCATACAAATGGCCAACAGGTAACTGAAAAAGTGCTTAACATCACCAATTATTAGGGATACATAAATCAAAACCACAATGAGATATCACTTCATACCTGTTAGGGTCATTGGTATTGAAAAAGCAAAATTGAGAATATGGGGAAAGGGAATACTGGTACACTGTTGGTGGGAATGTGAACGTCACAGTCATTAAGGAATGCAATAAAGGTTCCTAAAAAGTTGAAAATAGAACCACCATATGATCCAGCAATCCCACTTCTAGATATTTATCCAATAGAACCACCATATGATCCAGCAGTCCCACTTCTAGATATTTATCCAATAGAACCACCATATGATCCAGCAGTCCCACTTCTAGATATTTATCCAATAGAACCACCATATGATCCAGCAGTCCCACTTCTAGATATTTATCCAATAGAACCACCATATGATCCAGCAGTCCCACTTCTAGATATTTATCCAATAGAACCACCATATGATCCAGCAGTCCCACTTCTAGATATTTATCCAATAGAACCACCATATGATCCAGCAGTCCCACTTCTAGATATTTATCCAATAGAACCACCATATGATCCAGCAGTCCCACTTCTAGATATTTATCCAATAGAACCACCATATGATCCAGCAGTCCCACTTCTAGATATTTATCCAATAGAACCACCATATGATCCAGCAGTCCCACTTCTAGATATTTATCCAATAGAACCACCATATGATCCAGCAGTCCCACTTCTAGATATTTATCCAATAGAACCACCATATGATCCAGCAGTCCCACTTCTAGATATTTATCCAATAGAACCACCATATGATCCAGCAGTCCCACTTCTAGATATTTATCCAATAGAACCACCATATGATCCAGCAGTCCCACTTCTAGATATTTATCCAATAGAACCACCATATGATCCAGTAGTCCCACTTCTAGATATTAATCCAGTAGAATTGAAATCAGTATCTGCACCACCATGTTCACTGCAGCGTTATTCATAACAGCAAAGACTTGGAAACAACCTAGATGTCCACTGACATACAAATGGAGAAAGAAAGTGCAGTGTGTACATGCATGGCACACTATTTAACCTGGAAAAAGAAAGAAATCTTGTCATTTTTAACAACTCGGATGGACCTGGGGAACATTACGCTAAGTGAAATAAGCCAGATGCAGAAAGACAAACTCTGTGTGATCTCATTTATTCATGTATATGTGGAATCTAAAATCGTCAAACTCATAGAAGCAGAGAATGAATGCTGGTTACCAGGAGGGTGGGGAAGGAGAAATGAGGAGGTTATGGCCAAAGGTTGCAGTGTTTCAGTTATACAGGATAAGTAAGTTCTAGAGATCTACTATACTATATAGTGCCTGTAACTAACAATACTGTATTTTATACCTAACGTTTACTCAGCGGGTGGATCTAATGTTAAATGTTAACCCAACACACATAAAATAATAATAAAGGGAGTGGGCAAGAACTTCGGAAGTTAATGGATTGATAAATATATTTATGAACTTCATGGTGATGGTGGTTTCAGGAGTATATACTTAGCCCCAAACTCATCAAGTTGTATACATTAAACATGTATAGCTTTCAACCTGTCAATCATATTTTAATAAAGTAATTTTTTTAAAAAGAAGATATTCTGTCATGTTCTATTCCAAAAGATTCATTATTTAATCATTTATATGTAAGTCTATAAATCCACCTCTAATTTGTTTTGGTGTATGATATGGGTAGAGGTCAGGTTTCATTTTTTTCTCCTGGGCAGATATCCAATGGACCTATCACTGCTTATTGGAAGACCATTCTTCTCATTACAGAATTTTAGCAGTGTCAAATTAATCAGGTGACCATATAAAAAGTGGTACGTTTCTGGGTCCCCTTCCACTATACCCTTGGGCCATACCATGTGTGGTGTTTGTTTGTACAGAGTATCACTCTATCACCCAGGCTGGAATGCAGTGGCACAATCATGGCTCACTGTAGCCTCAAACGCCTGGGCTCAAGTGATCAGCCTCTTGAGTTAGCTGGGATTACAGGCATGTGCCACCACACTCAATTAATTTTTTATATATTTTTTACAGATGAGGTCTCACAATGTTACCCAGGCTGGTCTTGAATTCCTGGGCTCAAGCAATCCTTCCACTTCAATCTCCTGGAGTGTTGGGATTATAGAAATGAGCCACCATCCCCGGCTTATACCATATCTTAATTACTATTGCTTTGTAGTAATTCATAAACTTGCTGGTGTAAATCCTCCAACTTTGTTTTTCTTCAAGACTGTCATGGCTATTCTAAGTGCTTTGCAATTCCAGATAAAGTTTAGAATATCTTGCCAATTACTAAAATTAAAAAGCTTCCTAGGGCTTCAATTTGGATATCGTTGAATCTTTAGATCAAACTGGGCAGAAATAACATCTTAAAAACACTGAGTCTTCCAATTTGTAAAGTGGCAAACCTCTCTATTTAGGTCTTTAACATCTCTCAGCAATGTTTTGTAGTAAAAACTAAAAGGCGTAGACGCCTCGTATCTTTTTTGGGGGGATTTATTTCTGGTTATTTGATGGGGTTTGTTAGTACTATTTTAAGTGCTATCATTTACTTTCAATTTCAAATTGTTCATTGCTAATATATAGAAATAAAACAGATTTTCACATACTGACATTATATCCAGGGATACATTAAATTCAGTCTTTAAGTGGAATAAGTATTCTTTTGGATTTTTTACATACAAGAAATGTGTAACCTTTAGAGAAGATAATTTCTTTCTTTCTTAATAATCTTTAAACTTTGTGTCTATTTTCTGCCCTACTGCACTCACTAGAACATCTAGAGCAATGTTGAATTGAAATGATGGTAGTAGATGTCCTTACCATTAATGTAGTAAATGATGTTGTTTGTTTGATTCCTAATAGCAAATTGACTTTGCATTCTTCAAATAAATTCTACAATGTACATCATATATTGATTTATTTTATTTACTATTTTTTCATTTAAGATTTTTGCATCTATGGTCATGAGGGATATTGGCCTATAATCTCACTTCCTCCCTCCCTCCCTTCCTTCCTTCTTTCCATCTTTCCTTCCCTCCTTCCCTCCTTCCCTCCTTCCCTCCTTCCTTCCTTCTTTCCTTCCTTCCTTCCATCTTTCCTTCCCTCCTTCCCTCCTTCCTTCCTTCTTTCCATCTTTCCTTCCTTCCCTCCTTCCTTCCTTCCATCTTTCCTTCCCTCCTTTCCTCCTCCCTCCCTCCGTCCCTCTCTCCCTTCCTTCCTTCCTTTTCTCATTATCTCTTTCTTTTTTGCATATTGTTAGGTCTTAATATCGAGTCTATGCTGACCTAAGAAAAATGTTGGGTAGTTGTATTAGTCTGTTTCCATACTGCCCTAAAGAACTATCTGAGACTGGGTAATTGCTGAATAAAAGAGGTTTACTTGACTCATGTTCTGCAGGCTTAACAGGAAGCATGGTTAGGAGACCTGAGGAAACTTACAATCATGGTGGAAGGTGAAGGGGAAGCCAGCGCATCTTACCACGGCAGAGCAAGAGAGAGAGAGAGAGATGGACGGGAAGTGCCACACTTTTAAACCATCAGATCTTGTGAGAACTCACTCAGTATCACAAGAACAGCATGGAGGAAGTTTGTTCCCATGATTATCACCTCCCACCAGGTCCCTCCCCTGGCACATGGGGATTACAATTCTACATGAGATTTGGATGGGGACGCAGATCCAAACCACATCAGTAGCATTCCAGGTTATTCTATTCTCTAGATATATTGTTTAAATTTAGTATGGTTTCTTTTTTCAATATTTGGAAAATTTTATCCATGAAACAACCTGTTCTGGAGTTTTCTTTGTGTGAAAGTTTTTAATTATAGACTCAATTGCTATGAGACTATTCTGTTTTTTAACATTTCTTCTTCTGTCACTTTTGATGCATTTTCTTAGGAATAGTGTGTTCTACCTAATTTTTAAAACTTTGACATAAAATTATTTATAGTATCCATATATTATTCTTAATGTCTCTACAAGATGTATTTTTGTCTCTCTTTCCTATCTTAATATTACTAATTTTTGGATTTTTCCCAGCCATCTTCTAAATTGGCCTTACTAGCAATTTGTTAATTCTCTTAATATTTTCAAAGAACTAGTTTTAAAGCTTCCACTCTTATCTATTTTCTTTGGATATAATACACAAGTCTTTTTCTAGCTTGTTGATATAGAAATTTAGATTTTTAATCTTTATTTCCGGTAAGTGTATTTAGAACTCAAAAGTCTCTGAGTACCTCTTCAGCAGCATCCTACAAGTTTTCATTTTATTAGCTCATTAGCATTCAATTCAAAATACTCTCTAATTTCCATCATGATTTCTTCATTGCCCATGAGTTATTTAGGAATGATTTACATAATTTCTAAACACTGGGTGATCTTTAACTTATCTATTTTATTTATTTTTAATTCATATTTTCTGCAGTCTAAGACATAATCCATATGACACCAATTCTGAGGTATTTTGAAGAGCTTTCTTTGTGGCCAAGCATATGATCTCTGCTGGTTTGATCAGTTACAGAAAAAAAGAGTGTTAAAATCTTCAACATCATGATTGAGAATTGGTCTACTTAAAAAACTCTTCTATCACTATTAGCTTTATATGTTTCAGAGGTTTGTTTTTTTTTGGGGGGGAAAGAATTGTTCTATTTTCCTTTTGAATTATTAATCAATATCTCAAATAAAATGTCATATGCTGTATCTGATATGAATATAGGTACCAGGTTCTGATATGAATATAGGTATATGTTCTTTTAGCTGCTATCAGTACAGTATATCTTTTGATTATCTTTTTTTACTTTTAACCTTTCTATGTCTTTATACATGCTCTTCAACTTACAATGGGGTTACATCCCAATAAATTCATCACTGGTTGAAAATATTCCATGTTGAAAATGCATTAAATACATCTAACCTAACAAACATCATAGCTTAACTTAGCCTATCTTAGATGGGTTCCAAATACTTACCTTGGTCTAGAGGTAGGTAAGTGTAAACTGGGGCAAAATTATGTAACACAAATCCTACTGTGGTGAATACTATACACAGAAGGGCACTTTGCAGACATGAAGGTGTCAGAGGTGTGTGAACCAGAGCAACTCCATCTTGAATAAGAGCTGGGCAAAATAAGGCTGAGACCTACTGGCTGCAATTCCAGACAGTTAAGGAATTCTAAGTCACAGGATGAGATAGATGAAACAGGAGGTCAGCACCAGATACGGATCATAAAGATCTTGCCAGTGAAACGGGTTGCAGTAAAGAAGCCAGCTAAAACCCACCAAAACCAAAATGGCAAGGAGAGTGACCTCTAGTCATCCTTACTGCTACACTCCCGCCAGAGTTATAAACTCTCACGGCAATGTCAGGAAGTTATGGTCTAAAAAGAGGAGACATAAAATATCCAATCCTTGTGTAGCATACTTTCAAGAAATAACCATAAAATGGGCAACCAGCAGCCCTCAGGACTGCTCTGTCTATGGAGTAGCCATTCTTTTGTTCCTTTACTTTCCTTTTTTTGTTTTTCTTTTTTTTTTTTTTTGAGACGCAGTTTCGCTCTTGTTACCCAGGCTGGAGTGCAATGGTGCAATCTCGGCTCACCACAACCTCCGCCTCCTGGGTTCAGGCAATTCTCCTGCCTCAGCCTCCTGAGTAGCTGGGATTACAGGCACGCGCCACCATGCCCAGCTAATTGTTTTGTATTTTTAGTAGAGACGGGGTTTCACCGTGTTGACCAGGATGGTCTCGATCTGTTGACCTCGTGATCCACCCGCCTCGGCCTCCCAAAGTGCTGGGATTACAGGCTTGAGCCACCGCGCCCGGCCTCCTTTACTTTCTTAAGAAACTTGCTTTTACTTTACTCCATGGACTTGCCCTGAATTCTTTCTTGAGCAAGATCCAGGAACCCTCTCTCACAGTCTGGATCAGGACCTCTTTCCTGTAACAAAGGGATGCAAAAATATAAAACACAATATCGAAAAAATCCTGGAAACACAGTACACTGTAAAGTATGCATTGTTAACCCTTCGTGATCGCATGGCTAACTGGAAGCTGTGGCTTGCTACCTGCCCAGCATCACAAGAGAGTATCTCATCACCTACCGCTAGCCCAGAAAAAAACCGAAATTCTAAAATGAAGTAAGGTTTCTACCAAATGTGCCTCACTTTTGCACCATCCTAAAGTCGAAAAGCCATAAAGCAAACCATTGGAAGTTAAGGGACTGTCTGTAAAGTGTTGTATTACAAAGAGTACATAGTTGCTTTTCTTATTCTGCTTAGCAATCTTTCACTTAGTTACCGATACAGTTGGACTTCAGTTTACCTTTTTAAAAAAGGTTTGTGCTGTGATATCACTCTGACGCTTGTGGGGCGTGCTGCTGTATCCCCGTTTTAAGGTTTTAAATGTCAACACATACCATACCAAAGAGAGCAGTCATGGTAATCTAAATGTCTATTATTTACTTAGGTCTGGGCAATGCAAAGCTGTTTCCTTGAGCAAAGAATGGAGTCCAGCAGCAAGAGACCTGTGAAGACTGACTGGGGGAAAGAGAGAGAGAGGATACAACCTGGGGGACAAATACTTCTAGAACAAGCCTTCCGCAGTGGGATTTTTGAAAGATGCTAGAGGAGGTCTATTTCAGGCAGTCTTGGGAGATCCACCGAGGCAGGGTAGGGTGCTGTGCTCGCAGCTTATTGAGGTGCAGCTAAAGTCAGTGCTGTCCGCTTTTCCTGGGCCTCACCCAGTAAATTTATGGGTGTGTCTATCAGTTTTCACCCTGTGGGTACAACTGAGGAGAACACCAAGTTCGTCTGACAGGTATTCAATGACTTAATCAAACGGCTTGATTTAATGGCCTAAGTGTGGATTTTCTGGGGATGAATCAATAATATTTCTCCACAATTTGGACCCTGTGTTTGTTTTAATTCTTTTATTCCTTCTTTTGTTCATTGCTTTAGATTAATCAAATACATTTTTAAAGTTTTCTTCTTTCTATTTCGTTATTTAGTGTTGTAAAATCTGCAGCCTTAAGTACTTACAACCCACCTTATTAAAAAATTAATGCTTGTATGATGTCTCAAACAATGCAGGAATTGTACCACTCATCTCCATTTACTTGTCATTAACAAACAAGATATTCTTAATTTTCTTATAAACCACCAATATTATTTGGTGTTTACTCCCATATTCACAGTTTCTAGTGTTTTTCATTCTTCTTCCATTTCTGTGCTTCGATCTTAAATTATTTTCCTTCAGCTCAAAGGTCTTTTGAAAATATTCCTATAGTTCTAGTTGTCGGTGAAAAACGTTCTCAACCTTTGTCTGAATATGCCTTTGTTTTCCCCTTCAACTTTGATCTTTTTCTCTGTGCTTCACTTTATTTCTTACTGATCTATCTTTGAGTTCATTAATTTTGTCTTTAGAAGTTTCTGGTCTGATTTGAAGCCCATAAAATGATATGGTGATTTTGAACACTATATTTTATATTGTAGACCATTCATTTGATTCTTTTACGGATCACAGTCCTCTGTTGAAATTCTTTATTTTTATCCATTTTTGTACATCTTTCCTATGTTCTTTTTTTTTCCTTTGAGACAGAGTCTCATTCTGTTACCAGGTGTTGTGCAATGGCACAACCTTGGCTCACTGCAACCTCCGCCTCCCAGTTCAAGTGATTCTTCTGCCTCAGCCTCTTGAGTAGCTGGGATTACAGGTGTGCACCATGACTTCTGGCTAATATTTTTTTTTTTTTTGTATTAGTAGAGACGGGGTTTCACCATGTTGTCCTGGATGGTCTCGATCTCTGGACCTCGTGATCCGCCCATTTCAGCCTCTCAAAGTTCTGGGATTACAGGTGTGAGCCACCACCCCCAGCCCCTGTGTTGTTTTTAACATATTAACCATAATGACTTTGAAGCTCTTGTCTCTATGCCCATGTCTGGTTTTCTGTGGGTCTACTTCTATTGCTTTATATTTTCTCCTGAGTGTAGATTGCATATTCTTGCATTGTCAGTAGTCTGATAAGTTTTGATAATACTCTAGACAGCATCCAAAAAAATTCATAAAAGTTCCAGGTGATATTTTTCACTAGTAACTATTTCTCTTGCTTTCTTGTTAGGCATATAAAGCAACTGTCTAATCACCTCAACCCATTCATGGATTGAGCTGACACAAGACTGGTTAGGAGTCTTAGTATGACTAACATTGTCCTTCATACAATCCTTATTTTGGGGGGTAGGGTAAGTGGCCCTTCTGGGCATTTTTCTCAAGTGCCTGATAGATTTCTGTCTCCTCATCCCTGGGACACTACAGGTAATTTGTTTCTGTACTCCAGAAGTTTTGGACTTAGTTCTTTTGCCTCTTGCTTCCCCTTGCAATAACCCACCTCTCCAACTCTCCCCACCAGCTCGGAAGTCTAGTTCATTAGTAAATTTCTTGAAGAGGAGACAAGCTGAGTGTTTGAATCAGGCTAACTCCCTCTGGTAGAACTCTTTTTCCTGAACCTCCTAAGATTACGGAAGATTTTACTGAGCCTTTGAGAAACATTGGACATTTTTAGGCCTTCTGTGCTTTTCAGTTATCTAGTGCTGCCTAACCACCTCAAAACTCAGTTGCTTAAAGGAATAATAGCCATTTATTTTGATCATGAATCTGCAATTTGGGAAAGGTCTGATAGAGACGCCTCACTTCTTTGCTGTGGAGCATTGGCTGGAGAGGTTCAATTGGGTTTGGAAGAATCCATTTCTGTGATGGCTTACTCACATGTTTGGCAAAGTGGTGCTGGCTGTTGGCCGGGAGCTTAGCTGAGGCTATTGGCTAAGATTCCTCTCCACATGGGCGGGTCCATGTAGCTATTTGGACACTCTCACAGCATGACATTTGGGTTCTAAGAGGCAGGAAATGGAAGCTGCCAATCTCTGAAAGCCTGGGCTTAGAATTTGTTTCAACATCACTTCTGTAGTATTGTATTTATCAAAGCAGTCACTGAGCCTGCTTAGATTCAAGGGTGAGGGACATAAATCCCAACTCTCAATGGAAGAAATGTGAAAGAATTTATGAGCATCTTTAATTCACCACATACAAGCCATCCCAAAGTTTAATAAATGTTGTATGAAAAAAACAGGCCACACTTTTGAGTCTCCTTAAATTTCTGACACATATAACCCTCAGTTCAGGCCCAGAGGCTGAAATTGTTCCCAGTAATGATTATTATTCACCTCTGAATGGCATTTCCTGTCTGGAATTCAAATTCATCCATGTCGTTTCTATAGCTTGAAGCCACAGTAATTATTGAGACTTCCCAGAAAGGATGCAAAAAGTAAGAAGAGAAGAGGGTTCAAGAGAGAATCTCAAGAACCTCTCAAGTTAAAGAAACAGATGAAGGTTAGATCAGGAAACAACAGGCAAAGGGGAAGGAAGAAAACCGAGAGAGTGTGGTGTGATGGAAGCTAAGTTTGAGTGTTGACTGTCTGGGAGTGGTCTACGGTGTCAATTGCTTCAGAGAGGATGTAAGATAAAGAAGAAAGCCTGCATTGGACTGAGCGACAGGAAGACAAGCTTCAAGAGGTGCTTTGGGGCAAGGATGGGTCTAGCAGTAAGCAGGCTATGGATCAAGGAGTGTGTGGGAGGTGATGGATTAAGTGAACAAAATGTGAGTGGAAAACTCTTTCAGTGAAGGTGTCACAGGAAAGGGGTCCCCATTCAGACCCCCAAGAGAGGGTTCTTGGATCTTGCACAAGAAGAATTCAGAGTGAGTTTGCAGTGCAAAGCAAAAGCAGGTTTATTAAGAAAGTAAAGTGGTGAGACCAGGCCCGGTGGCTCACATCTGTAATCCCAGCACTTTGGGATACTGAGGCAGGCAGATCACCTGAGGTCGGGAGTTCAAGACTAGCCTGGTCAACATGGTGAAACCCTATCTCTACTAAAAATAAAAAAATTAGCTGTGTGTGGTGGCTGGCACCTGTAATCCCAGCTACTTGGGAGGCTGAGGCAGGAGAATATCTTGAACTCTGGATGCAGAGGGTGCAGTGAGCTGAGATCTCACTATTGTACTGCAGCCTGGGTGACAAAAGCGAAACTCCATCAGAAAAAAAAAAGGAAAGTAAAATAGTGAAAGGACAGCTACTCCATAGGCAGAGTAGGATGTTCCTGAAAGTCAGAGGAGGTATACCCTGGGCACAATGCTGATATATATGGGGAGATGTGCATTGGTACAAGGGTTTATGATAAAGGATTAATTTTCTTAATTACTATATTTTGCAATAATCAATATTATTATCTTTAAAGGAAAACTAGGAATGCCTTTGTTCTCCAGATATCATGATATCTGGACACTCCCAAGTCTGGGTCTGTTCGGTAATCATTACTAATTTGTTCCCTTAACCATAAACATCTGGAGGCTAGGAATGCCTAACTTTCTGAGAATGCAGCGCAACAAGTCTCAGCCTCATTTCTTCAGCCCTCACACAAAACGGAGTCATTGGTTTGAACGCCTCTGACAGATCTAGCTGGGAAGAGAAGGAGAAAAGAAAGGTTGAAAATTACCTACTGGGTACCATGTTCACAGGTACACTAGAAGCCCAAACCTCACCATTCCACAATATATCCATGTAAGACACCTGCACGTGTACCTCTGAATCTAAAATAATAAATAAAATACAATACAATATGATTTGACCATTAAAATAGAAAGATGTGGTGACAGGTAAAAAAGAGACCTGAGATTGAATGAGAGTTTAGTTTCTAAATAAGTGTAAGATAAACTTGGTGTGTTTAAACACTGTTGTAAAAATACCAAATAGACATAAAGTAGCTGAAGCTATAAAAGACAAAAGAGAAAACTGATGAACAACAAAGTTTCTTGAGAGGCAGTGAGAGATTTGATCTGGGAAAGGAGTGGAAAAATTAGCCCAAGACTAGGATTAGCCTGGTGGAGGTGATGAGGCGGTGCGTAAATTCTTCTCTTCTGTTTAATCAGGAAGTTAGAATGAATGGCTGTGTAGCTGAGTTTTCGGTAGCAGACAATGGAGGTGGTTTCTATAGAATGGACTTCATTTACAAAAGTAGAAACTTAGTTCCCTGCTAATCGCCTGAGAAAGCATGCAGGGGCGGAAGACTTGAGAAGGTATGATGTTTGAAACAAGCTCTGTGGGGAATAAAAAGACAAATAGAAAAGAATTACCGAGCAACTTTGAGTCCAATCTCAGTCTCACCAGTCGGAGACGTTTGCAATACAAGAAAACACCGAAATCAAACAGTTAAGCTGATCTGGAGTTAGGGTTTTAAGGGGCACGTGTAACAGAAGGACAACAGATCAAAGGAACTGAGGATTTTGGCAAATGAGTGGATAAAGAATGGATCATGAAGTCGAGGCTGTACGGATGTAAAGTTAAGGTACAGTGATAGGATAGAATAAATTAGAGCAATTGGAGATAACTGGATGAGGTCAAAGAACAGGGATAATGAGAGGAAAGGGATAAATGCATGGCCCGAGAGTAAGATGTGGAAAGTTAAGCTTCCAGAGGTGGAAGAGTCCTAAGTGATGGCAAGGTGCACATAGCAGCCACGTGAGTAGAGGGCTGAAGTGAAGGGCTGGTGAAAAGCCGTCAGTGCTGGGAAAGTCAGTCAAAGAGCAGCAAAGTTCAGTGGCTGAGCTTCCAGCCCAAATGAAATCAGAAAAAACGTCAACAGGATTGGAGATGTTGATGAAGACAATGAAGCCGATTTCCAAGTATATGAGTGAGAGACCTTGACCCAGATGTGGGTGAGTGACAGCAACAGAGAGAGCCGATGAATGTTGGCCAAGATGGGGCACAGCTTTCCAAGGAGCAAGAGCAGGGACTGGTATTGATTTGGAAGTGCCAGAAGAATGAGGACTACTCCATCTCCCAAGACTCAGGTCTGTTGAATGTGGGCCAACAAACGCCATCTTTTTAAAAAGGCCACAGAAAGCAGCAATTCTCAGAGGGGAAACATGGGGTCTTTTACTGCAAAGAGAAGCTGCTCCTGATACTGTCATCTGCCTTCTGCTGTCACGGGGCATAGACTAACCTGGTCAAGAAGAAGTATGTCTGCCACCACTCCCTCCATCCAGGCAACCCCTTCTGAAGGTGGTGAACCTGTCTTTGCAAAAATTATTATGGTAGTGAAAGACATCTGATCTAATGAACTCCCTCCTTTCCTTTAGCCTTCAAACTGCTCTTAATCATTCCTGGGCCTGGGCCAGGCTAACTTTGGGGGACATTCAGTTTATAGTTTAAATGATAATAGCCCTTACCCCAAACTAAGCTGCCTTTGTAAAGCTAATAAGAGGCCACCAGGCTAGGAGGATGAAAGGAGCCTGAATTCTTTAAGGTGTACATATAAACAGTTGTCAGCCATTATTCCACAGGTTACAAAATGTCAATGAAAAGAGCCTAACTCTGTAAAATATTTTAAGAGATTTATTCTGAGCCATGTATGTGTGACCATGGCCTGTGACACAGCCCTCAGGATGTGTGCCTTCCTGAGAATGTGTGCCCAAGGTGGTTGGGGTGCAGCTTGGTTTTATAAATTTTAGGGAGGCATGAGACGTCAATCAAATACATTTTTTTTTTTTTTTGAGACGGAGTTTCACTCTTGTTACCCAAGCTGGAGTGCAATGGTGCGATCTCGGCTCACCGCAACCTCTGCCTCCTGGGTTCAGGCAATTCTCCTGCCTCAGCCTCCCGAGTAGCTGGGATTACAGGCACGCACCACCATGCCCAGCTGATTTTTTTGTATTTTTAGTAGAGACGGGGTTTCACCGTGTTGACCAGGATGGTCTCGATCTCTTGACCTCGTGATCCACCCGCCTTGGCCTCCCAAAGTGCTGGGATTACAGGCTTGAGCCACCGCGCCCTCAATTAAATACATTTAAGGAATACATTGGTTTGTTTCAGAAAAGCATGACAACTTGATGTTTGTTTGGGAGTGGGTGCTTCCAGGCTACAGGTAAATTTAAACATTTTCTGATTGACAATGGGTTGAGTTTGTCTAATGACCTGGGATTGACAGAAAGGAAATAGTCAGGTTAAGATAAAAGATTGTGGAGACCAAGATTCCTTTGAAGTCTTATAGTGGCTGCCTTTAGAGACCACAGATGACAAATGTTTTCTATTCACGTCCATAAAGGGTGCCAGATTCTTAGGTAATCTCTAGGATTGGGAGGACTTGGAAGAAAAGGATCCAGCTATGTTAATAGAGGTTCTTTACAGATGCAAATTTTCCCCCAGAAAGGATGGCTTACAGGGCCATTTCAGGATATGGCAAATAAACATGTTTTGGGGTAAAATATTTTGATTTTCTTCCTTGTCTCATAACGTTACACCCGAGTCCATCTGGAAAATAAGTCATCATATATAGGGTTAAATAAAACACGTTGGGTGAGAATTTATGGCTTGCAGGGCATGATTCTCCAGATCCCTTAGATAGGAATTTGGGCAAGATAAAAACATCAAGGCTCAGTCCTCAAAGTTATACAATTTCCTGCAATTACTCCTGCAGATAACATCACTATTGTAGAACCTAAGATTGACTTTTCTCAATGTCGTTTCAGGTTTTTTGCATATCTGACACTGATAGCTTCACCTGGACCCACCAACTGTTCCTGTGGCCCCAGTGAGAAGTGATCCAGCACATGAGGACCATTTCCTACACCCTATAATTGCACCCCAACCAATCAGCATTGCCTAGCTACCTATGGGAAGTCAAAGTTCCTCTTCAGAGTTTTCTTTCTTGTTAAAGAATAAATCATAAGTGTGCTAATAACTCGTTGGCAAGCCCTATCCTATGTAGTTGTTAGACATGCCATGCTTACAGATACAAAAAATATTCTATGTTTTTGTAATTTAACTGAAATATCTGTGCTGCGTTTGCTCACAGGCATGTCCCAGCTTACAGCCTATGCCCTTTACCTGTTTAAAAAATTTTAAGTTATTAGCCAATTGGGTTTTAGTTTACATTGTGAGGTCTGGCTCCAACTGACAGAGCTCAGACCCAGCAGTAAGGACAGCTCCAAATGCATAAGAGATAAATATGTCTGCTTTTACTTTGTTCATTGTACTCTTGCTGTAAGATAGCTAGTGAGGGGCATCCTCCCTGCAGTCCCGGAAGTAAAAATTGCATTGCTGAGAGATCCTTTGTCTCAGGGCTGATTTTTCTTTGCAGCACCGAGCATCTGTTTCCAACACTACCCCTCCTCTTCCCCTAAATTCTCTGTGAAAAACCCTAGCTTCTGAATTTTCAGGGAGACTGATTTGAGTACAAATAAAATTGTGGTCTCCTGTTTAGTTGGCTCTATGTGTATAAAACTCTTTCTCTACTGCAATTCCCTCCCTTGATAAACCGGCTTTATTTGGGCAGGGGGCAAGAAGAACCCATTGGATGGTTACAATGGCGTGGAGCCCCAGTCTCTGGAGCCTAGAGCTTGTTTGCATAGGCAGGGCTGCTACCTGGGCGTGGTCCCTTGCCTGGGAGACCAACAGCTTCTCCCGCTATTATTCTCTCTTTCCCCAGCTCCCTCTCTCCCAAAGCACCATGACATTAACTGCCACAGGTTAGTGCAAGAAAACAGAAGCAGACTTTATACCCAAATGGACATCGACATTCTGAAAGACCAATGGCTCATCGTGCTACAGACTTAAAAAATCACTTTGATTCTGACACAGAAAAGTGAGGAAGGAACGGAGGCACCGCATGCTCCTCTGTTAGCTGAGACAGGCCAGACTGACCAAAACACATGTGGCAGCAGCTCTTACCAATGCACAGGTGAGTATCTGCAAAACAACAGGCATCTCTTTAAATTAATGATGCTAATTTGAATGTCACTGGCTTTATAGGCTTGTTTCCATGTTATTTGTGAATGCATTTAGTTTTTTTGAAGCTGTAAGCATTTCTATATTTGTATAAATTTAAGTAACACTGTAACTCAACACTATTATTTCCTGGAAGGAGGTTATATCTATACATGATTCTATTTTGAGAAACCCTGATACGAAGGAAGCCAAACAGCAGAGAAGCGTCTCAACTGAAGTCGGATGACAGCAATTGCACCGGCCGAGCCTCGCAGTTCCTCTAGGATGCCTGTGAGGTTTGAGGATGAGATCATAGGTCTTTAGAGTCTTTGCTCCGAATGCCCGGGAAGGAAGAGCTCAGCTTTGCAAACACTGTCTTGTTCAGCCTCTGCTTCAACTCACTAAAGAAGGGGGTGGGGGAGGGAAGGAAGAGATACTTTCATCAGTGTCTGGGGGTACCCTCGGGAACATGTGTATGGAATTACACTGTCTCTTACAAGCACTTTTAGTTTGCTATGCCTGCAATTCAAGGATGGCAGAATGCAAGATAGCCTATGCTATCAAGATGGCCCTGACACAGAGCTGCTTGGAAATGCCACCTGTAATCTTAAAACAAAACCCACCTTCCCTCTTCAAAAACAGTCAGTAGTTTAATTATGCTAAGTACTTTTCAACCTAGGAAGCGTCGGGTTGCTGAATTAAGCAACAGAACAGCATTCTTTTAAGGCTTAGGACTATACATTTAGAAAGCTGATAACATGTCTCATGCCAGAAAACCTAAAGTCTATTAGGTAATTTCCAAGGATTGCATTTCACAGACTGGCTTTCCAATCCAAATAAAGATATACTCAAACACCCTCACTCTTTACAAGCGACCCTTGGCCTGGCTAAGGCTTCCTAGATAAATGTAGATGGAGACTTTTAGAACCAACAAAGATAAACATTTGGTTGAACATGTAAATGCAATTGTTCAAGCTGTAAATTAAATTCAATTACTTACAGAGGGTAGTATCTTAAGCCTCCTGCTAATTATACTTGCGAGTTTCAACTCATTAAACTCGGATAATGCCCAGAAAGAAGGAATCTGGCGGCAGCAAGCCATGCATCCCCCCGGCCTGTCCCCTCGGTGGCTTTCGTCATTGTGGTTCTGTATGTTGGCAAACCTGATTCACATCCAAAGAGTCTTTAAGGAAAAAGTGGAGAGAGACATCCAGGGTGTGACAATAGAAAATGCAGCCAAGACCAGAGGCCCGAAGTGCACCCTCTGAAGGTGTCTACAAAATGCTGGATTGGAGTACAAGAGAATGTTTAAGGCTTTCCAAGAGAAATGCTAATACTTGGAGACGATGAATCTTACCCCAAATCGGCCACATACGCCCCCAGGGCAAGAATCCCACAGAGGGGTCGGATTCCTTTGTTCTATCCTTGGAGTGGGCAATTCAGCCTTCAGCTGGGCTCTTGGAAAGCATGTCCAGCACCCTTCCCACCCTGTGCGGCATTGCTTCTCCTTTGTGCTGTTCCTCTTAGCCCTTCTTTGATCCCTTGGAGACCAGGATATCTGATAAGTCCCTCGGCAGGAAAGGGGTGACACTGTGCCAACCAAGCCAGGAATGTCTGCATTTTTCAGAAGGCCCCACGAGAAACACAACTTCAGCACAGAAAACAAATTACTGATGTGGAAATGTTACGTATTAATCAAGGGAATGTGTGGAGAGAGGAAGCTTTCCTTAAGCCTTCAAGTCACAGTCAGCAGGCCATTCCGGCCACAAGGCCAGCCCTGATCACGGGCTAATTAGATTGGTTCAGAAGATGGTGATTGAGAGGCTCCTGTAAACCAGGCCTTGTACTGGGTTTCTGCTCTGGAGACACTTTTAAGAGGGCATGGGGGTAAGCCTTAAAGAATACAAGAGTTCAAATTCACTCTGAGTGAATGGATTTCGTTATATCATAACCATTTGTTACGGATCCAAGATAACCTCACACATTCTTCATAATGTTTTGGAGACCAGAAACTATGTTACTGTATTGGTTATCTACAGCTGTGTAACAACCCCAAAACATGGTCACTAAAAGCCACAACCACTCTTTTAACTCATTATTCTCCTCGGCAGTTCTTGCACGAGCCCTGAGGATCTCTCCTGGCCTTGCTCCTGTTTTTGTGCTGGTCTGGTAAGCTGGCAGGTGGCTGGCTGGTCCCAATGGTCTCATTCACATGGCTGGCGCTTGGCTGGCTGTTGGCGGGGACAAGCAGATGACTAGGCCACACTCTTCTCATCATCCATCAGGCCAGTTTGGGCTCCTTGGCATGGGAGAGGCAGTGTTCCAGGAATAGTTGGAGGGCAATAGGGTTTGGCTCTATGTCCCCACCCAAATCTCATCTCGAATTTAGTCCCCATAACCCCCACATATTGAGGGAGAAGCCTGGTGGGAGGCAACTGGATCACAGGGATAGTTTTCCCCATGCTGTTCACATGACAGTGAGTGAGTTCTCATGAGATCTGATGGTTTTATAAGGAAATCTTCTCCCTTTGCTTCTCTCTCCTGCTGCTTTGTGAAGAGGGTGTCTGCTTTCCCTTCTGCCTTGACTGTAAGTTCCCTGAGGCCTCCCCAGCCATGTGGAACTGTGAGTCAGTTAAGCCTCTTTCCCTTATAAATTACCTGGGTCTCAGGTGGTATCTTCATAGCAGTGTGAAAACGGACTAATACGGAAAGCAAGCCCAACCTGCAAGCTCTTTTTAGATGTCTGCTTGTGTCATATTTGTTCTTGTCCCATTGGCTCAAGCAAATCACATGCCTAGCATGGACTCACTGTCCAGAGGGCTTCACCCAAAAGTGTAGATGCTTGTGAATTTCTCCTTGTAAAGTTCAGCTAATGTTCAGAAAGAAGAAATCAGGCAGCAGCAATGTGGACCATTACCGAAAAAAATCAACCCAAGTTACCAATTAGAATACATGGCTTTAAAACACAAACAAAACCCAAGAATCCTGCCCTCTGAAATGGTGCTTCCTAGACTTTTAAGATCTTTGGATGTGTTAGTCTGTTCTCACGCTGGCTCAATAGCGTGAAACATACCTGAGACTGGGCAATTTATAAAGGAAAGAGGTTTAATTGACTCACAGCTTCACATGGCTAGGGAATGAGGAGCAGAAGGCGAATGAGGAGCAAAGCCACGTCTTACATTCGGCAGGCAAGAGGGCTTGTGCAGGGGAACTCCCATTTATAAAACCATCAATCTCATGAGACTTATTCACTACCATGAGCACAGTATGGGGGAAATTGCCCTCATGATTCGATTATTTCCACCTGGCTTCTCCCTTGGCGTGTAAGGGTTATTATAAATCAAGGTGAGATTTGGATGGGGACGTAGCCAAACCACGTCAAGTGGACTAATAATATTTAAGAAGAAATAACAAAGATAGGAATGAAACACGGGCTTGCTAAAATGTTTATGTTGTCAACTAAGAATATTAAATAACAAACAGGTAATTACCGTCTACTGCCGTGAGTATTTTAATTTAGAAAAAGGCCATTTCAATACTAAAGTCAAAGCAATACTCGAGTTTAGAATAAACATTATTTCTTTAAATTGAATAAATTTGGTGTCACGAAAAGCTATCTTCATTGTCCTTACTTTTCTCGTTTCACTGAAGATCACTGGAAAGTCTGATGTGAATGGCCCTGCTCTGGTGACTGACATCTTCGAACAACTGGCCTAGAGAAAAATAACAGGGTAAGGCAGGCTTTGCTGATTAAGTAATTAAGTTAAGCACTCCTAAGTTAGTTGTTATTTAAGCCTGTATCGCATGTGCTTGCTGCCCTACTTTATTCAAGGTGTGATAGCAGGTAAAAGAGCAATCTTCCTCAAGCCTTCTAGAGTCTAGCCTGGAAGTAAAGACTGGGCATTCATAGATATGGTCAAAAGTCTGGAAAATAGAAGGCCCAACACAGAGCTCAGACGGGAATTGGAAAAACAATGGCGGTGCGGCCGAAATAGGACTGTGATATCAGCTCACAAGCAAGAAAGAACAAGGTTGCTAACTCATTTCACATTTAGAACATGAATCCTGGCTTGAATAGAAGCTCCCTAGAGTCACATGGAAGACTATTTTCTTACATATCTCTGGGATTCTGTCTTGTCAGCTTAGATCATAACTCTACCAGGCAAGAACAGTGTCTGCTCCTGAGCTGTGAACAACATTAGCCTAGACTACACTGGTTGCATGAGTACGACGTCCCTGCAAACACGTCGCATTTACAGATTTGAATTCACTGATCACACCGAAAAGAGAAGTGAGAGAATGGAGTTTCCAAGTCCGTTGCTTTCTAAGATTCTTGGAATCTTTTTGCAGAAGACGTGCCAGTTGAAATGACACACACGCCAGGGACTCGCCATTCTTCCTCTTTTTGGAACTTGTAGCTACGTTCTCCATAGATATAGAGGGTAGGTGAGCCCATAGTGATTTTGCCTATGTGGGGAGGTTTTTCCTAGTTTCTTGCCTGTGTTCCTGTTACTCAGCACAGCAGGTGGGGGTGGCTCTCACTTGAATATCAGCCCACCAGAAGCTGAAGAGGAACCGTTGCCAAATTTTGATCACTAAATTGTTATCCAGTGTCATCCCACATTCAAACGAGATGCCTTCTTTAAGAAACCACCTTTGGAGAGAAAGCTAATTATAGAATGACTAGAATACTGAAAAGCTCAACACAGAAATAAAGCCCCAGATCCCATGGTATTGTTCCTTTTCCCAAGTATCCTCTTCGAAGGCTTGTCTCAGCCAAAATAAGACTCAGCCACTCACCCTCTTCAATATCTCTAAGCAAGAGGTTCTTCATGGATTGGGGAGTTCAGAAAGATCTAGTAAGTTTCAAAGCATGCCTCCTTCATTCTTATCTATGATAGAAAAATCTGTCTCTCTATCTACCTGCCTATTTGAACGGTGACAATCTAATTCAAGTTTGACATTTTTTGATTAGGAAATTGAGTACCTCATATCTCACACAAGGATTAGAACCCAGGACTTCATACCACCAGTGCATTATCCATTGAAATCTCCTCCCCACGCTAGGGGGACCAGACTCTGGCAGAGGTTACATACTATGTTTCAGTGTGAACCTGCCCCAAACATGGAGCCATCTTCCTCCTTAAAATACCACTTTTTGTTTGGCTCTTTTAGTCCATTCACAGAGAATGAGTTTTCCCCACAGTCAGCGGTTATCAAACACTGACTCCTAGTTGCACCATTTCCGATTTATAAACTCAAGGCGGTATTGGGAAGAGAATCATGAATTTAACCAAGACACGGCCTCAGCCGTTTGAAAACCTAATCAATGGGATATCCCTTTCAAAGCACCCTGCTCCAAGGTTTTCTTGTTTGGCCTGATTTGTGTGTCACCCTCCATGGGTGAAGTCACCAACGCAAGTGACTGTTTTAGGCCAGCCATACGCCATGTTTAGACATGCAGAGAATACTCATTGGTAGAGGCTTGAATTATACTTCAAAAGATCATTTAGCCACTGTCTGCCTTTAGCAGGGACAGCGCAGACACAAAAAGATGACCTTCAGAAGTGTCTAACTTTCCATCAGGGTCATCACGATCAGAAGGTACAAAAACAGCCTCCTTCGCATGATTACGGCCCTTCTTCCTTGGCTGGACTCCTGTAACACTCAAATCTCATTTCAGTTTTAACCTTTGGCAAACTATACATTGTGTCTTTGCATGAGCCCTTTTTTGAATAAAGATGGGTCAGAAACCAAATTTCTCATTACATACAAGTTTCATAAACCAAGTTTTTAAAAATCACTCTCAATTCTGGAACAATCGTCTGGTTTTTCCATGTTTGCTTATCATTATTGCATCAAAACATGAGTGCATGGCAAGCCATATACAGCTCGGTTGTATCCAAGCACTGCACAGAGCATCGTGGGGCATTGAAAGGGAGTGATGACATGAGTTGTCTTTTTAACACTTGTAAGAAACATTAGCCACTGCTTCCTGTGAGTCTGTTACCACTCTATCTTGTGAGATCTGGCAGTGGTTCAAGGGAACTTCAAATTCTCATGGGGGATTTGCCTATCAGTTTATAACTCAGAATAATCCTAAGACTCTCCTTTGAAAACGAATTCAAATTCACTACATTCTGATGTAGAACAACTCTTACTATAAAGTTGCATTTTAAACTATCTTGTGGATATTCTGGTCCCATGACTCACCTGCAATGGATGCTGTGGGTCTTCTGTATGGTTGGGGAAAAATAGAAGGCCAAGAACCGTTTCCCCCAATATTAGTTCCTGCTAGGCTGGCAGTTTTCTCCCCAATGCCTTGGCCCCTTCTGCTCCCGAGATGATCTGCCTTAGGCAAATAACAGAGGAGACACATTTTACCTCTTAATAAAATGTCCCATTGGCCATTGTGAACAGATGTCTTCAATTGTCCTGCGTCTGGAAGTCCAGAGATGATTTCTTGGCATTTTAAGAGATCAGCTCAGTAACAACAAGAAAACACAGACATTGTAACTCTAGATCAGGGTGTGAATCCGCCATTTGCAATGAGGGCAACTGTTGAGAAGAGAGAAGAAGGTAGATAAAACACTGAAGTGACCTTTTTCATAAGCAGGTAAGAAGTGGGTAAAAGCACAGGTGGTATGGTATGTGGGGATGAGACTGTTAATCTGAAGATCTGAAGGAAAATATTCCAAAGTAGGGAAATACAATTGGTAAAATAATATGAATGGAAAGTGTGCCTTCAAGGAGATTCGGTGTCCTTAAAGTTCCGTTTGTAGTCTCGTGCTTTGCTAGTAGAAATAGCATGTATTGAATAAGTAAAATTAGGCAAACATGTTTCTGTCAGCAAAAAATACATGTCTCAGTCAGCAAGACACTCAGAGATACGGAAATAGTAAAGAGGAAGAAACCACTGGGTTTTGATGTTTTTGTAGCCATGAGGAGAGGAACTGGAATGAGGTTTGCTAGGGAATTTGTACACTGGACACAAAATGAATTGATGGGAGGAGAGCGTGAAGAGGACGAAAGGGAAATACAGAGCCTGCCTCCTAGAAAGTGTCTTGGTCTATTACCTGCCAAGTGGTCCCAAAGGGTATGTTTGCCACCATCATAAACTAACCTGCAAACTTAACTCAATCTCTGAAGAATCTCAGTTGGCTCAACTGTCTACCTGGTGGGTCCCCTGAATGAGGGATTGGGGATCTCATTTCCAGGAAGCCTCCAGACTTGGCCTGAGCTGCTGAAGAGCCAGAGAGGGCAGCTTGCTCACCTCACTCACTGCTTTTCTTTCCCTTCTCTTCATGCAGAGGGTCAGAGTCTGTCTTATATGAAAGGGCATCGGCAGCTTGGTGTATCCTTGGTTTTAGCCAAAGACCCAGTGCTCTCTCTACCCATATCTCACACCAAACCACATGAAGACACAAAATTACAAAACCAGCCACACCCAGGATGAATACCTAACAAATGATTAATTCTCAGATGTATTTCTGATACTCTAAGGGCCTGTTGGTGGCTCTGTCACGTTCTTGGATAGCTCAGAGTCTGTTTGAGGCAACAAATCAGTCTGAGCAACTCCACTGTCAGCCCCCTGCAGTTGCTAAGCCTGGAAATGAACAAGACACCTGGTGAAGACTTCAGGAATCTTCCACCCCTGGTGGAAGGTGAAGGGGAGCAGGTGTGTAGGGATTACACGCTGGGAAGGAAGAGAGAGAAGAGGAAGGTGTCATTCTGGGTAACAATCTCTTCTTGCAGGAACTAACAGAGCAAGAGCTCACTCACTACTGTGAGGATGGCACTAAGCCATTCATGAGGGATCTACCGCCATGACCTCAACACCTCCCACCAGGGTCCGCCTCCAACAGGGGATCCAGTTTCAACCTGAGATTTGGAGGAGTCAAACATCCAAACCCTGTTGTGGCTTTTCCCCTTTTTGTTTCCCTTAAGTCAAATGCCTGCCTTAAGCGCGCCAGAGTGAGAGTGCTCGCAGGTGGGGCTTTCTAGAGAGCTTAGAAAGGCCACATGTAAGGACTTCCTCCACAAGTCCCACACTGGTGCCTACGATGCGTCCACTAGAGTCATTCACCGAGCAATTATTTACTTTGAGAAGATGCTGCCAGGAGGCAGATATGTTGCTTAAGAGGGATAACTACTGACCCACAACCATGAGCTACCTGTGCTTGCCGAGAATTCTCAAATTAGTTGGCAAGGCTGAAGGGGACCATTCATATTCATTGTTTATGCTTGGGTTTGTTTCTTAGTTTATGTACATTTTCATAAACAGTATTTTAGCCCATCTCCACAACAACCTATGAGACAAGCACATTTGATTTCTTTTTGCTGCTGAGAAATCTAATACTCAAAAAAGTTAAAAAAGGCAGCTCAGGATGCTTCATCAAAATGCTGCAGCCTCTGTGGCTTAAATAACAGAAACTTATTTTCTCTCAGTTCTGAAGACTGGAAGCCCCAGATCGAGGTGCCAGCAGCGTTGGTGTCTGATGAGTGCTCTCTCTTTGGGCTGCAGAAAGCCACCTTGTTATAACTTTTCTTCTGTTTGTGTGTATATATATTTATATATATAAACCTCTCTCTCTCTCTCTCTCTCTCTCTATATATATATATATATATATATATATTTTTTTTTTTTTTTTGCAGGTTTCAAAAACTCACTTTATTCCAATGTGAAATGAAGACGTGATGGTTTAAAAACAAGAAAAAGTTCTTGCTCAGCAGTGGGGATGGTTTGCTCGCTCACACCACCCCCTTTGAAACAAGGTGTCTGAACATGCCACACCCACAAGCAGCTCTCCGCAAAGCCCTAGGCAGCCGCCTGACCCACCGGCTCTTGGGGTGGCCATCTTCTCCCCCATCAGGGCTGATAGCAGGCACAAAGCAGCACAGGTGAGGGGGGTGGGAGCAGTGGGACCTGTGGAGGCCCCGCACCCCCAGAGCTAGTCTTGGACCAGGAAAGGAGCTGGGCTCCAAAGAGGTGACACAGCTGCATCTGTTACTTTCCCCGGGATCCATAATTCGGCACTGCTCCCCCAGCCCTGTCCCCATCCCACTGTGCGTTAGGCAGCTCAGGTTGAAACGGGAGAGGGATACATTCAGACTGGAGTCCCCAAGGCTATGCCCAGCTGGGTGAAGGGAGAAGGGAAGCAACTCAGGGCCTGTGGCAGCGCCTCCTGCTGGGCTTGAGGGCAGATAGGCCAGGGCCGGGCACGCAGGCTCTGAGAGCCCCGAACATCCAACCCCAACCCCTTCACCCAGGAGCTACAGCCAGACCAGGCCAATCACAACTACCACAGCCCTTCAGCTTCCATCCTGCCCCACATTAAAGTGCACCCCAACCCTCCAGGCCTGCCACAGAACTCTGGCTCCCCATCCCAGGACACAGGGAAGCCCCCTCTGCCGTTTTTTAATTTAAAACCTGTACTTTCAGACAATATGGGCGGGGGGTAGTGGCAGCAAAAGCAGCAGCCATAATGTCGACCACACAAATGACCTGAGAAATTCCACCTTCGCGCCACCCACTCCAGACAGCTCGGGCTCTGTACAGGGGAGAGGGATGGACTGACACAGCCACACCTTGCTGGAGGGTGAAGCCTGAGGAACACCTGCCCCAGCTGGGAATGGAGGGCCGCGCAGGCCATTCACCTTAGATTGGGCCTCTTAATCATGTACTAATTGAACCGGTGCAAAAACACCGTTCTATATATATATATATATATATATATATAGAGAGAGAGAGAGAGAGAGAGAGAGAGAGATTTATGGTATCTCTTCCTCTTTTTGTAAATTCACCAGTTCTATAAATTAGGGTCCCACCCTTATGGAAGGTAATTTAGCCACAAGTACCTTCCTAAATGCCTATAGCCAAATAAAGGCCCCTTGGGGGTTTAGGCTTCAACATACAGATTCTGGAGGGGACATGGTTTCGTCCATAGCAGCTAGTGTGCATCAGAGTCAGACACAAGATCAGAACCTAGTGCCCTGACTCCATATGCCCTTCCTTATATGTAGCTTACAGCTAAGTGTGGATAGAGGTATAATGAAGGAGAGAGGAGAAAGACGGTGTGAGGAGGAGAGGAAGTCTGGGTGAGACACTGAGGAGCTGGTGGGATCAGAAGGAGGAATCCTGGGCACTGAGTCTGCAGGTGATGGGGCGGGGGAGGAGAGAGGGAAGTTAAACCAGATGATGGAAGGAGTAAACTAGAGATGAAAGAGGGAGTTGAGGTCCATGCTAGAATCCGTGAAAGACTACCATAGACTGAAATGTAAGTCACCAAGAGAATTTGGCAAAAACCTGTTGTACTTGGGACTTGAAGGAATGTGGTATAGGAAAGAGAACACGGCGCTGGGAATAAGAGACCCAGCCCTGGCCTGGCTTTGGATGTGTGACGCATCATCTCTGACCTCGGTGTCTCCACGGGACTCTCTCAAGACAAAGGCCCGGACTCAGATCATCTCTAATGTCCTGGGAGGGTCTCAAAGAGCTGCGATGCTGCATCGTGTGTGTGTATGAGGTGCTGAATGAAAGGGGTGGAGGAATAACGGGTTCCCAAGCAAATCTTCACCCGTTGCCTATTTCATGATTTGCTTTAAGCCAAGCTGGGTAGAACTGACCTGTGAGCTGAGGGACCTGGGGACAAAATCCCAGTCACAGTACTTGAATGGCATGATGATGGAAAGAGACACTTTGACCAAACGGGACGAAATTTAAACCATTTTCTCAAAGTGTAGTGTCTTTATTGGCCTCTTCCAGATGCTTTAAGGAGCAAGACAAGGATAAAGGCAATTCTGAGAACATGAATTAGGAGCAGCCTTGAAGCCCTGCGGAATTTGTCCGTCTGGGTCTGTGCTGTGGGGCACACTTCAACATTTATCCACCCTTCCATCAGCCACCTTTGACCAACACTAAAAGCCCGTTACCAAGAAGACAGAGAGAATAATTTCTCTCCTATTAGTCCTTTCTCCTTCCCAAATGTAGTGTTAGCCATTGGGAGCTGTAATTGCAGGCATCACCCAAGGACTATGGATATAAATTTCACAAAGGGCAAGACCTTCCATTATGAGTGGGAAGACGGCTTTAATTAAAAAAAAAAATCAATATATTGTTTCCAATCATTAGAATCCCATGTCAGTGGCAAAAATCAATCCTTTTCCTATTAAAATGCTTACATTCACACTAAGATGTTATATTACACATGAGTCATTGAGGGAGGTGGGGAAGGGGGCTGCCTGAGGACCGGGAGGGGCCCCAGTCCTGGCGGGGCCAACCTTCGGAGTCCTGGGTTTCCTGAAGGCCAGCCTTCAACAAAGCCGTGAGCTGAGAAATTCTACACGCACCAGAGAGATTTGAAATTCTGTGCACTAGAGAAAGTGTCTCATCTTGACATATTCTTTCCTCGTTCTTCCCAATCCTCAAGTGAAAGCAACAAGAAAAAGAAAAGCTGAAATCACGTTTTAAAGAATGGGAGTGGTTTTCACTCTACTGCGGTACATTTTTTCCTCAGGGTTCAACCAACAAGCACCAGGGGATTCCGATGTTAAAAAGGGGCTCCATTTTTAAGATATAATTTATTTATTAATGTAAGAAATGCCTTTGATTTTAATCAGTGGCAAGGAGTTGATTCTCCCCTCCAGTTTCCCAAGAAGCGTCAGAGAAAAGAGTCAGTGTGGATCTTGCTGGAGAACATCACATATTACTGAAATCGAGTCTTGACAGCATTAAATTCCCAGAGGTGCTATTCCATTTCCCACACAACGTAATAGTAATGATCTTATGAAGAAATTTTGTTTTTATGGAAACTGTTTATTTCTAAGAACATTCTAATGTCAGGCTAAGAGTGAAGCGTCCCTAATAAAGAAGTAAAAGAAAACAAGAGTCCTAATTAAAAACATTGTTTAAGGAGACACTTGTGAGATAAAAGAAAATCACACTTTACAAGGAAAATTTAATCATGTATATTGCTAAAAAGCACTGCAGATTATTCAAGCCAATTTCCCAGACTCCATGCCTTGACATGATTTATGCTCTTCAAGCCCAATTCTTCTGGGGACCGTTTTCCTTAACTCCAGTTCAACAGACACTCCCTTTGAAGTTACTGTCAACCTTGTGCCCAAAAGGGAGAGAGATGCTTGAAGAATATCTGCTGATTTGTTTCTTTTTCTCATTTCACTGGGTTTTGAAAAGGGTGGAACAGTCTTGCTGTCTGTCAGATGCTGCCCAGTTTGATTTCCTGCCTGTGCGAACAGAGCAGTTATGTCTAGCTGATGCTCAGGCACTCAACACTTAGGACTGTGAAAATGTTTTTATTAGCATGTTGAAGAAATCGTGGGGCTGGCTTTATAGGCTCACATATTTACTATGCCTTGGTGTTTTTCTACCTTTGGGAAGCAGACTCTACCTAAGTTATTCCTTTGTGCTGATGCGAGCCTGATGTAAGCGGGGAAGGTCTTGAATGCTGGCTTCGTCCTATTCTGTGATGTTGGGAAGGGACTTTACCTCCAAGCGCATTATCGCTTCTTCTATATAATTTGGGGAAAATAATACTATCTTTCTTTTTTTTTCAAGACAGAGTCTCTCTCTGTCACCCAGGCTGGAGCACAGTGGTACAATCTGGGCTCACTGCAACCTCCGCCTCCCTGGTTCAAGCGATTCTCCCACCTCACCCTCCTGAGTAGCTGGGATTACAGATATGTGCTACCACATCTGGCTAATTTTTGTATTTTTAGTAGAGGCAGGGTTTTACCATGTTGGCCAGGCTGGTCTGGAACTCCTGACCTCAAGTGATGTGCCCACATCGGCCTCCCATAGTGCTGGGATTACAGGCGTGAGCCACAGTGCCTTGCCATACTAATACCTTTCTGACAGGGCTTTCTGTATCAAGTCACCAAATTCATAAAAAAGCCCTTTGTCAGCTAGGTGTTAGTGTTATTCCCATGTTATAGAAGAGGAAACTGAGGCTCAGAGACATTCGTGTCCAACACACCGCCTATATGAGGGTTATGCATAAACTTGGCGTGTGGTATAATGCCTGTTACATAGAAAGAGTAAAATACATATTAACTATTATGGTAATAGCTTCAGATCATTCCAGCAATTCTTTAAAATAGTGAGCAGGACAGTGGCTACAGATAGAAACTTGGTAACCGTCAACAGTTAGGAGAGAATCAATGATGATAAAGACAGAACCAATCGATAATGACATCACCTAGCATTCATGGCTTGTGTTCTGTGTGCCAGGTGCTATTCTAAGGCCATCCCATGTTTTAACCCAGTGCGGGGAGGGCCAATCTTTTGGCTTCCCTGGGGCACATTGAAAGAAGAGAATTGTCTTGAGCCTCACATAAAATACACTAATACTAACAATAGCTGGTGAGCTAAAAAAAAAAAAAAAAAAGAAAGAAAGAAAAATAGCTAAAAAAAACTCATAATGTTTTAAGAAAGTTTACGAATTTGTGTTGGACTACATTCAAAGCCGTACTGGGCCACATGCGGCTCTCAAGCCGGGGGTTGGACAGGCTTGCTTTAATCCATTTCATCTTCATTACAAACCTCCAAGATAGGGAAGCATTGTATCCACCATTTAGTAGAGATGAAGAGGCTGAGGTACAGAGAGGGTCAGTCAATGTCTCAAGGTGGCATAGCTGGTCAGTGGCAAAGCCATCCCTGCAGCCTGGCTCTGGAGCCCACTTCTTTAAGCTTTCACTTTGCCACTGTCTCAGGGCACTGACTGGCAGGGCTGGAGAATTAGGAGAACAAGAGACAGTATCATGAGGCCAAGGAGACATTGAGAGGCTGGCAGTGTTAAATCACCTTACATAGGTTACGGTCCCAGCAGTAAAGAGATGGCGTCTCTGAAATTGAGAAATTTGAAGAGAGTTTAGTAAAGGGACTATTTATAAAGGCCTGTTCAGGTGTAGGCTATTTGACTCCTGCAATCCAGAGTGTTAAAGATACTAATGGGCTGCACAGTGGTAGGTGATGGTGGAGGGTAGAGAGTGAGGTGAGCACCTCTTGGCCTGGATGACTGAAAGGAGAAAGTATATGCTGGGGCTGGACATGGTGTTTCACTCCTATAATCCCAGCACTTTAGGAGGCCAAGGCAGGAGAATCACCTGCGGTCAGGAGTTCGAGAACAGCCTGGGCAACATGGTGAAACCCCATCTCTACTAACAGTACAAAAATCAGCCAGGTGCGTGGCGCACACCTGTGATCCCAGCTACTTGAGACTGATGTGGGAGGATCACCTGAGCCCAGGAGGCAGAGGCTGCAGTGAGATCCTGCCATTGCACTTTAGCAGGGGCGACAAAGTGAGCCCTGTCAAAAGAAAGGAAGGAAAGGAAAGGAAGCAAGGAAGGAAGAAAAAGAAAGAAAGAAGGAAGGAAGGAAAGAAGGGAGGAAGGAAGGAAGGAAGGAAGGAAGGAAGGAAGGAAGGAAGGAAGGAAGGAAAGAAAGAAAGAAAGAAAGAAAGAAGAAAGAAAGAAAGAAAGAAAGAAAGAAAGAAAGAAAGAAAGAAAGAAAGGAAGGAAGGAAGAAAGAAAGAAAGGAGGGACGGAGGGAGGGAGGGAGGGAGAGAGGGAAGAGAAGGAAGGGAAGGAAAGAAGGAAGGGAAAAGAATATAGTGGAACCCTAAGAAAATGAGGGAGGGTGGGAAGGAGAGAAAGAAAGAGAAAGAGAGAGAGAGAGAGAGCTGATTAGAAAGGATGCCTTAACAGGAGCTGTGACTTCTGTCAAGGGTAGCAGGCAGCCGACCCTTAGTATGTCCACTGGGAGAAAAATAACTGCCCATCCGTGATGCTTCCTTCTCTCTCCTATCATCTCTAGGACTTCCCATTGGCCAAACCCACTGGCAGCCGGAGGAGAAGGACACTATTGATGCAACTGGTGGAGTTCAGCTTCCCCGCACACAGAACACGGGGCAGAAGAGAGAAGAGAGGTAAAGGAGCACACAGGAGACATCCAGTCATGACTTAACAACATTCAATAAGATACTACTGGGTTTAGCAACTCAGATGTTACTGATGACTCTGTTGAAAACATATTTCAGTGGAGTCCTGGGGTGCTGGAGAAGCCGGAGGGCCAGTGAGCTGAATACTGAATGGTGAGTGACAGCGTGGAGCCAGTAAATCTGCAGAGACCGTTTTCAAGAACTGCGGTTAGGCAGGGAAGGAGAGAGAAAGCAAACGAGGGCAATGAAGAAAGTATTTATTAACTCAGCAGAAAGGAGAAGTGGTTGAAATATGGATGATGGAGTGAAATCCTCAGGAAGCTGAAGGAGCCAAGATCAAGATGCCTCTTCCAGTGAAGCAGGAAGAAAGGAGGGAAAGAAGGGAAGGACAGTGCAGTCATTGTGTGGGAACAGAACCTGTGGTGTGGCAAGAGTGATGCCATCTTGGAGGAAAACCACCTCCATCATGACCAGTGTTTTCATGAAAACCAACTCCATGATGACTTCTGCAAACCAGTGTGTTCTCCAGAAAGGTCTTTAAACAACACCCACAGCCTAGATTACCCCCATAAAGACAGAAGGCCTGTGGCATGGGTACTGCCTCTCACAAATGCTTATCTAACCTCCCCAGTGGTCATGAGTTTTGCAAGAAAGCCTGAGACATGACCAGCTGCACCTCTTTTACCCTAAAACTTGCTTCTAGAGGTTGGATATGGGGATCCACCTCCTCATGGCTGCCCAAGACGTCACTTTTGTTCTGGAGTTCCTATTAAACGTTTTCCTAGGAACTGAATTTACCAACCTCTTTCTTCAGACTCAGTTCCCTCAGCCTTTGGGAGTGGTTTGCAAAGCCCTGCTTACTACAGAGCAGTCTGTGTAGATGCAGATAAGCGTTCTGGGAAACAGGAAGTAGATGTTGATATCAGTTGGTTTCCCCTGTGAGACTGGAAATGAAATCATTTCTGGGATTCATAGGGAAGGCATTATGGAAGGAGTATGAGTGGAGGCTAGTGCTGAGGAAGCCCTCGTAAGAAATGGGAGAAAGAATTAACTGCAACCAAACAAACAAAAGAATTCCCTGGCAGCACTCAAGGGCCTGGCCCAAGCACAAGATGACGGCATTGCAGAAACATGGATCTGCCTCTGTGCCCATCCCTCCGAGGGGCCTCATCGTGTGGATCTAGAAGGAAAGGCAGTTGAGGGGACCTGCAGTCTGGGCAGCAGGAATAATGAGGGCAGAAAAAATTGAGGATGTTGGTGAGACGTAGTATAATGATCACGAATTGTCGACTGAATAGGAAAAACATCAAAATAGGAAAAGTGGCTGATTAGATTAAACCAATAAGGGGAACTGGGAGTTTAGGGAGGTGGACGTGCACATTTGACCAGCATGAGATTGAGAAGCAACGCGAGTTGGAAGGATGGAAATTTATGATTGGGAAGCAGGATGTTAGAATTCGAGTTCAAAGTGATGAGAACTTCTTAGGTGTTTTCATGAGTTCATCATCACGTTTATTTATTTTATTTTGAGACAGAGCCTCACTCTGTTGCCCAGGCTGGAGTGCAGTGGCACAATCTTGGCTCACTGCAACTTCCGCCTCCCGGGTCCCATCGCGTTTATTTTAATCTAGGTTCATCAGTGGATTCACGCTGTAGACGAAGATTAAATAAAGAACATCACCACTGAAGATCAAGGTGGGGAGGAGGCGGAGGTCCCAGGGCACTGCAGTCTGGAGAAGGCATTGGGCCCAATGGCTGCTTGGAGATCCTTCACTGAGTCCCGGAAGAATTTCACAGTGGCTGAGAGTAGTGGTCGCTGCTGGGAGTGAGGGAGCCAACTGCTCAGGAGAGGAACTCAGAGAAGGAGAGACATGCAAGGAAGCCCGGGGGCATGGATGCAGTGAGGTGTGCTGGGGAGGCACTAACTCTGCCACAGTATCTTCCAGATGATGGAATTTCAGCCAGAGCCGGTGCACTATGGCAGCGCCCCAGCAACGTGCCCTCAGAGGAGGCCACGCTGCACCATTGGCTTCCTAAGAGTGGACGCTGTAGAGACCCAAGCGAGACAAGAACACTTCCTGGCCACTACCTGGGCTTGCCTGAGTAGTCTGCAGACTCTGGGTGTGGAACTGTCCTTGGAAGCAGGCCCCAAACATTCTTGGCAGCTGCTTAACCACTTCAATCTGGATTTTCATCTGTAAAAAAAGAAAGAAAAAGAGTTTTGCATGACACCAAGGATAGGATTTGACCGTCTCTCAACTCTGAACTTGCAAAGAAGAATTTATACCCAAGTATTAGGGATATCACCACTTATTTGAAAGTTTCTCTTTTGAAGGGTTAGTGAGGGAAGTAATCAAAACATATGTGTAGTTAGATGCAGCCTAAAATAAAGGAGGCGGATTAAGGTTTAATTGCCATATTTTTCGTTTTGCAAAATGTGTACCCAATTAAATGCAGTTGGGCAGTGCTGGGAAGAAATTAATAAACAGAGGGTGGGGGAGATGTGGCCGCAGAGAGAAGAGACTGTTCCCAAGCTGAGATTTTGTTTGCCAAGTTTCAACAATGAGCAAAGCTTAACTCTAAAGGAGAAGCCCTTGAGAGACAAGGCTAAGAACAGTAAAGCAAAAAGAAGCCCCGAATGGGGTGGGTTGAGGAGACATTTTTCTAATGCAGTTTATCCTCAACAGGTGCTGGCAACATCTGTAATGAGACTATCCATGATAAAAAGCTCCTCACACCTTAATCCACACTATATTACATTCATAAACCCATTCCCTTCCATCCTCCTCCCCATGAGATGCAGGAATAAATAAACAGGCTGTTAAACTCACATCTCTGCTTTCTGCCTAAGAACATTAAAAGTAAAACGAAAAAAAAAAATAGCTTCCACCATTACAATTATCCCAGGGGGATGAAAATGGGAAATGCCAAGAAACATTTGGGTGAGCCTGTAGAGGAAGCTCTCATCAACATCAGCACCGTCAGTTAGGAAACCCGAAGACTATACATTGAGTGTGTCCTTCAAAAGGTACAAATAAATGAGGAGTCTTAATTTAATTCACGTTATCAAAATAATATGAGTGCCCAAGTTTTAAAAATGGAATCCGTTTTTTATTTATTCATTTGTCCTACAACAATATGTACTAAGCATTTACTATGTGCAAAGCCCAACAGTTTGAAAATTCAAAATATAGAAAAATGCTAGGAAGCACTGCACGGCACATGGTTCTATGGTCTGTGTCAAACGTGGTTAGTAGCTGGGTATGGTACTGTCTTCCCACTGTAATTGGGCTACCTTTAATAGGAGTCTACTGTGCAATCCCACCGGGCCAGTACACAGTGTAACTGAAGGCAGAGCTTACTGTCCTGGTACACAACAGATGTTCATGGAAAATAACCCAAGATGATTAAATTGCATGCTCTTGTTCCCTCTGGTCTGTAGGAGATATGCATGACCTTCCATATGCATACTTCACCTCGAATTCATTCATTCATGTATTCATCAAATGTAGAGCCCTCATCTATCAAGCACCAGAAAATGCTTGGTGCTGGACATACAAAGGTGACTCCAACTGTATTTTCTTTTCTTTTCTTTTTGAGATGGAATTTTGCTCTTGTTGCCCAGGCTGGAGTGCAATGGTGCGATCTCTGCTCACTGCAACCTCCACCTCCCAGGTTCAAGTGATTCTCCTGCCTCAGCATCCCAAGTAGCTGGAATTACAAGCACCCACCACCATGTTCAGCTAATTTTTGTATTTTTAGTAGAGACAGGATTTCACCACGTTCACCAGGTTGGTCTCAAACTCTGGATCTCAGGTGATCTGCCCGCCTCAGCCTCCCAAAGTGCTGGGTTGACAAGCTTGAGCCACCATGCCTGGCCCCAATCATCTTTTTTTAAAGGGATTTATGATCTAATGGGATGCCAAGAGGAGAGATGCATCTCTGTACAAACTGTCACAGATGCTGGGACAGTCGGAGCAGAGTGAGACCCAGGAAAAAAAGAACACAGGAAGGCTTGATGATAGCTTCGGCACGTTCATGACTAATGACAAGTCAGCATGTGAGGTGAGAAAGGAGGAGGATATTTAGGTGAAGGGAGTCCTGAATTATGACTGGAAGTATGCAGAAGCACCCAGGTAAGTTCGGGGATGGCAAGTTCCTGTTTAGCCAAGGACATGGGTCCAGAATTGAGGGAGGTCTGGAGAAACGTGAGAGAGGAAGGGCCAGCATGGCAAAGGGCTCCTTTCCCCACAGCGGCAATGTTGTGTGCATCACGGAAGAAAGACCAGCAAGATGAGTGCGGTGGAAGGAGACAACTCTTGTCCACGGAAATCTCCTCTCTGCTACAATAGCTCGTGCTTTCTTTGCTCATGATATAATCCAAGCTGACCTCTCTTGGAGCCTTTAAAAAAAAATGGTCTAGATTCAGAGAAGTAAGGAGGACCTGAGAGATAATTCTAAGCTTGATACTTAAAGTGATTCTACAGTTTATTGATTGGATGCATTGCAACATTTCAAGAAATTGCAAACAATAAGAAAACCTACAGTTTCTAACTAATCGGCCTAACAATTTTATTCTGCAAAATAGAATTTATTATAATTTACCAAGTCAACTTGGATTTTTGAAAAAAGTAGGCGTTGATTGCTGTGTAACATGTCATGTAGAAAACATTTTTGAATGCTGAAATAGAGGATTCCAATAAATGTATACAGAAGAATAAACAAAACAATATCAATTTCATATGTCTCCATGATACTAGGTAATATATACATGTTTACCAGGCTTTTTATTTTTTTATTTTTATTTTTTGAGACAGAGTCTCGCTCTGTCACCAGGTGCCAGGCTGGAGGGCAGTGCGTGATCTCGGCTCACCGCAACCTCCGCCTCCTGGGTTCAAGCAATTCTCCTGCTTCAGCCTCCCAAGTAGCTGGGACTACAGGCATGTGGGACCACCACGCCCAGCTAATTTTTTTATTTTTAGTAGAGATGGGGTTTCACCATGTTGGCCAGATGGTCTCGATCTCTTGACCTCGTGATCTGCCCACCTTGGCCTCCCAAAGTGCTGGGATTACAGGCGTGAGCCACCGCGCGCAGCTGACCAGGCTATTTTTTTATACTCACTGGTTTTCATTTAAAACTAATAATGCTACTCAAACCAATAAAATAAGCAAGTTTTGGAATCTAATCTCTGTTTATAGAAAAAAATTACATTCGAGATGAATTAAGCAAGGCTTGTTTATGATACACAGAAAGAACAGGCAAGGCCCCTATCCCCTCCCACGAACACACATTTAATGACACAGCTACACACTAGCATCACTTTGGATGTTTTCACATTCAAGTTTGCTGGAAACATTTTGTCTGGGTACTTACGATAAGCTCAGTGGTTCCCCCTTATTCTAGGTTTCACTTTCCATAATGTCAGTTTCTCATGGTCAACCACCATCCAAAAATTGGTGAGTACAGTCCAATAATTAGAGAGAGAGAGAGGGAGGGGCACATTCATTAACTGTTATTACAGTATATTGTTATAATTGTTTTATTTTATTACTAGTTATTATTGTTAATCTCTTACTGTGCCTAATTTAGAAATTAAGCGTTGCCATAGGTATGCATGCTTAGAAAAAAAGCACGGTCTATGTCGGGTTTGGTACTGTCTGCGGTTTCAGACCTCCACTGGGGGTCTTGGAAGTTTCCCCTGCAGACAAGGGGGACCACTGTATGCATTTCACAGTAGTGCCAACAGGAATAACTCGAATTTGATCTGTTATTTTGTTCCATTATGGCTTTCCAAGCGAGTCTCTGCTGAAGGAAAGTCAGAAAGAGAGTTTCAGACCAAAATCTGTTCGTGCGTTTCATGGGACATGCGCTCTTTTGCATTTACATTTTTTTTTTTTTTGAAATGTCCCTTATGTCTCTTTCAAATATGCATCTTCTGTATCACCAGCCAGACTGCAGTCTCCAAGCGTAGCATCTGGAGCTGCGACTATCCATGGCTCTCCTCAACTAGCCAGCTGACATGTCAGTTCTGAGCCTGAAACTTCCTGCTTAGTGAATTGAGGACAAAGGATAACCTAATATTGTTTCTGCTAAACTGAAATTGCTGTTTATGGTAGACTTTTTCCAAAGTACTAAACAACTTCCATCTAGCAGATCAATTTGCTTAGGCGACCTGAGGGAACATTTTGTAGTTAATTCATTGGAACAGACCTGCTGGTAGGCAGTGCTGATCAAAATCAGATGTACCACAGGATAAATGCTCTCGTTCTTATCAGAAAGACGGAAGACTGGAGATCTCTGCTTCGAAGCTTTCCAAGCTACAGTCACGTTTGCCGAGTTTCAGCATCATCTCTGGGATCATTTGTATTAAATTTACCTGAAAACTGGTTTAAAAATATGCAAATTCCTCAGCTCAAACCTAGACTCCCTCAATAGAATTTCTGTGGGTGGAGCCTCAGAATCTAGATTTATAGAAAAATTTCCAGAAGATTTATTTGCACACTAAAGTTTGAGGATGATTGTTGTATGGAATCCAGAGAATGCTGCTCTAGACATAAGGACAGACTGATTTTCTAGGGGGAAAAATGGCATCTCTGCTGTAGAAACCACTGTAGCTCCCTTTACTGGAAGCGGGAGTTCCCATGTGACAGCACAGACAGGCCTGCTAATCACTCTGCTTAATCAGATGTTTTATACCATGTCAGCATTGGTCCCTGGAGAAGAATTCAGTTCTCCCACATATTTTACCATCTAGCCTTTTATATCAAAAAGCCGAACATTTCATTTCTCTGACCATTTTGAAAATACATTGCATTATTGATCTCATTCAACCCAAACGAACCATCCTCAACTTTTCAATACTCACTAAAATGGGGTTGTCCCTTGACCAAGGTGCTATGGTCTGAATGTTTGTGCCCCCCAGCCCCATTTCATATGTTGAAACCTAACTCCCCATGTGATATTGGTACAGAACAGCTGGGATCCTGGCTAATCCCAATTAAGCCTGGAACTATGGCCCTAGATGAAAACAGCTGACCCTGTTTTTCTGCCCAAATGTTGCTTTTTTGACCTGCCCCACCTCTATCCTGTGCCCATAAAAAGACCTCAGCTGGCAGAGCAATAAAAGCGGCTGAGCATTGGAGATTCAAGTGGCTAAGTGGCGAGCCGAGAAGCAACTGAGTGACAGAGACGACAGAAAGATGTGGTTAAGTTCAGATGCTGTGGCTACAGGGAAAAATCACCTTCTTCCTGCACTGTCTCCTTTCCAACTCCCCATCCCACTGACAGCCACCTCCATCATCCAGCAAAATCCTCCGTGTACACTACCCTTCAATTTGTTCGTGTGACCTGATTCTTCCTGGACACAGACAAGAACCTGGGTGCCATAGCTGGGCGTGGTGGCTTACACCTGTCATCCCAGCACTTTGGGAAGCTGAAGTGGGTGGATCACCTGAGGTCAGGAGTTCAAGACCAGCTTGGACAACATGGTGAAACCCCACCTCTACTGAAAATAGAAAAAATTAGCCAGGCATGGTGGTGTGCACTTGTAATCTCAGCTACTCAGGAGACTGAGGCAGGAGAATTGTTTGAACCTGAGAGGCGGAGGTTGCAGCGAGCTGAGATCACCACATTGCATGCCAGCCTGGGCAACAAGAGCAAAACTCCATCTCAAAAAAAAAAAAAAAAAAAAAAATTCCTTAGTGCTGAGAGGGCAGGGGCTTGGACACTGCTGTGGGGCCTGCACAGAGCATGCTCCAGCTAGAGAGGAGCGACCAGCTGGTTCCAACGTTCATTGGTTCCAGTTCCCACACTTGCTTGCTTTTACATCCCCTCTCTCGAGGAGTGGCCGGGAGCCGGCTGAGTGAAAGGAGCCACTCCAGTTACCACCCACCGAGGGGGTCAATGTCAAGGGAATAATCCAGTCTCAATAGTATTAAAGGGTGGGCTCTGCCTGGAGGTGATTGAATCATGAGGGTGGACCCTTCGTGGATGCGATTGGAGTCCTTATAAAAGAGACCCAGGGGAGTTTGTCCCCTCCACCATGTGAGGACACAGGTAGAAGCCATCATCTGTAAGGAACATACCCTCACCCAACACAAATCTGCTGGCGCCTTGATCTTGGACTTCTCAGCCTCCAAACTTTCAAGAACTAAATATCTGTTGTTTAGAAGCCACCCCAGTTGATGTATTTTATTATAGTTGCCCACATGGTCTAAGACACAAAGTGACAGGGTGGTTGTGAGTCTAATTAATTAAGGCTTGGAGAGTGACTGAAGAAGGGTTTGGTGTCAGCATTTGATATTATTTATTTGTAATGCAATTTGAGAACTTTCTGTATAATGGTGAAAAATTGCACATAGCCATTTAATTTTTCAGGGTTCTTGAGAGTAAAAAGCTGGCTTCAGGAGAGCAGAGCATTACCGCAGCCTTTACTATAATAACCGCCAGCATGAAAATGAAATAAGAATCTATTAGCTCCAGGTGGAAGGTTATCTGAGGAACCTAAGTGGGCCCGTTGCTGATATACTCACGGCTGGCACAAGCAGAAAACTAGACGTTCAAGCCCCTCCCCGGACCCCTCACAATCAGCACTAAAGCCCAGAAGCACAAAATGAGTGGAGATATTGGTGGCGATAAATTCTTTTTGAGTTAATGGACTTCATGAATACATAGATTTTTAAAGTTCAGACTATTATCAAATTTCAAATCACCGCTTGCCAACATACTAATTTATTAACTCACAGAAATGGCCATCCTACATGATACTGGCCTCCCAACAACAGAGCCGGGTTTTGGCAGGGATTTATTTTCAGCAACACTGGGGAGAAAAAGCATGAGATAGTTTTGAAGAATAATAAAAAATGGATTAAAGGGAATAGAAATAATTTATCATGTGCAGATGTGCAGAAAGAAAAGAGGGTGGCTTTGCAGCCTGATTTTCTACAAACAAAATTCTGGTGAAGGCATCTTGCCTAATCACCAGTTTGTGAAAACAGGGACGTAGATGTCTGATGACCTATCAGGTGTATTAACTTTCATAAAAATCACATCATCAAAGGAATAGTCAGGAAATTCCTCTTCTGACTAACCAAACCCAGACCCTGCAAGCTTGATGAGAAGAGAAGGCCAGGAAAATCTGGCAGGTCCTTTGTTGAAAGCCAAAGGCTGTGTACATGTCAGCGTCTCTCTAAGGAGGTTCAAGGCTGCCAAATGACTTGAAAGTCCTCTGCAACTTCCACTCTGTAGGAAAGGATGAAAAGGTAAATCTAAGAAAGGAAGGAAATATGGATTAAGGTACGACTTGGAGCTTCTAGAATATTCCAAGGAGTAGTGTTTTTTTGTATCTGAAAAGTAAATGAATTGCTCAATGAGTTCCCCTTCCATAGAAGGCTACTCTTAAAAATATTGTAGTTTATTACTTTGTAGTATACTCTTATATTTTTACGTTTTTATTAAAAGAAAACAGAAAAATGTGTCATGGGTTCTAGGAAGATTTATAGTTCGCATACCTAAAGGTTTTTCTATTTTGTGACTTTGCTTTTCACACTCTTACAGGTGTCCTTTGATGAATACGTTACTAATTTTAGTGTAGTCCAACTTGTTCATATTTTTCTTTAAAGTTAGTTGTTCTTCTGTCCTTTTCAAAAAACAGTTTCATACCTCATGACCACAAAAATTTCCTTCCTTATTATCTTCTGAAAGCTGTACTATTTGGGCATTTACACTTGGATCAATAATCTATTTGGACTGACTTTTTCCAATATCTATATTGATTCGTTCCAACACTGTTTACTAAGATCATGGTTTTTCCTTTGTAGTTCTACAGGGTCACATGGAGTCTCCCTGTAGGTCTGTTCTGGATTTTCAGTTTTGCCCACTGAAGTGTGTATCCCTGCACGGACACCACCATGCCTTATTGCTATAGTTTCCATTGAGCTGTGATATTGGGGAGGGCAAGTCTTCTGTTCTCCTCTGTCTCCTCCTCTTCCTCCTGGTCCTCCTCCTCCTGCCTCTTCAAGAGTATCTTAGCTACTTTCTGCCTTCTACTTCTCCACATACACTTTATAATCAGTTTGGCAAATTCCGTTAAAAAGAGAACTTCTGATATTTTAGCTGGGATTGTATTGCATCTATAGAACAACTTGGGAAAGAATTTATGTCTTTGTAAATTACATTTCCACCACATGAATACTTTGCATCTCTTTTTTAGGCCTTTTTTAATTCTTCCCAACTCTGCCTTATGGTTTTCTAACCAGAAGCACTGCTCATTTTTGTTTAGACAGATTCCTGTGTTTGGATAATTTTTGATATTGTAAAAGACACACATTCATGCAACAAAATATGTCTTATAAATTCATAATACATATTTTTTAACATCCAAAGTTAAAATCGAAAAGACAAAAGCCCAGTGGAAAAGTAGCTAAGCTGAGCGTGGTGGCTCACACCTGTGATTCCAGCACTTTGGGAGGCTTATTGCTTGAGCCCAGCCTGGGCAACATGATGAAACCCCATCTCTACATAAAATACAAAAATTCACCCGGAGTGGTGGCACAAGCCTGTGGTCCCAGCTGCTCCAAGGGATGACATGGGAGGATCGCTTGAGCCCCAGAGGTTGAAGCTGTAGTGAGCCGAGATCTCACCACTACACTCCAGCCTGGATGAGATCTTGTTTCAAAAAAAAAAAAAAAAGAAAGAAAGAAAGTAGCCAAGATTACCTGAAGAATACTTCATTAGAGAGGATACTTAAATGGTGAATAAAATGATAGACAGCACTCCAATCTCATTAGTTACCAGGAAAATGCAAATTAATATTACAGTCTTCCCTTGGTATCCAAAGGGGATTGGTTCCAGGACCTCCTGTGGGTACCAAAATCTGCACATGCTCAAGACCCCAATATAAAATAATGTATAACAGTTGGTCAGGCATGGTGACTCACCCCTGTAATCCCACACTTTGGGAGGCCAAGGTGGATGGATCACCTGAGTCCAGAAGTTGAACACCAGCCTGGCGAACATAGTGAGACCCTCCCCTCAAAATTAGCGTGGCATGGTGCCTGTGGTCCGAGCTACTCGGGAGACTGGCGTGCAAGAATCACTTGAACCTGGGAAGTAGAGGTTGTGGTGAGCCAAGATTGTATCACTGCAATTCAGCCTGGGCAACAGAGTGAAACTCTGTCTCAAAGATAAACAAAACAAATAAAATAGTGTAGTGTTTGCATATAACCTACAAACATCCTCCTGTATACGTTAAGTCATCTGTAGATTGCTTATAATATCTAATGCAATGTAAATGCTATGTAAATACTTGATATGCTGTATTGTTCAGGAAATAATGACAAGAAAGAACTGTCTGTGTATGTTCAAAACAGATGAAACTTTCTCTTTGAACAGTTTTCATCTGCAGTCACTTGAATCCAGGGTTGCAGAACCCACAGAAACAGAGGGCTGACTGTACAATGAAATACCACCTCTCATCCCCAAGTGGCTAAAATTAAGACTGACAATAGCAAATGTTGATGAGGATATGAATCAGAGGAGAACTTTCATACACTGCCTGGAGGGGTGTGAAACTACTTTGGAAAACAGTTTGATATTGTTTACTAAAGTTGATGATACACCCTGTGACTAAGCCATTTTACCCAAGAATATCCTAGAGAAATGTATTCGTCCTCCATACTATGTATATAGAAATATTCACAGGAATGCTTTTTATTATAACTAAATACTGGCAAAAGCTCAAATGTCTTGTATTACATTTAGACTGGAGAATGGATAAATAATGGTGGTAAAAATACAGACAGGAGAACGGATAAATAATGATGGTAAATGGATACAACGAAATATTACACAATAATTAAAATGAATAATATGCAAGTATACACAAAAGCCAGATCAATCTCACAAATGTAATGTTGAGTTTGGGAGCCATGCAGAAGGGAATAAATGTTGTATAATTCCACTTACATCAAATTTTAAAACAGGTGAAAACTAAACTATGATGTTTAGTGATGCATACGCTAATTGTAACAGCATAAAGGAAGGGAAGGAGGTAATTACTGTAGAAGCAGGAGAGAGCTGTGACTAGGCAGGAGCACCTGGGGGCATCCAGGGATCCTGGCAAACATTTTTTTTTTAACTGAGTGCTAGTTACAAGGGTGTTTTCTTTATAATAATTGATTATGCTAGGAATCACCTGGGTAGAAATTATTTTATTTCTTCAGTGGCTAAAATAAGACTTCTTCTCCCCTTCACAAATAACCAAAAAACGATTAAGCAGAGTGGGTCTAAATGATGCTGTTTGTCATTTTCAGTATATATATAATAAAATAATTGATGATAAATAAGATTTTTACACTGTCCATTGTAAAACGTTGGAAAATCACGCACACACATTGTACCTCATTCCTTAAAGCATGTGGATTGTGTCTGGTGTGAGTGTAAACACAACATGGTTGTTGTATGTTGATGAATTATTTCAAACCTTCCATTGCTAATTTACCCATTCACTCACTTGAAGAAAGAACAACCACAGCCAGGCGCAGTGGCTCACGCCTGCAATCCCAGCACTTTGAGAGGCCGAGGTGGGCAGATCAAGAGATTGAGACCATCCTGGCCAACATGGTGAAACCCTGTCTCTACTAAAAGTACAAAAAATTAGCTGGGCATGGTGGGGAGTGCCTGTAGTCCCAGCTACTCAGGAGGTTGAGGCAGGAGAATTGCTTGAAACTGGAAAACGAAGTTGCAGTGAGCAGGGATCACACCACTGCACTCCAGCCTGGTGATAGAGTGAGACTCTGTCTCAAAAAAAAAAAAAAAAAAAAAGAACAGCCATAATGCTGTGAGTCTGTTGATGATAATACTCAACTTTAAACACTTTGTTTCTATCATTTTATATATATATACACACACACACACACACATATATATATATATATGATATGATATTTATAAAATTTTTATGGGCATATATTTGCAATTCAACATATTGATATGTATATGTTTATATAAAAGTATGCATAAAAATAAAATAAAAGTACACACACATATGTGCGTGTGTATACACATAGGCTTAATAACAAAAATATACCCATAAAAATATCCAAGGAGTCACACATTTTGCAGGAAGGTTATTTAACTGATACTTTTGATAATGAGATTTTTCTCTTGGGAGGAAACATGTTTCAATTACATTTGTTTTGCATTTTCAGTTTGGTACTGATCTGGTTTTCGGATTTATAAACATTTAAATGATAGGAGTACGCACTCCCATAAAGCTGTTTAATAACTCTTACATAGCTAAGAATCACCAGAAATTATTTAATTTCTTCAATGGCTAAAATAAGACTTCTTACGGCTTTAACAAATAAAAATGATTAAACAGAGTGGATCTCTATTAGAAATATGTGCTGCTACCTGAGTTGGGGATATATATACACGTACGTATGTCTCTTTTACAGTGTGTGGGGCCCACACTGTTTTTCATCTCGAGGATCTCTTGTATCTCTGATTCACAGAAGGGATTACTCACTAAGCAGTGTTATTTCAAGTAATGATATATTGCTGGCTGGTATTTTAGTAGATTCTTAGTAACTAGGTATTGAAGAAAGAAAAGAGAGATCTAAAAAGAGTAAAGAGGGAAAAAGAAAGGTAGGAAGATTATTTTAAATGACTATAAGACAAAATTAAAGCATAAAGAATAAAGGAATGAAACAATGAATGAAAGAAAATGAATGAATCAATAAAAAATTAATGGATGGATAAAAATAAGTAGATGAATAAAAGAATTAGTGACTGAAATTCAGTGGATAAGTGATTAAATGCATGAAAAATATATAACAATAGAAATAGATAAATGAACAAATGGATGAATAGATGAATAAATAAAAATGAGTGAATTACAGGGAGATGGAGTTGATGGATAGATAAATGAAGAATGAAAATGAATGAGTGAATGAAACAATACGTAAATGCATGCAAGAAAAATGAGTGGATAAGTGAATACGTGAAAGAATGAGAATCAAAGGGATCAGTCTAATGCCTTCATTTTGCAGAGGTGAAAGCAAAAGATAATGTGATTCAGTGATTTGTTTTTGATGGGGAAACTAGAACCTAGTTTTGCTGAAGATAATTTCATAGCATGATTTACGTTGAGTTGCCCTGAATAGCAAGCCTGAGACAAAGACTTTGCTCAGGTGCTTGATTTGGGAAGCCACTCCAAGGATTAAGAGTAAATATGCAAGAGGAATAAGACAGGAAAGTTAGAAAAGGCCAACATAAAAGCTGTTGAGGTCATCTCTGCAGGCAACAGAGGGAGGGGAAATCACTGGGAACTCCCCTTTCAGAATTGTCTGCTGAAGGATGGGAGGCAGGAGCATGTATCCACCAGTACCCCCAGGGGTGTTAACTCCAGGTTGTACACGTGCAACAGCCAGACTGATCTCCCCCAGTATTGGAGGAGCCTGGAGACCAAACGAAGATGGAAGCCAGGGCTTGAGGCAAACATTGATAGCAGAAAGTGAGTGAAAGCCCGTTGTGCTGGTTAATTTCATGTGCTAACTTGGCTGGACCATCAGAGAGCTGGTGACACATTATCTCTTGGTGTGTCTGTGAGAGTGTTTCTGGACAAGGTGTTTGAATTGGTAGAATGAGGAAAGCAGAAGGCCCTCTCCAATGCGGATGGGCATCCTCAATCCATTGAGGGTCTGGAGAGAGGACGAGGCAGACAAAGGTCGGATTTGCTCATTCTCTGCCTGACTGCCTGAACTGGAACATTGATCTCCTGCCTTCTGCAGTACTGGTTCTCAAGCCTTCAGACTGTGCTTGGATCTATACCACCAGCTGTCTGGCCCTCAGGTCTTTAAGCTACACCTTTCTTGGTTTTCCAGCCTGCAGAGGGCAGACTGCGGGATTTCTCAGCCTCTGTAACTGTAATCCTGTGAGCCAACAGCTTAGAGTAAATCTCTTTATATAAAGAGGCATAAAGAGGTAGCTAAATATTGAGTACATCATGGATATTTACAAATCTCTTTAGATATAATATATGATATTTATAATAAATCTCTTTACACACACACACATATGTATAATAGTTTCCTGGTATTCATGGGGGATTAATTCTAGGACCCCCAACCCCTACAAATACAAAAATCCACAGATGACCAAGTCTCTCATACGAAATGGTGTAGTATTAGCACATAGCCTAGGCACATCCTAGGGAGAAACAGAACTTTTAAAATATAGCCTGCTGTGTTGGGGCCAGAAATAAGGTGACAAGACTTTTATAATACCTACCTTCAAAATTAGAATCAGCAGCACTCTACAAATGAAAGTGCCTGTGCCTCACCTCACACCAAGAATCTTGCCTAACTCTGTCAGAGTGCCTAATATCCTGTGGTGATTATGTACAATGAAACAGTCTTATTTTGTCCTCTTCAGTTTCTTAAAAGGAAAGCTTGTTTTCTTTCCTTTATCATTACAGAGGTATGTCATTGATTCTTAAACTGTCTAAAATAAAGCTGCAAAAAATTTCCAGACTTAAAAAAAAAAAAAGTATACTTTAAATCAAGTATACTTCTAAATAAAAGTATACTTTAAATCAAGCTTGTCCAACCCAGGGCCACATGTGGCCCAGGACAGTTTTGAATGTAGCCCAAAACAAATTTGTAAACTTTCTGAAAACATTATGATTTTTTTCCAAATTTTTTTTTACCTCATCAACTATTGTTAGTGTTAGTATATTTTATGTGTGGCCCAAGACAATTCTTCTCCTTTGAATGTGGCCCAGGGAAGTCAAAAGATTGAATACCTCTGCTTTTTTTTTTTTTTTTTGGAGGGCGGGGGACGGAGTCTTGCTCTGTCGCCAGGCTGGAGTGCAGTGGTGCAATGTCGGCTCACTGCAACCTCCGCCTCCTGGGTTCAAGCGATTCTTCCGCCTCAGCCTCCTGAGTAGCTGGGACCACAGGGGTGTGCCACCACACCCAGCTAATTTTTGTATTTTTAGAAGAGATGGGGCTTTAACCATGTTGGCCAGGATAGTCTCGATCTCTTGACCTCATAATCTGCTCACCTCGGCCTCCCAAAGTGCTGGGATTACAGGTGTGAGCCACCGCACAGGTCCCAAAAGATTGAACACCTGTGCTTTAAGTCATCTCTAGGTTACCTGTAATAATACCATGTAATACTATGTAAGTTGTTGTTATACTGCATTGTCTACAGAATAATCACAAGAAAAGAGTCTGCACATGTTCAGAACAAATGCAATTTTTTTAAACAATATTTTTGAGCCCTGGTTGGTTGAATCAATGAATGCAGAGCCTTTGGAAGATACAGAAGATCAACTGTGTGTATATTTGTGTCGGCACGTGCATACTTGCACACACACGTATGTCCTATTGGTTCTGTTTCTCTGGAAGTCTAGTACACCCATACTAGGCTGTCCACCCAGAGGTGGCTTCGGTCAGAGCTGAGGTTACAAGGATGGGAGTCGTGGCATTGGAAACAGCTGGAGCACTTTATCATGCCAATTTGTTCTAGGAAAGTTCTAGACGTTGGTAGAAAAAGGAAGATGATGAAACAGTCATGATTTAATGTGTGGCTAATTAACAGGAACTCAGCCACAAAAATAAAATCAGGCTGAAGTTTCTGTTTCCTTCAGGCTCCAGGCACTTCACAGTCTGGCACTAAATCCTCATTCTGGTTAACAGATTACCAGAGTTTTAAAAGAGTTACTTTTATTTTTCTTTTAACTCTTAGCAATTGCTAAATTTAAGGCAGAAAAAAGAAGGCCTTTTAAAACATAAGAGTGTATGCACAAACATTTAAGAAATAGGGAAACTACTCTGCCAAGAAGCCCTTTAGCTCTGAACAACAGTGTGCAGTTCCTACAGTAAAGCCCACACTCCACAGATGACCTCTCGTCTTTTCTCTGATGTTACAGAGATTCGGTGGGCTGTCAATTTAAGTTTTGGGTGTGGCTTTTCTTCCAATCTCTGCACTGATAATACGGAGCTCCAGACCCTCATCATTTGCATATGCTAAGTGTGAAAAGAACTAAGCATTGATGATTTTCCTTCAAGCTTACTACCCTCATTTCTTCTCAGAGATCCCCCAATCATTTCTTCACGGCATCCCCTGGAGCCTCCTAATGTATTCTTACCTGCCTTCCTCAGGTAAGAGCCAATACTGCCCTCCGGAAACATTATCTGCCTTCCTTCTATTCCCAAGGGCTCCCCGTGCTGGAGGATCAAGCAGATAAACTAGTCCAAACTAAGGTATTTAATGCCTGTCGTGAGGAATCAGGTCTCCTCCCAAAGTAGCAGTTAACATTTTTCCTAACAGGAAGTTTGGTGCTGTCAGTCCAAATAATAAACAATATGGAAACTATTGGAACTGTGGCAGGGTCGAGGAGGGAGGTTCTGGAGGTCATGAGGTTTTGTTGTAGCACTATTCTCAGTAACAAGGACAGGGAATCAACCTAGGTGCTCTTCAATGATGAGCTGGATAAAGAATATGTGGGGCCAGGAGAGATGGTTCATGCCTGTAATCCCAGCCATTTGGGAGACCGAGGTGGGTGGATCACCTGAGGTCAGGGATTTGAGACCAGCCTGGCCAACATGGCAAAACCCTTCTCTACGAAAAGTACAAAAATTAGCCCGGTGTGGTGGCACCTGTAATCCCAGCTGCTTGGGAGGCTGAGGCAGGAGAATCACTTGAACCGGGGAGGTGGAGATTGTAGTGTGCCATTGCATTCCAGCCTGGGTGACAAGAGTGAAACTATGTCAAAAAAGAGAGAAGGAAAGAAGGAAAAAAAAAAAGAAAGAAGGAAGGAAGGAAAGGAAAGAAAGAAAGAGAGAGAGAGAGAAAGGAAGAAAGAGGGAGGGAGGAAAGGAAGAAAAGAGAGGGAGGGAGGAAAGGAAGGATGGATGGAAGGGAGGGAGGGAGAGAGGGAGGGAGGGAGGAAGGGAAAAGAAAGAATTAAAATGTGGTACATGCTGGGTGCAGTGGCTCATGCCTGTAATCCCAACACTTTGGGAGGCCGAGGCAGGCAGATCACCTGAGGTCAGCAGTTCCAGATCAGCCTGATCAATATGGTGAAACCCCATCTCTATTAAAAAAAAATACAAAAAAAAAAATTAGCGGGGCATGGTGACATGGCCTGTAATCCCAGCTACTTGGGAGGCTGACGCAGGAAAATCATATGAACGCAGGAGGCACAGGTTGCTGTGAGCCAAGATGGCGCCACTGCACTCCAGCCTGGGAGTCAGAGTGAAACCCTGTCTCAAAAAAAAGAAAAAGAAAAAGAAAATGTGGTACCAATACACCATGGAATACTAATACTACATGGCCATAAAAAAGAATGAGATCATGTCTTTTGCAGCAATACGGATGCAGCTGGAGGCCATGATCCTAAGCAAATTAATGCAGGGACAGAAAACTACATACCTCATGTTCTCACTTGTAAGTGGGAGCTAAACATTGAGAACACATGGACACTAAGAGGGGAACCACAGACACCAGGGCCCATTTGAGGGTGGAGGGTGGGAGGACGGTCAGAGTTGAAAAACTACCTATCAGATATTATGCTGATTATTCATGACAAAATTATCTGTACACCAAACCCCCACGACGTGGCATGTAACACACCTGCACACGTACCTCTTGAAACTAAAATAAAATTTGGAAAGAAAAACTTACATAAAAGACGATTTTGTGATTGTCAAGATATACATTCATGCTTATACTTTTTTGCCTTCTTGTTGGTATTTACGAGAAATATATTGAATTTTTAACGTGGTGGATTTCAGCTTTGTAATCTTATTTTCAATCAATTTCCATGTTCTGCTAATTATAACCACCATTATGAAAACAGTACCAGAGGTAGTGCCCCCTTATTATGTGTATATAATGTTAAAAGAAAAACTACAGCTGAATTAACTTTAAAGGAGTTTAATTGAGCGGTGAACAATTTGCGAATCAGGCAGCCCCAGGAAGCACAGCAAATTCAGACACTCCCACGCAGCCACGTGGTGGAAGAAGATTTATAGACAAAAGAAGGGAAATGACATACAGAGATGGCAGTGAGGGGCAGAAGCAGCTGGGTTGGTTACAGGCTGGCGTTTGCCTTATTAGAACACAGTTGGAACACTTAGCAGTCTATGAATGGTTGAAGTATGGCCGCTGGGATTGGCCAAGACTTAGCTGTTGTTACAGGCACATACTCCTAAATTAGGTTTTCAATCTTGTCTGCCTGCTAAGCTAGGTTACAGTTAATCCACAAGGACTCAAATATAGAAGTACAGAGGCCTTCTTGGGCCATATTTAGTTTGCTTTAACAGTAGAAAAAGATTTTGCCCCAATTGTCCATACATGAGATAGGTTTTGCCTGGGACAATAATTTTGCTTCCAAGTCCCCCTTCCAGTGGAAACATCCCCTCCCCTCCCCTCCATTGTTCCTTATGTAAGCAATGAGCATCACTGGCCAGCCTGTCTCCAATCCGGAAATCTGGGCATCCATCTTCAGCCTTTCCTTTCTTCCATTCTTCCCCATCAAAATCCTGTCAATTCTCCTGCCCCATCATCTTGCCCAACCATACATTTTTCTCCTTCAACTATTGTGATGTGGGCTCCCAGAGAGAGCCTTGGGCAACTTTACCTGATCTGGACATTGATTAAGATCCTGCAGTACTCTCCCGTTGCCCTCAAATCTACGCTTCCTTTAACGTAACACACATGCCCATCCGCGTGACTTTTTGTCACTCTCTCCCCATTTTGGAGATGGCACTGTGCTGTCTGTGGGCTCCGGGTTTTCACACTTCCTTATGCATTGAATATTTCTTTTTCTTCCCCTTCTCTTGAATATATTCCGTTTATCCTGAAATTTCAGCATGAGTACCACTTCTGACAGCCTTCCCTGACCCTCGCCTGCTCAGTCTTGGTCCAGTGCCACGACCGCAAGCTTCCATTGTCCTGTTGCGTTTATCTCCTCCAGCTGCGAAAATAAATAACCTCAAACAAGGTGCTTAAAACGGTGGAAACTTATTCTCTCACAGGTTTGGAAGGCAGATGTCCAAAACCAAGGTGTTCACAGGGAGGTGCTCCCTCTGGAGGCTGGAGAGAAGAACTGGCGCCTCTCCTCCTACAGCGCTGGGGCCTGCTGGCATCCCTTGGCTTGCAGCGGCATCTCTGGGCTCTGCTGTCACAAAGCCTTGTCTTCTGTCTCTCTTCTCCTTGCTTATAAAGAGATTTACTAAAAGGATACTTGGGATGGCATTTAGGGGCCACCTAGATAATCCAGAGTTGTCTCCTTATCTCAAGAACTTTAACGTAATCACATCTGCAAAGAACCTTTTTTCCAAATGAAGTAGCGTTCACTGGTTCCAGGGATTTGCTTGGATATACTGCAGGGAGAGGGAGGACATTTTCAATGTACTGCACCAGTGCTGCTCTAACAGACCAGTCATTGTGCTTTTCGTTTGTTGCTTGTTTTTGTTTATTTATTTTTGTTTTTTTGATACAGACTTTTGCTCTGCCACCCAGGCTGCAGTGGCACAATCATGGCTCACTGAAGCCTCAACCTCCTGTGTTCAAGTGATCCTGCCGCCTCAGCCTGCTATCAGGTGAAGACAAACACAGGGACCGGTCTGTATGGGGGGTCTGCAGCACAGAGTAAAACTGAGCCCTGTCCCTCCCCAAATTTCATGATACTAAAACCACACACAATGGAGACCTCTATTTCAGAAAAAGACCTCTGCTTCCAATGGAAGCTGATGAACCAGAGAGAATCCAGAGAATTCCCCTGCACTGTGCCAGCAGCCATGAAAGATGTTATTATATTCCGCTGTCTCCTCTTCCCCCACCTCAACTTCCCTCCCTTTGAGAGGTAAGAAAGGCGGTGTGGGTGCATAGTTTATGGTAGTCTTAGTGCTGGAATGGAAGGAGGAAGAAAAGGGCAGACCCTGCCCCTTCTCTTCCAAGTCCCCAGATCACCCTGCCAAGCTTGGACTGAGGGAATGGGAGGAACGGAGCTTTATATTGAGTCTGATATTGACATATTAGACTGCAAAGGATTTTTTAAAAGCTTGTTTTATTGTGGCAGACATACATAACATAAAATTTACAATTTTAGTCATTTTTAGATATACAGTTCAGTGTCATCACGTATATTAATACAGTTGCGAACCATCATCAAAGCATTTTCTTCATCCCAAACTGAAACTCTGTACTCATTAAATAATAACTCCCGGCCGGGCGCAGTGGCTCAAGCCTGTAATCCCAGCACTTTGGGAGGCCGAGGCAGGTGGATCACGAGGTCAAGAGATCGAGACCATCCTGGTCAACATGGTGAAACCCCGTCTCTACTAAGAATACAAAAAATTAGCTGGGCATGGCACATGCCTGTAATCCCAGCTACTCAGGAGGCTGAGGCAGGAGAATTGCCTGAACCCAGGAGGTGGAGGTTGCGGTGAGCCGAGATTGTGCCATTGCACTCCAGTCTGGGTAATAAGAGAGCAAAACTCTGTCTCAAAAAATAATAATAATAATAATAATAACTCCCTATTCCCTCCTCTCCCAAGGCCCTGGTAACCTATATTTCTGTCTGAATACATTTGCCTATCACAGGTACCTTATATAACTGGAATTATACAATATTTATTCTTTTGAACCTGGCTTATTCCATTTAGCCTATTTTCAAAGTTTATCCATGTTGGAGCATGTGCTAGGATTCAATTCTTTTTAAGGCTAAACATACTTCATTGTACATGTATACCATGTTTTGTTTATCTATTCAATTGTTGATAGACACTGAGATTGCTTCCACCTTTTGGTGAATAGTGTTGCTTTGGACATTGGTATACCAATGTGTTAGGCCATTCTTGCATTGTTATGAAAAATGCCTGAGACTGGGTAATTTATAAAGAAAAGAGGTTTAATGGGCTCACAGTTCTGCAGGCTGTACAGGAAGCATAACACTGGCAACGCTTGGCCTCTGGGGAGGCCTCAGGGAGCTTTTACTCATGGCAGAAGGTGAAATAGGAGCTTGCAAGTCACATGGTGAGAGAGGGAACAAGAAGGAGACAGTGAAAGGGCATGCCACACACTCTAAAACAACCAGATCTCAGGAGAACGAACTCACTATTGCAAGGACAGCACCAAGAGGATGGTGCTAAACTATTCATGGGAAATTCATCCCCATGATCAATCACCTCCCACCAAGCCCCACCCCCAACATTGGGAGTACCCTTCAGCATGGGATTTAGGAGGAAACAAATAGCCAAACTATATCAACTGTGCCTCAGTCCCTGCTTTCAATTATTTTGGGTATTTGCCTAGGAGCGGAATTGCTAAATCTTATGGTAATTCCATGTTTAACTTTTCGAAGAACTGTCAAACTGTTTTCCATACTGGCTGCACCATTTTACATTCCTATCAGCAATGTACAAGGGTTTCCATTTCTCCACATCCTCCTCAGCACTTACTTTCCTTTTTTTTTTCTTTTAATTTCAGTCATCCTTATGGAGACAAACACTCTTCCATTGAGCAGACATTAGTCAGGCTCCTCTGAGCCCTCTTTTTCACTGAGCCTTGTCCTTAGCCCTGTCTTCGGCCTGCCTAGTCTAGTGGTAGCAAGAATCTTCCTAAGTCAGTTTAGCAAGAATCCCCCGACTCTTAATATCTGAGCCAGTTCCTCAACCCCCACCTTTGATGTCGAAGTCCCCAACCTACCTTCAGCAAGAATCCTAAGTCAGTTCAGCAAGAGTCTTCCTATGCATGATGTTATCTGTTGTAGTTTTTTACTCACTGACCCCTCACTCTGCTCATTGGCTAGAAGACTCCAGCTGCCTTTGCTACAGAGAGCCTGGTCTCTCCTCTATTGTGGTAGACTTGAAATCTGTTGCAATAGTCCTAAATAAAATCTTCTTACTACTTTAACAAGCTTCTGAATATTTTTTCTTCAACAATTTGTGTGACGTCATATCTTGTTGTGGTTTTGACTTGCATTTCTCTAATGGCTACAGTGAGTAGCTGGGTGAGATTTTAATATCTGAAAGTATATAGAAAACACAGTATCTACCTCAAATTGAAGGGATGGAAAAAGAATTTTTGGCAGAACATGGTTGAAGACAAAGTATTTTAAAAAATAAAGACAGGCCAGGTGTGGTGTGCTGGCACACACCTGTAGTCCCAGCTACTCAGGAGGCTGAGTTGGGAGGATCTCTTGAGCTTGGGAAGTAGAGGTTACAGTGAGTTATGATCATGTCACTGCACTCGAGCCTTGGCAATGAGCTAGACCCTGTGTCTAAAAAAATAAAATAAAGACAGCTGTATTTTCCCCTCACCAAGATGAGACTTCTGGACAAACAGGTTCTATCTACGAAACCTCCCCTCTTCTCACATTTAGGTGCCCACCATAGGGCCACGTCTCTCTCTTTTCATTCTCAAAGCCCAAAGCCTCCATCTAACCATCCTTCCCCCTTTCCCCAGATTATAGGCAATCCCTGCTTCAAAAAATTTATAAAAAGCCAGGCTGTTAACTGTCTTCTGGGGGTAAGGGAAACCTAGGTCTCCAGCACTCAACCAACCTCTTAAGACATCAACACACACAAGAAGGAATTGGATGGAAAGTGAGGTGCATGGGAGCATTACTTCTTCCTGCCTCCATCCTTAAACCCTCATTTTCAAGCATTCTTTGCTTTTCATCTGAATGAAATCAACTATCCCTGGGCAGCAGAATGACGGGGGAGAGGGCACTGGTAAGAAATCCCTAAAGAGAAAGGCAATGCAAGTCTAGTTTTATTGAAATAAAGATGAGGAAGTCCCGCCAGGAAAGCAGGGCAAAGTTGGCCATTGGAATTGCAGACATAAGAACTCTCTCCAAAGCACACTACTCCACAATCCCCCATGGGGCTAATGTCTGCAAAGTGGCACTGGCCTTTTATGAATTGTATTAATTACACTCTTAAGCCCCATGCAAATTGCAAAATCATTTTTTCCAATTGAGTTAATGAAGCCAGTTTAGTTACAGGCACGCTGTCTTTCAGCAGAAAATGAGCCCGGCACATCGTTTGAGATAGCAGAAACGTGGTGGAAGGTTTCCCTGGGTTATGACTGCAATACATTCTGGGATGCCTGCCTTGCAATTTTTCTTCTCTGTGAGTGTGTTCCATTTCTCTCTGACTGAGCCGGATGTGCACGGGGACGGTCACACTTTCTGATGGTGTTTTATCCATCACTGGGGAGCTGAAAATTCATTCTCAAAGTTTCTATACTGAGAGACGTTATTATCACTTGGAAACTTTCACTGAAAATAAGAGTCTTTGAAACTGGTTGGCCGCTTCCTGACTGATCTGACCTGCTGACAGCCTCGGCCTCCTTTCCTCAAGAACTCCAAGCAGCAAAAGAGAAACCGTCTCCCTCTCACCTCCCAGCTCTCTGCACAGGGACCACAGCTCTGTAAGGCTTCCTCTGCATTCTTTAGACCTTGCAATCTGGAAAGCAGCTAGCCTGAACTATTCAATAGGGCCTGTGGCAATTTTGCTGCCCTGGCATTTTCAAACACTTAGGATGCCTTTGTGTGTCTTAGAAAAAGATGTCTTCTCTGGGCAGAGGAATTGCAATTAGCCACCCCTCTGGGAAGCACCTCTTCCTCTGAGCTGCGGTTGCTCCATCCCTAACCACCCACAGAAGGCTTCAACAGGACCGTACTCACACACCTGTTCCTGGTGGCCTTTCCTACAAGGACAAGTCACAAAATGAGACTAGGCAAAGCTTGTCATTACTGTTTTATAAGCTCCCTATTCTCCCTTTGATTTCCTTGGGGCTCTAGTGGTGGAAGGAGATAACCCAATGAAAAATATTTATATTAAAGAAAGAATGTCAGTTCATAGTTTAACGTGTTATCTCCCCGCGATTTATCTTTTATTGGGAAACTCTCTGAATCATTCAAGTGTTTCCGACCAAAGAAAATGTTCAGAATGCTAGAGTGTCCCCACACAATGGTCAGCCCGATTGCACTTGGGTGCCGGGGGTTTCCAGAAGGGCCTCTCAGCCCAGACAACCCCAGCCAGTCCTGATCAAAGCAGGAACATGTCAGCTGCCTGAGCTCAACAGGCGAGAGGATCAGGATTTGGTTTGGGGCGCCCTTTCTGGTTTAAGATCCCACAAATTGCAGTGTTTTCCTCTCTCCCCCACCTCCCACCATGTTGAGCTATCCTTGGTCCCATTGCCTGGGGCTTCAAGTCTCTATTAGCATCCTTTACTGGCCTGGATTGCAACTGAGGGGAGTCCACTTGTTAGGGAACCAGCTCTTCTCCCTTCCAGACTCTGAATACTGACACCCTAGAAGGGATCCACCTGCCTTTGCCTATGCTTACTCTGCATGAGATTAGATGGCTTTTCTTTTTACTTTTCTTTCTTTCTTTTTTTAGATGGAATTTCGCTCTTGTTGCCCAGGCTGGAGTGCAATGGCTAGATCTTGGCTCACTGCAATCTCTGCCTCCCAGGTTCAAGAGATTCTCCTTGCCTCAGTTTCCCGAGTAACTGGGATTATAGGTGCCTGCCACTATGCCTGGCTAATTTAATTTTTTTATTTTTAGTAGAGATGGGGTTTCACCATGTTGGCCAGGCTGATCTCAAACTCCTGACCTCAAGCGATCCACCAGCCTCAGCCTCCCAAGGTGCTGGGATCATAGATGTGAGCCACCAGGCCCAGCCAAGATTGGACAGCTTTTCTAGAGGGGTCAGGCTTCATCGTGGCTAGCTTCCCTGACCTCTTACACCGTGTATCCCAATCCATTCCTCTGATATCCCCATGTGTTCCATCTCTTGAACCTGCCTTGACTTGGGTCAAAGTTTCTCAATATGGCACCTCAAATCAGATTTGGTTCATACCTGTTCTCAATACTAAGGGAGTTCCAGTCATTACATTAAAAAATTGTGATTTTCATCACATTTCATTGTCTCAACAATCTGTGTGAACGCAATAGGATAAGCATTGCTACTCCAGAGGAGAAACAGTCATAGATAAGCAAACAGAAGTTCAAAGTGACCTGCCCAGAATGACACAGCTAGCCAGGGATGGAGTGGAGATGAGAACTTAGGTCTCCTGGCTTTTGTCCCAATGCTCTTAACTCCAGGACTTGTCACGGTGCCAGGCTTCTCTCATCGTCCATCAAAGTCCATTATAATCTGGAGAGATTGTTCCCATGGGAGAAAGCATGGTGCACTGAACTCCCGGCTCTACTGGTGAAGAATACTTGTCTTACAATTTTGCAAAGCAGAACAAGTTCTTTGGGCTGCAGGTGGAAGGTGGCAGTTTCTAGAAAACAGAGAAGGTGCCATGTTGGAAGTTAATTTAGATTTTTGACTCAGAAATGAGAAGGAGCTCATGGTTTTCCCTCCAGCAGAGAACCCACAGTGATCATGTTCTTGGCTCCTGCTGACATGTTCCGTGTACACTGGGCCCGGTGAGTACTGCACCCTCACTTGGCTGCACAACTTCCCCCAAAGCCTCCTAAGGGAAATGAGAAGAGCTGTCAGGGCTGACCTAGGGAAGCCCAGTTCTTAAATCCATGAAGCATATGACTAAAAGAGAGTGTCACCCAATAATTGATGGATCAATGAACTTTATGGAAACTAATTTTTTAAAACTCTATTTCTATTTCAGGTCCCAAAACGAATGTGATCTGTTTATGTATCTATTTAATTTGGTTAATCTTTACCTTTATTTTACTCACTGCAGTTTGGATGAGGTATCAGCAAATGTCTCCCTTAATGAACCAACGGGAAATATTTTAGCCTTTGAGGGTCATACAGTTATGAATGTATGGCTGTATTTCATTTCATACAGAATGAAAGGGTATGGCTGTGTTCCAATAAAACTTTATTTACAAAAACAGGTGGTGGGCCAGGTTTGAGCTAAGGCCATAGTTTGCCAACCCTGTTTTAGATCATTGATATTATTTTTGCATTTTTTAAGACTCACAAGGAGGGAGCATTTGTATAAACTCCATGCTCATTCAAAACCATTCCTCCAAGCCTAAAGGTCTTATAGGAAATGAAAATCCACCAACAACCAGCAAGAAAACACTCCTACAAAATTCAGAAGTGAAAGTTTGGTTTACCATTCCATTTCCAAAATCAACCGATTGCTCAGGTAAGGTGTACAACCATTAAAGGCATAATTAATGGAAACAATCTGCATTACATAAGAATGTTAGAATTCCAGAAGCCTCATCTTTTATAGGAAAAGTTAAATGCTTTTCATTCTCTGATAAACGTAGATGCTTTATCTGAACAACTCAGTAAAGACAACTGTGACAAAGAAACATATGCAATAAATAAATTTTTAATAACATAAATATTAGCTGCAGTTCCATCCATATTGTAAATATGTTAAATCATAAAATATGAATAAATATGAATGTTAAAGGAGTACACACACATGCACACACACACAGGCACACACACAGAGATCTCCTTAGCTATTTGTGGAAATGCTGCCTGTGGGACATTACCCACTTGAGCAGGGTTTGAAGGATTTGAACAGTTCTCAGCACTTTTATCTTCCATGGCTGTCAGGAAACTGACTCCCAACCTCTGTGTCCTACTGCCTTCTAGAAGTGAGAGGTGTTATTAATGGGAACGTGTTGCTCAGGTAAATGGTGTCAGGAATGAAAAAAGTTTGAGATCCTCTGCGCTAAAGCAATTAGCTCCTGTGAGTCAGTGATAATGGGTTGACTTTCTCCGTGTCTGGGTTTCTTGCAGAGGCCTGGATCCACAGAGCACATTCAGAGATGGGTGGTCTCTCTTTCAGACACCATGCACTTCCTTAATGCATACTGTGAGAAAAAGAACACGTGATAACTGCAAAAACACCACGTCCAACTTCTTGAGGGCTGCTATCTTCGTTCATGTAAGACATCAGTGAAAACAGTGAGATGAATGAATAAAAACCAAAGGTTTGTGCTGCCCAACGCTTTATTCTGTGGCACTGAATGAGCTGCAAAAAAAATGGAACATGTGAAAAGATGAGGCATCCTGGAATGACACCTTAAATCAAGCCGTTGTGCCTCTTTTTTTTTTGAGACAGAGTCTCGCTTTGTCACCAGGCGCCAGGCTGGAGTGCAGTGACGCAATCTCCGCTCACTGCAACTTCCGCCTCCTGGGTTCAAGCAATTCTCCTGCCTCAGCCTCCCGAGTAGCTGGGATTACAGGCACGCACCACCATCCCAGCTAATTTTTGTATTTTTAGTAGAGATGGGGTTTCACCATGTTGGCCAGGATCGTCTCCATCTCCAGACCTTGTGATCCGCCCGCCTCGGCCTCCCAAAGTGCCGTGGTGACATTCTTAAGTTTTCCATCACAAAGGTAACAAAAAAACAGAATCCAGATTGGAAAAGACGTTCATCCCCTACTTTGGAGATCAGCCAGCAGAGCGTTCTTACCCCCTACGAATTTACTAAATCTATAAATGGGGTCCGAAGTTAAGCTCTTCCTGAGACCAGATTCAATTTAAGCCCTGGTTCTATGCATTTAATTAACTATCTCTGTAAGAATTTGAAATACCAAAATGGGTTGCATATGCTTGGCATTTTTGCAGGCATATAAATCACATACTTTAAGCAAGGACAGTGCCTCTTTCTGAATCCACCGGTGGTGGTTTAGGCAAATTCTTCAGGTAAATGCACATCCTGGGGCATGAGGGAAAAAGACCAGTCTCCCCAATTTCTTTAAAGGTTTTCAAAGCAGTCTTCATTGAAATAAATGTACTGGAAACAGCAGAAGTAGGAAAAAACGGTACAAAGGCGATAACGTTTGCATAAAGAAGCCATTAGGAAGGTGTGCCGACAGAACAATTGTGTGATGTTGCATAACAAATGCACACTTCCGTTTAGTTATTTTAAAGATTCCGTTTATCTAGTCGTTTTTTGCATTTAAAGAGCATGATGCCGAATGATTCTCCATTCCTAAGATGCCAGCAGTTCTTGAAAATGCATTCACAGAATGATTAAAAGCATAATAAAAGAGTAAACCCCAATGTGATATTTATCCAGCCGGAATTTTCAGCATAAAAAAAAATATTCCAAACCCATCCCATCTCCCAGTTGGTGCAATCACATCTTAATAAAGGACATATTTTATACATGGGTTGTTAAAAAGGCGATTAACAAAACCAGAAACAAACCTCAAAACTCCCCCACATGCCTCCAAAACGCGGGCTCCATAGACTAGAAATTTAATGAAACTTAGTCTAGGCTCTGCCCTCTCCAGGTCTCCGTTAGAAGGTCGCTGCCCCATTGATGGTAGAGCAGCGGTTGTCCCCTGGGAGGGCTAAGGTCAGTCCACTGCACATAGGACACTAAATGCAAATTCCCCATGAGCACACTAGAGACGCAGCCTCACAAGTAATCAAAAACACACATTAAAAGGAGATTGATTTTTCTTATCTATCAAATTAGCAACAAGTAGATGCTTGACTGATTTTGCTTCTGCACTTGACGCCTGCAGCCTCGCAGGCACATAGCAGCCTGAGTGATCCTGATGAAACCCCAGATACACTGAGTCTCTCCCCTGATTTGAACCTTCCAGGGCCTCTTTCCCCACTAAGAATCAGGCCCTCTATCATCTGCCAGTCCCTGGCTGCTGCTCCACCGGTCTGCTCACCTCCTTGCTGTCTTGCTCTGTTCACCCTAACCCCTCTGCCAGTCCTTGGCATTATGGAGTGAGCCGATCTGAGGCTCCTTATGCTTGTTCTTCCTGCTGCCTGGAATGCTGTTTCCTTGGGTCTCTGCAAGGCTCCCTGTGGTTCCACTCCAGCACAGGTGTCAATTTCCTATCTCAACTAGATAGAGAGCATCCCATCCAAATTAGCATCCCCCTGCCCTCCAGCCCCTCCCCGACCTCTTCTCTGCACAAGACTTATCCATTGCACCCTGTAACAGTGCACATTCATTTCTTTATATGCCTGTGAAGTGCCTGAAGACAGGAAACCTTTGTTTTTGCTCATGGCTGGATCTCAAGTGCACAGAACCGTACCTAGCCACAGTAAATGTGTGCTGATGATGGAAAGGATTCAAATGGCATGACCTGGTGTCACCAAGGCTATCCTCCACGTGTTCTCATTCAAGGGCTGTGGGGAGAGATGTTGGTACAATCACGATGGGAAATAATCTGGCAATGTTACCAAAAGCCTCTAATCTGTTTCTATTCTTGGACTCAGTTTACCACTTTTAGAAATTTTAGAAATTCACATGTGAGATCAGTGATACGGGCAAAGATTTACATAGAAAGATATTTATATTGGAGTGGTATTTTTAACAGCAAAAATGAGAAATGATGGGAATAAGTAATAATAGCAATAATGCTACAGAATAGCTACTAATTATGGAGAAGTTCTTAAGTGTTGGGTACAATGCTACGTGCTTTCAATCTTCTATAAACTAGTTATTTGCAATTTAAAATGAAGACACTGAGGGAAGTTGTCCAAGTCATTATCTGGTAAATTTTATAAAAAATTAGAAATCAAGTTCTTTCTTCTCAGTCTGAGCTAAGAAATAAAAAAACAGCAAGGCCAACATCACTTGTTGAGAACTTTGCCCAAATCATCAAACAGGGCGAGCATTTTGTCTTACTCTGGGGGAAAGGAGAGTCAAAGGTATTGTTGAGTGCCCAGGGTCACAGTTCCATCCTTCTGATCTAAACAACCTTAGCTCCCCTGTGCCACACACAGGAAACTTTATCCCTTCGATCCTCTGAAGCTCTGTGTATGCAGCCAGCCCAGGAACTTTTGCAAACATTTATCACCGACCTTTAGGAGATCCACGCTAAGCAAACAAACTCTTTCCTCTGCCCCACCCTCTGTTCTTCCTATTGTTGCCAGAGTCTATGGCTTCCTCTTGAATCTCTGAGTTATTCTCCGTGGAGTCTCACTCATTTCCTGTCCGGGGAGCCTTGGCATCTGATCTGCAAGCGGCAGGCACAGGAGCCAGCAGCCCTGGGGGCTGTTTCTCCTTCTTCATTGTCTTCGGGGACACCACGGGGCTGTTCTCTACCCCTCCTGTCTGAAGGCCACTGTCACAAGAACCCAGCCCTCTGGTAAGAGGCCATCTGGCCCTGCCACCAGACCTGTTGATGGGTTGGCAACCGTCCCTTTTTCCTGTCTCCCCACTGCACCCCTCCACGCCTCCGCTCCACAAGAGGAAACTCTTAGCATCCCAGATGCTTGCAACTTCGCCTGACTCCTCCAGTCCTCGGCTCCATATGGTCTGGATTCACTTTTTGAAATGGCTGCGGCCTCTAATTCCCCATTTTCTGTTATGTGTTCATTTTAAGACTGCGTCCCAGTGCCGTGTTTGCTGCTGCTACATTTTAAACTGTTTTAATTTAAAGCTGATGCTGCTGGGCTAATTAATGCAACCACTGCCAACCACATGCACATATACATACTCGGAGGGGCGTGTGTGTGTGTGTGTGTGTGTGTGTGTGTGTGTGTGTGTGTGTGTGTGTGTGTGTTAAAGGAAAATTCCTTTCACATGGTTTCTTCTTGTCCCTGGAAATCTGAAAATCTCTTTGTCTTTGTACTTGTCCCAGCAACATCACTCTCTGCCCTTTTCTTTGGCCTATTCTTAGAATAGAAGTATTTTGGGAAAAGAATGGGGTACTTTGCAAAAAGCCCAAGGCCTCCTACCTTGCCGATTCTTGCAACAGCTGCAGGAAACAAGACCATCTTAGCCCGATTAGGGGAGTCAAACTGACCCAACTGCAGACTCTCCTGACTCAAGCTGACTGTGAACATTTCCATCAGCAGACTTCTGATGTTTTTCCCTGCTTGTTTCTGGCACCTTCCCTCCTACCTACCTCCCAGCAGCCAGAGACTCCCGATTGCAAGCAAAGGTTATACACCCTTCCTCCATTGCCTGCCTCCCACGTCAATTCTCTTCCAATCTTTCTGGGTGGGTAAAAAGAACAATATGGTTACTACATTCAAGCATTCGTGCTTGTTGGCCAACAGTAATCTCAGGCAATAGTCCTATCACTTAGTATTTTATTATAATAGCAACAATAGACAGATTTCAAAATGGCAGGGAAATAGTTTTATATAAAAATTGTATATGTCACCTCTCAGTTTGGTTTGCTTTTTGGCCTCTCTCTTATGACACCAGACTTCCAGGCAACCCCTTGGCTCTGACCTTGGCACCTGGAAACAGGATGCATGTCCTTGAAGTCAGAGCCAAGAAGCTACTCAGGACTTCTCCGCTCACAGCAGAACTTTTTTTTTGAGATGAGTTTCCCTCTTGTCGCCCAGGCTGGAGTACAGTGGCGTGATCTCGGCTCACTGCAACCTCTGCCACCAGGGTTCAAGCAATTCTCCTGCCTCAGCCTCTGGAGTAGCTGGAAGTACAGGCATCCGCCACCACGCCCAGCTAATTTTTGTATTTTTCATAGAGAGGGGGTTTCATCATGTTGGCCAGACTGGTCTCAAACTCCTAGCTTCAAGTGATCTGCCTGTCTCAGCCTCCCAAAGTGCTGAGATTACAGGATGCACCCAGCCTGCTCCACTCACCATAGAACTTCTTCTGGTAGTACCAGTGTTCAAGTGAACAGCCTGGAAGATCAGATGAGAACCTAAATATGGATGATTTTCCAGAAGTGAGAATCAAATATGAATTTCCTCCTCATTCTTTGATTTAAATGGGGGTTTTCCTTTTCTCTTTGTTTCTGTCAAAGCAGAACGGAGAAGCAAAGGCAGGCTAACTGTCATCGAGCCAGAGGATGGGGCCTCCTTTTCAATAATGTTTTTATTGATAAGCAGCCATCTCACTCCATTTCCTGGCTCCGTCCCCGGTTGCGGTACAGTCAATTATATTTTCAGGATTGTGAGCCATGGAGATCACGCTGTCTTCTTCTTTTAGAAACTGGTTGGAATTATAAACAAAAGGGAATGCATTTTTAAGGAGTAAGGACAAGGGATTCAGAATTAGCGTGTACTGTGTCTCTCTGATTGCAGACAAATGACAATTTGGTGAGCTTGCAAAGCCTGCCTGGATGGAGTCTTTGTTCTAGGTTTTATTTCTCCATCACGGAAGGATGCCCTGTCTCCTTGCTAAAGCAGGCCCTGCTTTAAGGAAGGTCATTTCTGGTTACTAGAAATAGAGAAGGCTGCAAGTGGGCCAATGTGTAGGAGCAGACTGGCTGATGCTCAGGCCCCAACATTGGACCACACCAGTTGACTCAGACAGAAAAACCAGTCAAACTAATCAGTCAGCACCACTAAGTTAAGAGAGCTGGTTGGTTAATGTGACCTCAGTGTGGTAGAGTGAATGGAAGGGCCAATAGCCAAGAGGTCTGGGCTTAATTCTAGCTCTGCCATCTGCTGCCTATAGGTCATGAACTGCTTCTTTAGTGTCCCTCCAAGGGTTGGTTTCCTGATGAAACGAGACCAATTGTCCCATAGAAATGACATCTCTGAGTTTTTTAATAAACATAGAAATTGACCCTGCCAGTTTTAAAACTTAAAATTTACATATGTCTCATATCAGTTTCTCTCTTAGGAAACTGACCCTCAGACAAGAGAAGGAAACTCACCAGATCACCATATGCAGACAATGAGATGACAGATCCCTCATTCCTGATGACTGCATCCTTACCCCTCCCTAATTCCTGTTTCACATTCCTTCCCTGACATGTAAACCCCCAAATTTTAGTCTTTCTGAAAGACAGACTTTAGACTAATCTCCTGTTTTCTTTGGCTGCAGCATCCAATTAGAGCCTTCTTCCCTGGCAATACTTGTTGTCCCTGTGATTGGCTTTCTGCGCAGCAAGCAAGGGGACCTAGACCAAACCCCTAGTGTTTCAGTAACACTAGTCAATGGCGTAGGCTGGGAAAATGTACGTCTGGGATGATGTCAGGAGGATGAGGTAAAAGGTCACCTGGGTGTGAAACATTCATTTTAACTGTGTTAAGGATACATAACCAGATGATCTGTGTCGTAGAAAGTAGCTCGGTCTTGGAGGAATAGCCCCCATATCATTTCCCCCCAAAAAAGTCATCTTGTTGGACTTTCAAGCCTGAATTGGAAGAGAAGAAGATCACATATAAAACTGAGTGACTTGGCCGACTGTGGTGGTTCACACCTGCAATCCCAGCACTTTGGGAGGCCAAGGCAGGTGGATCATTTGAGGTCAGGAGTTCAAGACCACCCTACCTAACATGGTGAAACCCTGTCTCCACTAAAAATACAAAAATTAGCTGGGCATGGTGGTGGGTGCCTGTAATCCCATACTCAGGAGGCTGAGGCAGGAGAATCATTTGAACCCAGGAGGCGGAGGTTGCAGTGAGACAAGATCACACCACTGCACTCCAGCCTGGGCAACAAGAGGGAAACTCCATCTCAAAAATAAATAAACAACTCGGTGACTTTGACCGGCTGTGGCCCTTTCTAACTTTACAAAAAAACTATTTCCTGTATAGTTTTGTAAACACTCTAGAATCATTGAGGGGGTCCATCCTGAGTCAGAGATCCAGTCTCAGCATGGACTGTATTTCTGAATACTTTTCAAAAGAACAATCTCTCATATGCACACAAATTCACCCACAGGGCAGGGTTTCCAAAGATTGGCATGTAAGAGTAGCCCTTTTCTGGTGAAGAGAAAGAGGTACACATGATTTATGGTGACATGGCCTGTGAATCACTCAATGATGTATTAACATCTGGCAAAATAATATTATTTCTAATAATGACTAGCTAAGCATTTCTCAACTCAGCTTCATAGGCGCATGAGCCAGCTGCTTCCCTGAGAGGTTGACACCACCACAAGCTTCAGTGGTTCCATCCAAAACTAGTTCCCGAGATACACCTTAGGGATGCATGGTGGCAGTTTCTTAAATTTTAAAATAAAGCACCAGTTTTCTGTAGTTGAGTTCTTTTATGTTTCCTTATTACCGAATGCTCCTTTGAAACCAAAGGTATTGATATATTCTACCCTGCAGGGAAATCAATAAAAACGTTAATCACAAAATTAAATAAAAACCAAAGCTACTGACATTACACAGTAACACTCAGTAAAGCAACAACTTGAAATGTTATGGTTCTCCTACAACTGGCCTTATTATTTATAGAAAAATCAATATCATCTTTAGAGTAATTTGGGACACATCTTGTCATCATAGAAAACAAGTTCCTGGTTGACTTTACTAAAACAGTAAGAATGAGGCATTAAAACGTGTTCTTCCCTCCCCCAATCCAAAAAGTGATTTTATTCCTGGGCAGCAGAAAAAAATACAAGTAAGGTGGCCCCAAATAACATCTCCAGCTCTGTCTCCAAGCACATCATTGTCCAAAGCACCGGGCCACAGCTTGCAGGACTTGCCCAGAATGATTAAAAGCTTGGGATAGTACATGAGTTAAAATGTCCCCAGAGCAGCAGCACACGCTTCGTGGAGCATACAGTAATAGCACCCATATATCACACGACCTTAGTGTTGTCTGGTAACAAAAGACCCTATTTCGCATCTGAGGGGGAAAACATAAAAACGCTTTTTCAAATCATTTTCAAGTCGCAGGACTATAGGACTGGATGTAACCTGAGGAGGCATGAAGTCCAATAATGTCCAATTTCTTCATAATGCAGGGAGGCTTCTAGAGGATCCCTGAAGGATCCAATTCCTCTTAACCATCCTACGTCCTTTCTCATCATTCAGTGGCAATGCATCCCCAGAATTACTTGCGTGGACACAAACTTTTATCTTCATGAACCATGAGCTTTCCAGTTCTAAGAAATCTTCTCTCCTATAATAGTGTGTGTGGTAAGCCACAGCGTAGAAAGTAAAACCACTGGTAGCCTGAACCATGAAGGGATTTCTAGACAGGGATGTGGTAACACACTTTCAATGAACTTTAAGAGAACTTTGAGTTGCTGCAAGGGTTTATTGGAGTCTAACTCAACATGCTTTGGTCCCCTCTGCTCTCATGTTAGATATTCAAAATGGCTTTTTTCTAAGTCTTGAGATGCTCACTCAGTATAGAAAGCAGAACCAGAGGACAGGGCCCAATTAATGGGTGGGAGGAGCTAGCTGCTTTAGGAGTGGAGGTTTTGAAAGTCAGGAAATTAAACCTAAAGACTTTGCAAGGATGAGGCCAACAATAAAGCCAGCCAAAGTTAGTGCTCATGGGCCTAAAGTTATCAGCCTTGAATCAAAAGAGCAGGGCTTCGAATCCCACTATTAGCATAAGACCTATTCCCAAAGCAAGAGTTAAAACCACTAGATGACCCCACTGTCAGGAAGCAGTAGAGGTTCTCACACGAGATAACAGTCGATGAGGCATTTAAGGTCTCTGCCTTCTATTATGGGAACTACAGGTCAGTGAATCACCTCCAGGGACTAAGATGGGAAGTGGGAAAATAGACGGTGTAGAATACTTCTGTCTTTGCCAGTAAGAGCAAAGGAATCAAAGGGTTGATTAGACACTCCTAGGCCTCTGTTTCAGCACCTTTGGACAGTGCCACTCCTGTTTTTGTGTCCTCTTTCTGAGCAAGTTCACTGATTAAACAAATCAAGGTCTTCTTCCAGATAAGTTTCTAAAGGCAGTGTGTTCCAGAAGATTCTTCATGCTTCATCAACACTGGCCTTAACATCCCCACACTTGCAGTCCACATCTTCGTCTTTTTTTTTTTTCTTTTTTTTTGAGAAGGATAAAGAAGAGAAGTCAGCTTACTGTGTTGCTCAGGTTGGACTTGAACTCCTGGGCTCAAGTGATCCCCCCAGCCTCAGACTCCTGAGTAGCTGGTATTACAGACACATGCCACCACACCCAGCTTCACAGCTCCTTCAGCTTGTATGATGAGGTGCCTCCAACAAGCCTTCCTAGCCACTCTCCTCCCCGCTCCCCAATCCACACTTCTCAGCTTAAGCATCCTGTTCATACGATAGATGGAAACGAACAAACAGCAGTGAAGACAAAAATTTCCATCTATATTTGTATCAGTGAGCTTAACAAATTGTATTACAAAATTTGCACCACATGAAATTACCAATATTAACCATTTCTGACAGTTAAAAAATGGCAATTTCATATAATCCAAACAGATAATTCTGTTTCTGTGTCTACATCTACCATATCATGAGGAAGAATAGTGTTTTGTCTTCTGATTATACAATCAGATTTTAATGAATGTCTAGGCACATCACTGGTTCTCAATCAATAACCGATGAATGAATGAATGAGTTGAGAGCCTGGGCTTCAGGACTGGGTCACCTTTGCAGGGAAGCCTGTTGAGGCTGAGTGATTGACAATAAGGAAAAGGTATGACCTAGTAACAACCTCTCCATCAGACAGGACAATAAACAATACACATTTCTCTGGATTATCTAGTTCCTCAATAAAAACATGGCCACGTTCATTGCAGCACTGTTCACAATAGCAAAGACTTGGGACCAACCCAAATGCCCATTGATGATAGACTGGACAGGAAAAATGTGGCACATATACACCATGGAATACTATTCAGCCATGAAAAGCTATGAGTTCGTGTCCTTTGTAGGGACATGGATGAACCTGGAAACCATCATTCTCAGCAAACTGGCACAAGAACAGAAAATCAAACACCGCGTGTTCTCACTCATAGGTGGGTATTGAATGATGAGAACACATGGACACAGGGAGGGGAGCATCACACACAGGTGTCTGTGGGAGGGAACTAGGGGAGGCACAGCGGTGGGTGGGGAGTTGGGGAGAGATAGCATGGGGAGAAATCCCAGATATAGGTGATGGGGAGGAAGGCAGCAAACCACATTGCCGTGTATGTACCTATGCAACAATCTTCCATGTTCTTCACATGTACCCCAAAACCCAATATATAATAAAATATATATTTAAAAAAAAAAAAACATGGCCACACTGACAGATAAACATACTATTTTATGCCCCAGTTGAATGATTTTTCTCTTAGGTTAGCAAATCCTCCGGCACATCACAGGATGGGGGCCAGGCCTTGAGTCTTGTTCTTTCATCTGGTATTTCCATATGTTCCTTTGACAACAAAAGCCTTTTGGCTGAAGATACTGGCTTTAAAGATTTCTGTAAAGATCACACAGGGCAAAATCTGGTTTCTGGGTAGATGTTGACATCCATACAATGCCTATTTCTTCCCCTAAGTATTCACCATATTGAAGTCACCACGATGGTGCGTTTGTTGCCACAGCTGATTCAGTGAGCCATGTCTCCTTTGACATTTGTGATGTGCCTTAATCACTAGCTAACAGAGTTTCTGAGGAGTCTGGCAGAAATGTCTTTGAGCCAAGATATTTTCTTCATGATTATGTTAAGACTTTTCCAGAATCAGATGAAGAGACTCTTTTAACTAAACATATGATAATTTCTAGTGCAAAATTTCCACCTTATTGTGAACAAAATGACAAAACCAAAAAATCAAGGCCAGCAATTTTTAGGGAAAAGATGGAGAGGGATAAAGAAGAGAAGTCTACTACAAAACATTCACAGACTATTATGTTCAATCCAAAATATATCTATCGGCTGGTCATGGTAGCTCATGCCTGAAAATTCTTCCCCAAAACTTTGGGAGGCCGAGGCGGGAGGATTGCTTGAGGCCAGGAGTTCGAGAACAGCCTGGGCAACATAGCAAGACTCTACTTCTATTAAAAAAATTTTTTTTTAATTAGCAGGTAGTGTGACCTGTGCCTGTAGTCTCAGCTACTGGAGAGACTGAAGTGGGAGGATGACTTGATTGAGCCAGAAGTTCGAGGTTGTAGTGAGCTGTGATTGTATCACTGCACTCCAGCCTGGGAGACGGAGCAAGACCTTATCTCTAAAACATAAAAATAAATCTATTGACCTTAACAACTCTTCAACGAGTCTAGGAGGTCAAGTGAGTGCACTTGTTTGTCTTTCTGCTTGTCACCATTTTAAAATTTTTTTTCAGTCGGGTGGTGTGGATGGTTAAAAGTCCAGCAACTTTGGACAACTAAAAGTTACTGACTTCCATGTTGAATCTCATTCCTAAACCCACGGGACAATTGTTAAATGACTGGACATCTTGATAGCATCAGCAATAGGATTGATTCAGAGTTGGAGAGTCAGACACTGCCCACGGAAGGGCCGGAGAGCATGGGTAAGACGTGGAAGGCGTGTGCTCGAGTGTTCCTGCCGAGGCTCAGAGGCGTCACCATTTCAGATCCTTTCAGTATTCGTACTGCTTCAGCTCACAATGCCGAAGAGAAAAATCATTTTAGAGATAAAACTCCATATGTTAGTATAAGCAGATTTTACACCCAACCGGTTGATATGCACTTGACATTCTCATCTCCAGCACCTTCCCGTTGGGAATCAAATATCAGCTCAGCTGTTCATTGGTACTCAGAGCTATAGGTGGATTAAGTCATAAACTATTAAGCCCACTTCAAAGTTCAAGTGGACAGTGAAAAGCAGAGTTCAGCTTAGGGACAAGAGAGTTTTGTTTCTCCCTGCCCCTTTGGGCTTGCATATGATTCAGAGGGGATGAAGAATAGCAGGTGGTGAGATCTGCTATAACGTGTAGTTTAAGCCTAATCACGTTATATTTATGTTTGGATTTAGACAATATATCTAACTCCTGGTTTCTCAGGCTTTATAAGCCTGGGATGGCCCAGGGCTTGGGTGATGATCACTGGTATTTAGTGCTGAGGCCTCACCCTGCTTTGTTACTAAATTGTAAGTCCCTCCACTGAGAAGACCCAGGGGCAGGCTGCTTTTGTTCTCTTGGGGCTGTTGTTGCTTCCTTTGGTGCTTGTGTGTGTGTGTGTGTGTGTGTGTGTCACAAAGTGTTGCTCTCATCACCCAGGCTGGATCAACAGCGTGATCTCGGCTCACTACAACCTCCGCCTTCTGGAATCAAGCTTTTCTCCTGCCTCAGCCTCCCGAGTAGCTGGGAATACAGGCATGCGCCACCATGCCCAGCTAATATTTATATTTTTAGTAGAGATGGGATTTCATGGGATTTCACCTTGTTGGTCAGGCTGGTCTCGAACTCCTGACCTCAAGTGATCCATCCACCTTGGCCTCCTAAAGTGCTGAGATTACAGGCATGAGCCACCGTGCCTGGCCCCCATTGGTGCTTTCGATGACCATTTGGAGCTGTTTTTGAGAATAACTGACTGGCAGCCCACTGGATCACGCCCAAGAGTGTTTTCTCTAACCATAGGCTGATACCCTGAAAAGGGATGTAGCCGTCCCTCCACACTTGTGGGGACTTGGTTCCAGGACCTCCAGGGATACCAAAATCCACAGTTGCTCAAGTGCCTGCTATAAATGGCCTAGGATTTGCATATAACATACGGACATCCTCCTATCTAGTTTTTTTTTTTTTTTTTTTTTTTTTTTTTGAGACGGAGTTTCTCTCTTGTTACCCAGGCTGGAGTGTAATGGCGCGATCTCGGCTCACCGCGACCTCTGCCTCCTGGGTTCAGGCAATTCTCCTGCCTCAGCCTCCTGAGTTGCTGGGATTACAGGCATGAGCCACCATGTCCAGCTAATTTTTTGTATTTTTAGTAGCAACGGGGTTTCACCCTGTTGACGAGGATGGTCTCGATCTCTTGACCTTGTGATCCACTCCCCTCAGATTCCCAAAATGCTGGGATTATTACAGGCTTGAGCCACCGCGCGCGGCCCCCCATCTACTTTAAATGATCTCTGATTACTTATGAAACCTAATACCATGTAAATGCCATGTAAATCGTATTAGACTGCATAGTTTTATATTTGTATTATTTATTATAGTTTTTTTTTTCTGAATTAATTTCAATCTGAGGTTGGTTGAACCCCCTGCGGATATAGACTCTGGATGCGGAGATGAGAGTGCTGATCGTGTGTGCTGCAAATTCCTCCTAGCCCATGGCCCGTTGTCTTTCTTGGACAATATCACTCACCCTGCACACCCATCTAGTTGGAACGTTTTGTGCATCTCCTCTTTTTTCAAGCATCTTAAGCGTCTTGACAGAGTGTCCTGAAGGCCTGATTATCAGGCTCAACATTTTTTTCATCATTTTTCTCTGGGGTTGGGGCCGAGGAAATTCATGCAAAGAAAATCAGCCCCTCTACGCGGAAGTGCTCTAATAAAGGTTATCTTGCCCCACACACGTATCTAACATGACCCACCAAACAGTCACAGATCTCAAAGCATCCAGTAGAAATCTCCCAGAAATAGAACGTCATCAGTTCCATTTAATAGGGAAGGAAATGGAAAAGAAAAGCTGTAGTTCTACAGAATGCGAACGATCTGTAAAACTCAGTGAGCCATAAAAATGGTGCAGTCAGGAAAGAAGGTGAAAGAAGGTCGCCTGTCACCTGCCTGACACGCAGGAAGAGGCTGAGAGGGTGAGGGCCCTTCTGAGATTGGCCAATAACGTTTGCAATGGATACGAAACAGGCTCTTACTTACCTTCTCTGAGGAAGACTCAGCTTTTCTTAAAAGATATTCTAGTCTTTACATATATATATGCATGGAAAAGATGACTGGTCAGTAGGCAATTATGTTTTGTTTGTCTGTTTGTTTTGAGACGGAGTTTCACTCTTGTTACCCAGGCTGGAGTGCAATGGCACGATCTCGGCTCACCACAACCTCCGCCTCCTGGGTTCAAGCAATTCTCCTGCCTCAGCCTCCTGAGTAGCTGGGATTACAGGCACGTGCCACCATGCCCAGCTAATTTTTTGTATTTTTAGTAGAGACGGGGTTTCACCATGTTGACCAGGATAGTCCCGATCTCTTGACCTCGTGATCCACCCGCCTCGGCCTCCCAAAGTGCTGGGATTACAGGCGTGAGCCACCACACCGGGCCAGCAATTACGTTTTAAAACATCTACTTGGGGGTATTTTCACATGGCTTTTAGTAGCTGTATCACCTCAGGCTAAAATAACATTTAAAAGTAAAGCTTTGAACAATGTGTAAACGCTCAGTAGGTCATATAAACGCATTGACTTTTTATATATTTCACTTCTCAGCATGTGGAAGGTGATAGTTGCCAGACGGTGTTTCATGGTATCCTACAAATGCTTTTCTGGGATTGAATTTTAATTTTGGAAACCTTCCTTTCAGAAGTAGAGAGATTTATGCAGAAGTGAGGGCCATGCTTGATCGTGGGTGATAAACTGTCCCCTGTGAGAGTATACGGATGTCTAAAGACAAGCTCTCAGGATTTTGAAGGGCTTATCACGAACTGGAGGAAGCCACTTCGGGGGGCATTGGCATGAGATAGAACAACAGGCTTCAGCCTTGAAAGAACAAAGGATAAAAGGTTAGAAGTTATCCCTGGAGCCAATTCTCTTAGGATGATAAAGCCAATCTCCAGTGTTGAAAACACTTGGCCTTCAGCACAATTATGAAGTTGTTAGAAGTTGCTCTAATTCCCTTCTTCATTTTTACACCTCCCTGAAAATGTCTCCCTTTTCCCCAGCCTGGCTTCTGTAATCATGAAGCTATCAATACTTACATCTGGCCAGGCACAGCAGCTCATGCCTGTAATCCCAGCCCTTTGGGAGTCTAAGGAGGGAGGATCACCTGATCACCTGAGACCACGAGTTTGAGATCAGCCTGGAAAACATAGCACAAGCCTGTCTCTACAAAAACAGAATTTTAAAAGTTAGCCAGGTGTGATGGTGCACACCTTCAGTCCCGGCTACTCAGGAGGCTGAGGCAGAAGGATTGCTTGAGCCCAAGAATTTGAGGCTGCAGTGACGGCACCACTATACTCCAGCCTGGCGACAGAGCAAGACTGTCTCTAAAAAAGATTGAATCAAAATTAAAATTAAAAATAGAAACTTACCTCTGCTGTCCCTTTAGCTCTGTGAGTGAAAGATCTGAGGTTCAGACCCTGCCTCCCTGATGCCCCCTTCCTGTGCCCCTCCACCCTGAGCCTGGGCCACCCTGGGGTCAGTGAACCCGTCTCTGCTCATAGATTGTCCTCCTCTGAGAAGATATTTTCATTTAGAAAGGGAGTCCTCAAAAAAGCTATCTGCTGTCTTCAAACAAGTCCAAGTATAGAAATGTTAAATACTGGAGACACCTGTGGGAAGATACTTAGGGGTAAGGTGGACCCCTTAAATTGCATCATGTGAATAAATTTCATGTCCAAGGACATACAAATATGATCAGCTCTTACACTTCAAGGTCAGCCTGAGCCTCCAAAACCTCAGAGGTCAATGTCAGTGTTGTTACTAAGACTTGCTCTTGCTCTAAGAGCAAGTGAAAAGTTTCTCACTCAAAATCACTCAAATGGGACAATCTGTTTTTTGTTTTTGTTTTTGTTTTTGTTTTTTTTGAGACAGAGACTTGCTCTGTCACCCAGGCTGGAGTACAGTGGTGTGATCTCAGCTCACTGCAACCTCCACCTCCCATGTTCAAGTGATTCTCCTGCCTCAGCCTCCCAAGTAATTTGGATTACAGGTGTGCACCACCACACCTGGCTAATTTGTGTATTTTTAATAGACCCAGGGTTTTACCATGTTGGCCAGGCTGGTCTCAAACTCCTGACCTCAAGTGATCTGCCTGCCTCAACCTCCCAAAGTACTGGGATTACAGGCATGAGCCACCTCTCCCAGCCTAATGGGACAGTCTGAATTAGTGAAGGGTGAATAGTGGAACACATTCCTATTTTCAAATATATGCAATTTATAGTTCTAGATTTTTTTAAAAAAAATTGAATAGACATCCTTAAGGAGGCTGTTTTAATGAACAGATAGGAATAATTTGTAATTCACCAATTAGTTGCTTATATGTAAATAGCTGCATCTGAAATGCTTAAGGGTCTGTTTGAAACAAGTTTGTTCTCTTTAAACCTTGGCCTGCCATTTGATTTGCATTCACAATTTACTCACAAACCCCCCTTTTTGCACATAATGCAAAGGTAAATTTCAGCTAACTGATCTATATATGAGATCAAAATTTCTGTGGTTTTACCAGAGTTGCTGTTTTTGAATCCTGGGGTATCTGGAGTTTTATTATGACTAATGCTCAGTTTTAAGGCACATTTAAAATATGCACGTTTGCTGTCCTTGCTTCATGAGGCTAATTTTAGCTAAGGCTGCAGTGATAAAAATCTACATAAATAAATACATAAATAAATAAAATCTACAAGGCTTCCTGGAATTACCACTTTCCAGAAACAATGGTTTCCAGAAATGATTCTAATTAGTGAGTGTTCCATTGGCTCCAGAGACAGTTTTATAGATGGTTTCCATTTGTAGAAACTTGTTCACAACACACATCCACTTCCATAAACACGCACATACACATACACATGTGTGCTTTTTGTTAGCTTGTTGGCTTCAGTCTTTGCCATCCACATTTCAAATTACCCCCAAAATAAATATCAAATATAGATTCAGTAGGGTCTGGCTGGCACTCTAAGCATATATCATGGCGGAAATAATACACAGCTCTCTTTAAGAGATCTGGTTGCTGATAAATCTGTAATCCTTTTTATAACATTTCTGTACATTGAAAAATAAGGATCCAAGATCCCTGAAGTACACATCATGGAAATCCCGATGGCGATGAAAGGGATATTTTGCAGGTGGCCCTCATGGTCTTGGGAAAGAGTTGACTTTCCATGTAGCTCTTCCAAACAGCTGGAGAAATCCAATCCAATCGGACTCCAGTGAGTGGGGGTCAACAGTAACATCTGGCTAACCTGTCTTACTGCAGCATAGCCTCACACTGCTTTTTCCTGCACGTGTCCACTTTTCAAGAAATATTTTATTTATTCCAACATCTGTAAAAGAATATGGCTTCTGGAGCATAAACGAGAGTTGGACTTCTTCTTCAAATTTGTCTTAGGTCAGTAAACAACAGTAGAGCAGAAAGTATTCTTTTCCCACTGACAGAGTGATTAACAAGGCTCACCTCTCTTTTTTTTTTTTTTTTTTTTTTGGAGTTATAGCTTTTATTAAGTCTCCTATGGGCAAAGATTAAGCCATGAGCCTGTAGCGATTTTCTTTTACAGGGTGAGAGAATGACAGCATCATATCAATTAAGGTTGGCATATTATCCAGCACAAGAAAAATGAAGCTCAATAGTTTTCTATGTTGCAGCCTGCGGAAAGCACTCGTGGGCAGAGTTATCCAGGACGCTCGTGACAAGCAGCAGTGTCACTAAAGGCCACATGATTGTGATTTCCCTTCATGGGCCCTCTCCTGATACAGAGCAAGGGGCTGCCCAGGGAACTGGGGCACTGGCTGGGCTCCAGACATGGGGCTTTTAAAGATGTGATTTTCTGTTTGTTTTGGAGGATACCCTAAAAATACTGGCTGATCATGTAAGGATTTGTCTTTTGTTTTGGAACTCGTTAGAATGAACCAAACTCTGCTGGAATTCGCGTAAGAACAGGCACTCTCTTACGGTTTCCAGTATTTCCTGTCTCTGGCCAGTCTGCAGCAATCCGAACAAAGCTTCTCAGGGTATTTTATCCTGTTTGGACTGTTCCAGCACAAACCTGGGATTAACTGGAGGCAATGGAAAGCAGAAAATAAAAATCATTGAGGAAAAGATTGGCCTGGCATCTCAATCCCTGCAAAAAGAGCATGACGGTTGACTACGATTGTTTATTTTAGTGGCAGGCCAGTAGAGAGGCAGGAGCACCATTATCAAAAGCTGAGACATGAATTTCAGCCCTTATTCTGTTGCAGCTTACGGTTAAGTTTGCAAAGATCCTTTGCCTCACTTGTAAAGGAGACTGGAACATGGTATTTCTATAATTCTTTCCAGCTTGCACAGAGTATTCTAAGGGTCTCTGCATTTCATTGTGAAATGCTTAAAGACTTGGACAGATTGTTTTCCTGACCTGGTTCTGGACCTTAAGTCAAAGCGCTTATCACACATGAACACTCTATGATTAGTCATTTCATGTTAACACTCATATTAGTATTTGAAGCAGGTACCTTGGGAATTAGTTACAAACGCCTGATCTCCAGTTGACAGTTTTGCTGATGCAGGAAAATATACAGCTTTTGTCTTTTTAGAAATAGGCAAATCTGATGTCATTTCCCCCTTCAAATCTTCTCCCTCATTACATAAAAAGAGAAAAGTAATTATGGATCTCTCTTCCCAGCCTGCCCCAGGGCCTCTCTGTTCAGGCTCTCAAGTGGTCCTCAAACCCTAAGGACCAGTATTAGTCTGGTACCAGTCATCTGTATTTATAGCCACTCCCCATTGCTTGCATTAGCACCTGAGCTCTGCCCTCTGTCGATCAGCAGTGGCATTAAATTATCATGGGAGCTGGAACCCTATTGTGAACTGCGCATGCAAGGAATCTAGGTTGTATGCTCCTTATGCGAATCAAATGCCTGATGATCTATCACTGTCTCCCATCACCCCTAGATGGGACCATCTAGTTGCAAGAAACAAGCTCAGGGCTCCCACTGACTCTACATCATGGTGAGTTGGGGAATTATGTCACTATATATTCCCATGGAATAATAATAGAAATAACGTGCACAATAAATGTAGCATGCTTGAATCATCCCAAAGCCCCCTCCACCCCACTTTTATGGAAAAATGGTCTTCCACGAAACTGTTGCTGGTGCCTAAATGTTGGGGACTGCTGCCCTGGACAACTCCAGAGGGCTCCACTCACCAAGAAGACAATGGGACGGTGCCTTTTGCGGTTCTCCGGAGGGATGGCCTTGACCTCGGACCTTCCTGTTTCAATCATGTAGTTCTAATCGCCTTTCCTGAAACAAGCCCTACACTTCCCTGCTTCAATATCTTTGTCCACAAGGTTCCCGCTGCCTGAAATATCTCCAGGACGGCATTGAAGTCACCGTGTTCGTCTATTTCCTCAAACAAAATGAAATCCTCAAAGGCAGGAACTCCGCATGGTGCCTACAGCACAGGTCAAGAAAAGTTTGTGCCAAGCTTGATGTCCTGCTATATTTTGCTCAGTAACTGTTGTTCAGAAATCCACCTAATGAAGACAGAGGGAGATTAAACATGGCATTCTAAGTTACATGTAATTGACAATGACTCATGGGAATCTACATAAACACATTGGAAGCTGTCTTTCCTTGTTTCTAACATACTGTCCCCAACTCGGTCTTAAATGTCCCCCTGCGCTGTCTTCCTGGCTCATCACCGAAGTCCGGAACTCTCAGAAAATCCCAAAGGCACAATAGTGAGTTTCCATGTTTCTTATTGCCTCATCTTTCTTTCACGACTCTACGTGTTCCCATTTTAAAGTGCATTACAACATACAAGAAAAGCATAAAATAAGACCCACAGAACACTAACATTTAAGACAGTGGGACATAACACATAAAGGGGTAAGCAAAGATGAAAGGCATGAGGAGATGTGTACTGTCAGCAGAGCCGTAGCAGGGACATGGCACAGTGCTTGTCACCGGCACAGACACTGGGACCTAAACTGCCTGTATATCACTTTCAACTCCACCACTTAACTTCTCTGTGCCTCAGAGTCCTCACCTTGAAAATGGGAATAATAGGTTGATTCTAGGATTAAACCCACATTACCATAGAGTTGGTTCTTGTTATCTGAGGTAGTTATGTTCCATGAAATTGCTGAGGGCTGGGCACAGTGGCTCACACCTGTAATCCCGGCGCTTTGTGAGACCAACACAGGAGGATTGTTTGAAGCCAGGAGTTCAAGACCCCATCTTTACAAAAAAATAAAAGGTTAGCTGGTTGTGGTGGCATGCACCTATAGTTCCAGCTACTTGGGAGGCTGAGGGGGTAGGATCGCTTGAGTTTGAGGCTGCAGTGAGGTGTGATCACACAACCACACTTCAGCCTGGGTGACAAAGTGAGATCCTGTCTCTAAAAACAAACAAATGAAAGTTTGCTGAGAACATTAAATTAGCAAATACTCAAACATTGCTTCTACGGAATTGTTCGCTTTAAGCCTCTGGTCACATAATTTTTGTCAAAAAGCCAATACATAACCTTCTTTTATGTGTGTCTCTATTTAAAAACACCTTATTTAATATCTATTGTTGGTTCATTAAAATTGAACTCACTCCCAACAGCACCATAATTCATGCCTAAACGAAGCAGATCAGTTGATAAGCTCATCCGCTGATAAGTACATGTTTTCTTTGTGGGGCACGTCACAGATTTTCTGCACTTCAGAACACTAGATATCACTTCAGCACTATGCTTAGAGGCCCTTTTAAATAGCAAAGCCACCAAGGAAAGCACACACGTGAGAAACAGCACTAAAATAGGAGTATTTTGAGGATGTGATTAATATCTGTGGTTAGTTGATTTCGTAAAGGAGATTGTGCTCAGTAACAGGAGTGGGCCTCATTCAATCTATTGAAGGCCCTCAAAGCAAATATCAAGGCTTCCTAGAGAAGAAATTCTGTCTCAAGATTGTAGTATCAACCCCTGTCTGAGTTTTCAGCCTGTCAGCTTTTTCTACAGATTTCAGACTTGCCAGTCCTCACAATAATGTGAGCCAGTTTCTTAAAATAAATCTTAATACACATGTACGTATATTTCCTGCTGGTTCCATTTCTCTGAAGAACTCTGATATACTCACTTTCAATTATTTCCCCTTTTGCAGTGATGCAGTTAAGTGGGATGGTGTATTAGTCTATTCTCACACTGCTATAAAGCATATCTGAGACTGGGTCATTAACGAAGGAAAGAGGTTTAATTGACTCACAGTTCTGCATGGCTGGGGAGGCCTCAGGAAACACACAATCATGGAGGAAGGTGAAGGGAAAGCAAGGCACATTTTACATGGTGGCAGGCAAGAGAGAGAGCACAGGGGAAACCGCCACTTGTTAAACCATCAGATCTCATGAGAACTCACTCACTATCATGAGAATAGCATGGGGGACAGTGTCCCCATGATCCGATCACCTCCCAGCAGCTCTCTCCCTTGACACATGGGGATTACAATTCAAGATGAGAATTGGGAGGGTACGGAGAGCCAAACCATATCAGATGCACACCTGACTGGAAATCAGGAAGTCCAGATCTTCGTCTCATCTGTGTCCCTTCATCAGGGTTTTTATCAGTTACATGATTGGGCTAGCCATTCTCTGTGAGCCAATCTAGTTAATCTAGTTTCAAGACTTCCTGGGCAGAGAAAATCGTGTGAGCAAAGACCTCCTTGTCTCCACTACCATGTCTTCCAACTCTTCTGGTAGAATCAGAGTGTGAGAGTTGGATAGAACCTTAGAGATTCTGTCATCCAAGCTCTTTATTCCTTCATTCCCTTGAGAATAAGTGTAAAATACCCAGATTAATGTGCCTTTTCTTCCTCCTAAAACTGGCATAAACATTTGTAGGACTTGGTCAGTCTGTGCCAGATTCTCTGAGCCCTTGGGAAGTCCTGCCAAGTGTGGCCTCAACAAGAAAACCATGAGAAATTAATGATCGGGGTGGGAGAGGGTGGGAAGAGGGGATTCTTTGAAAGCCCTGAAATGCTAGCAGAAAATTGATCAAAGCCGAGATGAATTTCACCCATCTCTTCTAATGAGCTGCTAATATTGGAGTAGCAGCCTTGTCAGGATAATTTGTCACACATGTCGCTGTGTGGGCTGAAGCCTCGTCAGAGTCATCTTCCCAGCCCACTGCCACAGGCGACCTTTCTGAAACAAAGCTCTAAGACAGACTGGAAAGGAAAATACAGGGGCAGGGAGGTGCCTTGAATGGCCACTGACAAGTCGTCTGGGTTCCCTCCCCCAGATCTTGCAGCTCCAACCAAATGTTTCATTACGCTGGAAGAGATTGCTGTTAACTTCGATTACATTTGCGTTACTGCCACAACTGAGATGCCCACTGTCCCTGAGATGCTGTCCAGAAAAACAAATTGCCTCCTGAAAAATGACATGGTGTCAACACTAGTTACCAGACCAATAAAAAATTCTGAGAAGCAAGACTCCTTGCCGAGATGGGCTCTGCAGAGATCCTTCATCCAGGGCAGAGTTCTCTAGGGCAGAATGACTGCTGGTGACCCCAGAGGGACCTCAGTCTGAGCATCAGCTGTGGGGTGGGAGGCTCACACAGTGAGTCCATCCATCACAGGGGGACCCTAGCGCTTGGCTCTCAGGCCAGACCATCAATTGGCCAACACAGTCACCACCACTGAGCCTCACAAAGGTCTCATTCTTTCTCTCGGCTTTTAACACCAAAACACCAACAAGACATCTGTTGTGAGAAGACCAGAAAACAAAAATATGTAACAGAATCAAAGGTGGAGTGCGTACTGGGGGCAGAAATCATGCCCATGTCATAGGCCAGGTTATACGAGGTGTTCTGAACTAAGTCATTTGGGCTGGAGCAGAAAAGACGTAATTTTCCTTATGTTTTCATATCTTTAACAATATGCTAAATCATAAAGAAATTTTACTGTAGCTTTTCAAGGAAGATTCCTAAATCATGTATATGGGTATATATCAATTTATATCTACCCTGCTTCAAACCAGAATAGAGCTGAAGTGGTACTATTTCTATACAATGTTAACTACATAACCCCATCCTATCCTTGCATGCAACCGCTGGTGGGTACCCAGAAACCATCCAGCCAGGCCAGCCTCATCATTTATCATCAAAGTGATTTGCTCAGACTGGTGAAGTGACTTTTCAAAACTTATACAGCTCATGCTTGGCAGAATCATGTTTCAAACCCAGGTATCTTCAAAACCCAGCATTTTCCCTACACTGTAAAGATTTTATGAGAGTTAGAGGAATGAAAGAACATGGGGAAGTTCTCTGTGGACGGGGTGGGGCGTTTCAGGTTCAAATCCTCCATCAGGGCTCAGGAAGTCATTATCTGAGGACAAGGAAAAGAGGATCCTAGCTAGAGATAAAAGTAGAAATGGAGGCAATCAGGAATCAAGACCAAGTTCCTTAAACTGAGACCAGCTTTGATGAGAAAGGGATAGGGTCATATGAAGTAGGATTTGAAATCCTCAGAAAAAAAATTATTGAAGATATGAAATCACTAATTCTGACTTAACGGTTATGCAGGGACAATCTGAGTTCGTAAGCCAGAAGTTGCACACCTCTTCTGAGGCATACGCTTGACTGCTCACCTGTTAGGGGTGGAGTTTCCTAGGTGAGCAGTCGAGTATATTCCTCAGAAGACTGCTCACCCGTTAGGAGTAGAGTTTCCTAGCCTCAGACCTGAAAACGTACATATTGCTGATGCCTGGTTGTGCAGTGCTTAGAGGAAATGAAGGAGAGAACATGGCACGAAGAAATCTCACACCCCCTCCCAGTGATAGGTGAAGACAATGTAAGTGAAAAAAGGGGAGGAAATTATCTGATAAAGTCATACGTAATCTTTCAAGGGGAACAGCAAGTCAGCCCCACAACACAGAAACAGCGAAGAAGTGCAAACAAATGTTTTCTTCCCCTTTCCCTGTGCTGTCTTTCTACTCCCATCTCTCCTGTGCCTTTTTTCATTTGGGTTCTATCCCAGAAAGGAATATATAGCAAGTTAATTTAGCAGGCACATTTTGGGTGGTGGGGGGGGAAATCAAGACAGAAATATCTTTCTAATCAAATGTGGAAAGTCCATTTTATCCCTTTTTCTTCTGTTGTACATTTTTTTCCCTTCTTCTTCTTCCCTAATCAGAATAAACAAAATCTGGACACTAAAGATCTATGTGAGACAGAATTTGAAAGAGACCCATTTATCATACACTACAAAAGCAAACAGGAAGAGGAAGAGTGGAGGGCTCAAAGGCATGGCCTCAGCAGCTGTCTAAGTTTCCCTGTCTTGCAATTTCCCCCAAAAAAGAATAGTTACCATGGTTCTCATTTCTCCTTTCCCCTGTGACTGAGTTGGTGAATTCACCTGCCATTTTCATTGACCTATAAATGACCCAAATTCTCAATTGCAGAGCAGAGAGAGACTCCAAATAGGTGAATGAGATAATACATTGAAAGCACCAAGCACAGGGCCTGGTAAGCACTCAATAAATGTCCCCTGCTGCTGCAGCCATGCTTGTCATCATCTCTGTTCTTCTCATCATCCTTATCATCACCTTCAACCTGCAAGTGGACTGCTGGGTCACATTTTGTGTTTCAGTCTTGTTTTCAAAAATGAATCGGTTAATGTTAAATCTGGTATGTCTTCCAAATATCTCTAGGGCCTTTGGTGAGTAAGTAGAATGAGTTTGGGAGGTAGTTCATAGTTTCACACATCTAGAGTTTTCTCTGTTTACCTCTATCTCTGTCTCCCTCTTCAATTTAGCTAATGTTCTAGCAAGATAGAATGTACTGAATATTTTGATCCAATATATGACTATACAAAATTACCCCCCACCCCCTTTTTTTTGTTGAGATGGAGTCTTGCTCTGTCGCCCAGGCTGGAATGCAGTGATGCAGTCTCAGCTCACTGCAATCTTCGCCTCCCCAGTTCAAGTGATTCTCCTTCCTCAGCCTCCTGAGTAGCTGGGATTACAGGCGCACCACCACATTCAACTAATTTTTGTATTTTTAGTAGAGACAGCATTTCATCATATTAGTCAGGCTGGTCTCAAACTCCTGACCTCATGATCCACCTGCCTCGGCCTCCAAAAGTGCTGAGATTACAGGTGTGAGCCACTGCCCCCGACCAAAATTACCCATTTTTTTAGTGGTAAATGTTCAGTCTCATTTTATATATATTGTACAATTATATATAATTATATTATTTATATATGAGAAATTAGATATATGATTTTGCATATATAAACATATATGTAAAAGCTCTGCCAATTCTCTCTATATAAATATAAATATTTGTTTTTTAATTATATATATAATTGAAAATTTATTGTTTTGGTGACTTACTTTGACAAATAAATGTATGAATCACCTTGCATTTAATACCTTTTTCTATTATTATAACATTTTTAATATTATGCAGGTAATATGTAACCACACTCTCCTTTGATTCTCGCAATTCCTTTCTCCCTTGTTGGAGTATATTTCCTTAAAGATCTATGAAGGGTTAAACTTTGTGTATTTTTTTCTCAAGATACGTTTATTTTATCGTGCCTCTTGAATGATAGTTTAGCTAGGTATAGAAGTCTAACTTTTATAATTTAGGAATTGCATCTGGCTAAAGAATAGCAACCTTACCAAAGAGACTGGTGTGTAGGACGGGTGTGACACTTGACAAAAGAGAGCTGTTTTTCTTTTTGTTGTTGTTGATTTTTGTTTTCTCATTTAGGCTGGAGATTGAAATTCTTAGGCTGGTGCAATTGCTCAGAGAAGCTGTCAAAAACTCCTTCTATCTTTCTATAGGCAAATCTTAAGATGTGGTTTTAGTTCTCATTGGCACAAAATGGTTTATATATCTGTAATCATTAAGTCTATGTTCCAGCAAGGAAGAAGACAGGACAAGGAGAAGGATAATATACATAGGTCAGCTATGTCTGTTCCTTTTTATCAGAAAAAGAGAATTCCAGAGACCTCCACCCTATATTTTTCTACTTACATTTCTATGTCACACAGACAGTTCTGTTATAAGGGGGTCTGAAGAAGTATTTTTAAGTGGACATTCTACTACTTTAAGTAATATTGGAGTATTGTTAATTAGCAAGAAGCAAGAAAACAGATAGTATGAAGAAAACTAGCAGTGTTGTCACTTAGAGTCATAATTATTTCATTTATGTATTCAAAATTACTTCATACTTTTATCTAGTATATTCTAGAAGGGAAATCTGATGTTGGTCTGTTTCTTTAAATCCTGTTTTATTGTCCTACTAATTCTGTAGTCTTTGTGTAAGTTTTTCCATTTGCTACTTCTCTTTCATAGTGTTGACTCTCCTCAAATAGTAGTGGCTTCTCACTTGAGTGCCTGTTTCTGTAGTTGAGATTTGATTTATTTTATTTTATTTTTTTTGAGACAGGGTCTTGCTCTGTCACCCAGGCTGGAGTGCAGTGATGCAAGAGCCATGAGGCTCACTGCAGCCTCAACTTCCTGGGCTGTAAAGGGTTTTGCTGTTATTCTGCTGGCAACTTCTGTTGTGAGGCTACTTCACTTAATAGTTTCCAACATAATTCTAGGAGCAGCTGAGCCTGCTATAGTGCAGGACACCAGAGCATTTAGTACTCCTTGTGGTGCAATCTTTTACTTTCTGGAAGTGGCAAGCCAGTCAGAGCTCTGCCAAGTCTCTTTCCTGAAGTCTCATAGTCACTTTTCTTTCCTGAGTCAGAAGCATCTGCTACTGTTGCTTATGGAGCAGGGGAGAAAAGTGCAAGGACAAACCCACCTGGTCCCCCCTTTTGTGACATCACAACTAACCGGTCTCCTGGTGGCTGTTTCTCACCTTTTAGTCCAGCTTCTACCACCTCCACACAGGAGCTTGCTCAGGGCTTCTCCCACCTTTATGTTGCAGCTATCTCCTGGGCTTGTGCTGGCCTCCAGCTTCTCATCCTGGCTGATGTTCCCTCTGTAGTTTTCCATTTGCATTCTTTTAAGATTTTTCATAGTTTCTGGTTCCCTGATAGTTCTCTTTCTCCTTTCCAAGTAAAATAATGCATATGCATTTATTTCCATGGATTTGATGTGAGAAGTGGGAGTCTGCAGCCTGTGATTTTCCATCAACTAAATATTTTTTTCAAATGTACGATGAAGCACATGTACACAACTCTTGGTTTCTGATATTATCTCTGCTATCCTAGAAAGTTGATTGTGTAATTACTATGAGACTCAGTTCACTGATGGAGAAACTTGAGAGAGTACTGTTAATTATGATAATTCCCTACATTTAACCTTTGGGTTTGCTCGTTTGTTTGTTTTACATTTTGTTTGTTTGTTTTGAGATGGAGTCTCACTCTGTCACCCAGGTTGGAGTGCAGTGCTGCGATCTCGACTCACTGCAACCTCCTCCTCCTGGGTAAGCGATTCTCCTGCCTCAGCCTCCTGAGTAGCTGGGATTACAGGCATGCGTCACCATGCCTGGCTAATTTGTAGAGACAGGGTTTCTCCATGTTACTCAGGCTGGTCTCAAACTCTTGTCCTCAAGTAATCCACCTGCCTTGGCCTGCCAAAGTGCTGGGTTTACAGTTGTGAGCCACTGCACCTAGACTAACATTTGGTATATATCCTTCTGATTATACTTTCACTCCTGAACTGTTTTTGTTACACCATTAAGGAAATTTGAAGGGCAGAGAATCAGTCCTCATTCTTGTGAATTACAAAGCTTAGGTGCCTACACATCATGCTAGACCATATGGTATACCAGCTCTAGTCTGTCTTTGTGTGTCCTTGTTTTTGCCTGGATATTTCTGTCTTGTTCTTTGTAATGCCCTCCAAACCTTTTCAGTTCATCTCTGTTGTGTGAAATGCCAGGAAAATAAGCAGTTTTTGGACTTAGCCCTGGGAACTGGAGCTATAATAGCATGAATTCATGTCCCTAATAGTCAAGGTAGGAAGAGTTGGGAGCAAATCAAATCCTGCCTTTTGGAAAGTTAGAAGAAAGAAATTCAGGGAAATGAATGTTTGTTGTTGATCTCAAGGGAAAAAAAAGTGGTTCTAGAAAATTACAATGAGAGTCAAAGAGCAAAAATCTGGCAGAATAAGAATTATTACATAGAAGAAGAAGGAGGAGGAGGAGGTGAAGAAAGAGGAGGAGGAAGAGGAGGAGGAAGTGGAGGAGGAGGAGGAGGACCACCAAGACTACTAAAAAAAGGGTGATTTTTCTCAAACTGGTTTAAAGTTCAAGGGGCTAAAACATTTTTACCCCTGGTAGTCTGGTCTATGCATGGGTGATGTTGGTATGAAGACGCAAGATTAGGGTAAGCACCCCTCACTTCTTCTCTCAAACTCTTTCTCTCCATCAGGACAAAATTAGCTATTCTGATAAATTAAGGAGAGATGAATATGCTATATCATCTTTTAGGCTAATGTGGGGTTCTTGTCAACACCTTCCTTAATTCAATAGCAGCTCATATTCTTTAGAAACTTGGAACTGTCTTATTGTGCAAGGCAAACCTTGCCAAGAAAACACCAATTATTTTCAACTACCCTAAGCCCCCCAAAATTGAGAAAAGGTGAGATGTGTTTTTGCCCATAGTAGCTTAGTGGAAGATACATACACCCACTTAATCATAAATACTTGTTTTAATATAGGGCAGCCAATATCAGATGTAAAAATGATTAGTGGGAAGAGAAATATTAGCCCTTGTGTTGCTCTGATACTCACATGAAGTAGAAATTGATAGGCAGAGTGTTTTTTCTAAGTTTCTCTTTTCAGAGCTGTTTCATTTTAAATATTATAGACAAAAGTTTAATGAAGCTGAAGGGTCAAATGCTGAACATAACATGCTGTGTTTACAGCGTATTCTCTGCTCATAGTGCCCTACTTAAAAACCTTGCCATCTTTCCTGGTGCTCTTTTTCTTTCTACTAGACCCAGCAAGAAAGTTTACAACCTAAAAGCTTCCTTTCACAGCTCCCAGATCTTGATATTTCTGTGGCATACTGAGCTGCCAAGAAAGCAAATAGAAATTAAGATGACAAAAACAAATTCCAAGGTAGAAAACTTTACTCTCCAGATCTCTGCAAAATCTCCCAGCTGTAATCCAGAGAGATGCCCATTTTGTATGTTTCTTCAGTAAACTTCCCCAGGTGTACCTTAGCACCACCAGCTTTAGTGAGGAAATGATCCCATTTTTTTTTTTTCCTGTGGGTTCTAGAGAAGAGAGCCTGAAATGACTCCAGGGATAGAATAATGGTTCCAGAAAGAACATTTAAAGGGATTACAGATGCTCTCAACTTATTTAAATTTTATCTCCTTTATAATGGTTTCTCTATCTACCTGAGGATGCTTTTCCAGTTCTTTGAATTGCTAACACCATAGAATATATTACATATTCTGATTTTTAGCTTATATTCCTATGTACCATTTTATGGTTGCTGTCTGTTTAGAATCTTGTCTTCCCCAATGCAGAATCGGCTTTGATTCTCTGAGATGGTTGCTCCACATTCTTGGAGGTACAGAGTATCAAAGACACCAGACACAGGGGAGGCAGGGACTTTATAAACAGTGCTTCACTTGGCCTGAAAGAAATGATCTAATTATTGTCCTCAAGCCAACACATTTTTATTTAAAGAAAATGGTGCCATTTTTAATATCCACAGAGTAATAACTGAAAGGAGATTACCGTAAAGTTAAGCAGGAGATATCCTCTCAATCAGACCCAGAATATATGCAGACACCTTCTACGGCTGTAGATAGTGCTATAGGTATGCATCATTCCACAAGAAGGCAGATGAAAATGGGATATTAGCTGAAAGCATCTGGGGTAGGTGGAGGCTGCTTTCTGACTCTGTTCGATATACACCTACCTAATCACAGGGTAGTGGTAGGAGGTGGGTAATAAAATGCTTACCAGATAAATCCAGTGCAAGGAAATATTGCAATATTATAAAGCAATATTGATAAGGTTGCTTTTACAATAAAATGTGCCCATTTAAAGTGCATTCAATATGTTCAGTAAGATTGGGCAAATGTATACATTCATGTACCAATGATCCCAATTAAGATACAGAATATTTTCAACACTGCAGTAAGTTCCAATTGTTTCTTTGCCATCAGTCTCAACACATTCCTGCCCCCAGCTCCAAGTAACAACTGATACGGTTTTTTGCAGTATAGTCTGCCTTTTCTGGAGTTCCCTATAAATTGAATCATATAGTATGTGTTTTGGGGGGGTGTGCCAGCCTTTTTTTATTCTCCATAATGTTTCTGAGATTCATCTCTATGAAACCAGCCCCATTGTCCTATAGAATTAATGTTTATGATTTCATTTGAATAAGCACAGGAATTGACCCTCCCAGTTTTAAAACTTGAGACAGTTATAATTGTCTTATCTGAGTTCCTTTCTCAAGAAACCAACCATCAGGCCTCCCAGACAGTATGGAGGAGCTGCAACTCACCAGATCACTGCCTTTGGGCAATGAGATGCTACCAGATATTTTACCCATTGTGACGCCTAACCAACCACCTACTTCCCATTGACCCACTTCTCTTCCTTACCCCTCCCTGATTCCTGTTTTCTACACGTGGTTCTACATTCTTCCTTGCTAGAAGAATGTAACCATGTGTAGAAAACAGGAATTCAATCTCTCTCTCTCTCTCTCTCTCTATCTCTCTCTATCTCTCTCTCTCTATCTCTCTCTCTCTCTCTCTCTCTCTCTCTCTCTCTCTCCTTGTCACTTTCAGGTATACCAATCAAACATAAGTTTGATCTTTTCACATAGTCCCTTATTTCTTGGTGGCTTTGTTCCTTCCTTTTCATTCTTTTTTTCTCTAATCTCATCTTCATGCTTTAAGTTGATCTTCAGTCTTCAATTTCTGATATCCTTTATTTTGCTTGATTGATTTGGCTATTGATACTTGTGTATGCTTCACGAAGTTCTTATGCTGTGTTTTTCAGCTCCATCAGGTCATTTATGTTCTTCTCTAAACTGGTTATTCTAGTTAGCAATTCCTCTAACCTTTTTTTCAAGGTTCTTAGCTTCCTTGCATTGGGTTAGGACATGCTCCTTTAGCTCGGAGGAGTTTGTATTATTCGCCTTCTGAAGCCTACTTCTGTCAATTCATCAAACTCACTCTCCATCCAGTTTTGTTTCTTTGCTGGTGAGAAGTTGTGATCCTTTGGAGAAGAGGCATTCTGGGTTTTGGAATTTTCAGCCTTCTTGTGCTGGTTTTCCCTCATCTTAATGCATTTATTTACCTTTGATTTTTGCTGTTTGTGACCTTCCGATGGAGTTCTTGCATGGTTGTCCTTTTTGTTGATGTTGATGCTGTTACTTTCTGTTTGTTAGTTTTCCTTCTAACAGTCAGACCTCTCTGCTGAAGGTCTGCTGGAGTTTGCTGGAGGTCCACTCCAGACCCTGTTTGCCTGGGTATCACCAGTGGAGGCTGCAGATCAGCAAAGATTGCTGCCTGCTTTTTCCTCTGGAAGCTTTGTCCCAGAGGGGCAACTGCCAGATGCCAGCTGGAGCTCTTCTGCATGAGGCATCTGTCAACCCCTGCTGGGAGATGTCTCCTCACTCATCAGGAGACATGGGAGCCAGCGACCCACTTAAGGATGCAGTTTGTCCCTTAGCAGAGCTTGAGTGCTGTGCTGGGAGATCTGCTGCTCTCTTCAGAGCCTGAAGACAGGAATACTTAAGTCTGCTGAAGCTGAGCCCCAGCCACCCCTTCCCCCAGGTGCTGTGTCCCAGGGAGATGTGAGTTTGATCTATAAGCCCCTGACTGGGGCTGTTGCCTTTCTTTCAGAGATGCCCTGCCCAGAGAGGAGGAGTCTAGAGAGGCGGTCTGACTACAGCGGCTTTGCACAGCTGCACTGGGCTCTGCCCACTTCCAAGTTCCCAGGGGCTTTGTTTACACTGTGACAGGAAAACTGCCTACTCAAACTCAGTAATGGTGGATGCCCCTCCCCCCCACCAAGTTTGAGTGTCCCAGGTCAACTTCAGACTGCTGTGTTGGCAGCAAAAATTTCAAGCTCTATGGGGGTGGGATGCACTGAGCAAGACCACTCACTTCCTGGCTTCAGCCACCTTTCCAGGGGAGTGAATGGTTCTGTCTCACTGGCATTCCAGGTGCCACTGGGGTACAAACAAAAAACTCCTGCAAGTGGCTTGGTGTCTGCCCAAACAGATGCCCAGTTTTTGTTCTTGAAACCCAGGGCCCTTGCGGTGTAGACACCTGAGGGAATCTCCTGGTCTGTAGGTTGTGAAGACCATGGGAAAAGCACTGTGTCGGGCCAGAATGCACCATTCCTCACAGCATGGTCCATCACGGCTTCCCTTGGCTAGGGGAGAGTTCCCCACCCCCCCGCTCCCAGGTGAAGTGATGCCCCACCCTGCTTTGGCTTGCCATCCATGGGCTGCGCTCATTATCTAACCAGTCCCAATGAGATGAGCTGGGTACCTCAGGTGGAAATGCAGAAATCACCCACCCTCTGTGTTGGTCTCGCTGGAAGCTGCAGACTGAAGTTGTTCCTATTCGACCATCTTGCTTGGGAATCCTTATTTTTTTGAGATGGAGTTTTGCTTTTGTCACCCAGGTTGGAGTGCAATGGTGTGATCTCAGGTCACTCCAACCTCTGCCTTTTGGGTTCAAGTGATTCTCCTGCCTCAGCCTCCCGAGTTGCTGGGATTACCATCTGCCACCACACATGGCTACTTTTTGTGTTTTTAGTAGAGAGGGCGTTTCGCCACATTGGCCAGGCTGGTCTCAAACTCCTGTCACTTATGATCTGCTCACCTTGGCCTCCCAAATAGATGTGAGCCACTGCACCAGGCTGATTATCAATATATTCGACTTTATGGGCCAAATGGTCACTTGTATAGCTATTCACCTGTGCTATTGTAGCACAAATGCATCTTTGATAATACACAAACAAATGGGCATCCCCAAGTCTGGCTAGTGAACTACAGTTTGCTAACTTCTGTGTTTGCCTTATAGGTAGGTCTGTGAGTCACCTTCAATTAGTTTTGAGTCTAGGAGTCACCTCCCCTTAGTTTTGGGGTATGGTGTGAGTAAAGGATTAAGAACCATCTTTTCACAGTTTATCTGTGTAAATCCAGACTTTCCTGCAGCATTTGTTCCAAGGACTATTCCTTCTCTATTTAATGACCTTGGGATTTTTTACAAAATCAGTTAATCATAAAGGGTGATTATTGGTTACTGTAGGCTTAAAGTCATTCTTGAGGTCTAGAAGTGTCTGTTCTTCAACTTTGTTCTTTTTATTTTTTCAAAATTATTCTGGCTTACACAGGTCCTCTGATTTTCTAACATAAATGTTAGAAAGAGCTTTTCAGCTGGGATTTTGAAATTGATTACATTGAGTCTACTGATAAAAATCGGGAGAACTGTCATCTTAAGAACATTAAATCTGCCAATTCATGAACATGGTATATGTCATATAGGTTTTTCTACTTTCCTTCAGTATTTGGTCTGCAGCTCTTAAGCATATTTTGCTAAATTTGTTTTCAAGTATTTCATTTTGGATACTATTATGATGGCATGTTTTCCATTTAAATTTCCAATTTTTCAATTCAATTACTATTATATAGATGTAAGTTGAATTTTTTTAATATCAAACTTGTATTCTATGAACATGTTAAATACACCTTTTAATTCTAGCATTTTTTGGTAGATTTCTTTGGCAATTTCATACACAAAATCGTGTTTTAAATGAATTAAGTCTGCTTATTCCATTTCATCCAGTCAAGTTTGTTTTTCCTCTTCCCTTATATCACTGGCTAGAATTTTTACCGTAGTGTTGAATAAAAGTGGCAAAAGTGAGCATTCTTATCTTGCTCCTGATCTCGGACAGAAAGCATTTAGTTTTTTCCATTAAGTATTATGTTAACTCTAGATTTTTGACAGAGGCTTTTTATCAGGTTTGGACATAGGTTTCTATTTCTAGTTTGCTACAATGTTTTACTCTTTTTAATCATGAATGGTTGTTAAGTTTTGTAAAAAGGATCTTGCACATCTACTGAGATGATAATGTAGTCTTCTCTTAAAAAAATAAAAAGCTTTACATGTGGTAAACTACTTCAATTGATTTTCAAATGTTAAATCAGCATGCATTCCTGGGGTAAATTCCACATAGTCATGGCATATTATCCTTTCAATATTGCTGGATTCTAGTTAAGGATTTTTGCATCTACATTTATTATGGATATTGATCTGTAGTTTTCATACAATGTCATTGTTTGTTTTTGATATTAGGGTAATTCTGTGCTCATGAAATAAGCTTTGAAAGGTTCCCTTCTCTATTTTCTGAAGAATTTATGTAGGATAGGTATCATTTTTCTCTTAAATATTTCATCAGGGTCTGGATTTTATTTTGTGAAAAATTTTCGCTTTGATTTTAATTTTTTTAATAGATATGAGGACATTTAGACTTTTCTATTTTATCAGTTTTGGTAATTTTTATTTTTCAAGGAACATTTTCATTTCATCTTGGTCAAGGGTTAGCAAACTGTTCTATAATGAGACAGATATTAAATATTTTAAACTTTGTGGAACATCCAGTTTCTGTCACAATTAATCAACTCTGCCACTCTAACATGAAATGATCATAGACAATACAGTCAGTTCTCTGTATTCATAGATTCTGCATCCATGGATTCAACCAACAGTGGATGAAAAATATTTGGAAAAAAATAGAATCTGTACTGAACATGTACAAACTTTTATTCTTGTCATTATTCCCTAAACAAAACAGTATAACAACCACTTACATAGCATTTGCATTGTATTAGCTATTACAAATAATCTAGAGATAATTTAAAGTATACAGGAAGATGTGCATGATTTATATGCAAAATACCACATAGATCAGAAATTTGAGCATCTGCAGATTTTGGTATTTGTGGGAGGTCCTGGAACCCAATCCCCACAAATACTGAAGGATGATTGTGCATAAGCAAATCATTATAGCTATGTTCCAACAGAGCTTTGTAACTCAAACAGGTGGCAAGCCCGATTTGACCCACCACCACAGTTTTCCTGCCCAGGTCAAAATTTTGGCAAGAGCTGTTTGTAGTATTTCTTCATTATTATTTTGATGCCTGTAATATCTAGAGTGTTATCCCCTTTTTCGCTTACAGTAATGATAATTTTCTTTTTGTCTTGATGAGTCAGTATAGTGCTTTATCATTTTTATTGATTTTTTTTCTAAGAACGATCTTTGGGTCTTATTTATTTTCTCCATTTTGTTTTTGTTTTATATTTCATTGGCATCTGTTTTTATCTTTAACATTTTAGTTCTTCATTTGCTCTGCATTTAATTTCCTCTTCTTTTTCCAGCATGTTAAGATGGAAGCTTTAATAAGAAAGAACGATTGTTATAGGTTTTTTTTTGTTTTGTTTTTTACCAGGGTCTGGCTCTGTCATTGAGGTTGGAGTGCAGTGGTGTCACCCTGGCTCACTGCAACCTCTATCTCGCAGGCTCAAGCCATCCTCTCACCTCAGCTGGCCAAGCAGCTGGGACGACAGAGCACACCACCACGCCCAGCTAATTTTTGTATTTTTTGCAGAGATGGGGTTTTGCCAGACTGCCTGGGCTGGTCTCGATCTCCTGAGATTGAGCAATCTACCTGCCTTGGCCTCCCAAAGTGCCGAGATTACAGGAAGGAGACACCGTGCCTGGCACTGCCCCCCCCACCCAACACTTTTTTTTTAATACCAGCATTTAAAGCTTTAAATCTTCCTCTAAACATGCATTTAGGTGCATTTCACGATTATCTTATATTGTGTTTTTATTTTAAGCTTAATTAGAAATATTTTCTTTCTTTGTAATTTCTTCAACTCATGAATTATTAAGAATTATTATTTAATTTCCAAATATTTGAAAATTTTTTAAGATTTAGAAAAAAATAGATTCTTAATTTAATTCCAGTGGGATCAACAACGTTCTCTGTACTGTTTAGATTCTTTGAAATTGGACACATTTTATGGCCCAGCCTTTAGCCAATCATAATACATGTTCCACATGCACTTGAAAAAAGATGTATCTTCTGCTGTCAGTGGGTGAAATGTGCTATAAGCAGAACTTAGTCAAGTTGGTTGGCAATGTTGTTAGAGGCTTCTAGGTCTACTTGTTCTTGTACTTGTTATTATTATTATTTTATTTATTTATTTTTTTGAGACAGACACTTACTTTGTTGCCCAGGCTGGAGTGCAGTGGTGTGTGCGATATTGGTTCACTGCAATCTCCATCTCCCAGGTTTAAGCCATTCTCCTGCCTCAGGCTCTTGAGTACCTGGGATTACAGATGCCCATGACCATGCCCAACTGAGTTTTGTATTTTCAGTAGAGATGGGATTTCATCATGTTGGCCAGGCTGGTCTCAAACACCTGACCTCGGGTGATCTGCCTGCCTCAGCCTCCCGAAGTGCTGGGATTACAGGCCTGAGTCACGGCGCCTAGCATTCTTGTACTTTTAATAGCAAAAAATGCAATTTCTTCTGCATCTAATATAAAGCAAGAACAGTAAAATCTTCAACTCTACTTGGCAATATGTTTTTCTTTTCGATTCTGTTAGAGTTTGCTTTATCTGTTTCAAAGCTCCGTCATTAAGTACATGCACAATTAAGAAGGTTCCCTTTAAAATTTTTTTACGTTATGAAATGTCACTCTTCATACTGACAGTATTCTTTGCTTTGAAGTTCATTTTGTCTAATATTAATGTAGCTACTCAGGTTTCTTTGATTACTGTTTGCACAGGCTACCATTTTCTAGGATTTTACATTTATCCACTTTAAAGTGAGTTTCTTGTAGACAGATTATATTTGTGCTTTGCTTTTTGATCCAGGCCAACAATCTCTGCCCTTTAATTCAAACATGTAATACCATTTACGATTATACCATTTATAATTAATGTAATTTAATGTAAACATAACTCTAGCCAGGTTGAAATCTACCATATTGCTACATATTTTCTACTTATTATATTTATTTTATTGTAGCTTTTCCTCTCTTTCTGCCCTTTTTTTAAAAAAAAATTTCATTACATCTCTTATTGCCTTTTCAGCAATGCTTCATTTCATTTTTGTAATTCTTCTATATTCAGTCTACCTCGTGATAATATATCAGTTCACTTATTATAAGAAACTTAACAGCAATGTATTTGTATTTCCTACTCCCATCCCTATGCTGTTATTTCCTTACATTTTACTTCAACATGTTTTACTAACCTAACCTTGCAATACATTGTGGCTTTTTAAAATTATTTTTGTTTTAACTGATCAGTCACCTTTTTAAATGACAGACCAGCTTTGCATTCCTAGAATAGAATTCACCTAGTTACACTATGCTTTTTATATTACGTTAGATTTAACTTTCTAAAATGATTAATATATTATTAGAAATTATCTTAAGTACAATAGCATAATCAGAGTGTAATGACAGAGAATAACTAGGGGATGTGTGTGAGATTACTTGATCAGGATATTGCTCTTGGAGGAGATAACATATAAGCTGCAACTTACAAGATAAGAATGAAGCAGTTACAAATAAATTTGTTCCAACTCTTATCATTCAGCAATTCTGTGACACCAGTAGAAGCAGAAAGCAGTCTAGTGAAATTTTAGGTCAAACTTTTTATTTTATTAAGCCCAGAGGGAGTGAAGGAGTAAAGTGATCTGCCTGAAGTTTCTCAGTGATCCTTCTACGTATCCGGGACCAGCCTGCTTCTCGTAACTACAGCCCAAGTGGTAGATCCAATATACATGTGCTCTTATCACAAAAGCTGGTTTCAACTTACAGTGTCTGTGGTTGCAAAAAGGATATTGCACTAACACTTGGAGTGGTCCAGGCTGGTTTGCATCTCGACTCCAGAGGTGACTTTGGCATTGAGTGGAGTTTTAAAAATGTTTAAAAGTAGCAGCCAGATGCAGTGGCTCACACCTGTAATCCCAGCACTTTGGGAGATGTAGGCAGGTGGATGACTTGAGGTCAAGAGTTTGAGACCAGCCTGGCCAACATGGTGAAACCCCGTCTCTACTCAAAATACAAAACTTAGCCGAGTATGGTGGCTTGCCCCGTAGTCCCAGCTACTTCGAAGGCTGAGGCAGGAGAAGCACTTGAACCTGCGAGGCGGAGGGTTTCAGTAAGCTGAGATTGCACCACTGCACTCCAACCTGTGTGACAGAGGAAGACTCTGTCTCAAAAAAAAAAAAGCAAATAGAGAGCTTGCAAAGCCTCTGAGGCTTTGCAAAAGGTGCAGTTGCTACCATCTCAACACTTGCTCTGAAAGCTGCCTCACAAGCTTGGCCGTGACGCCAGCTCACCACCCCCTTCCTCATATTCCTTACAGAGAAGTTGCCACATTGCACCATGTTATCACAGAGACCCTTCATTTCTCCTTGCTTGGCCTTCAACCAGTCTTTCCTCTCCGAATAACCCTACCAGATTAGAATTTTCAAAGGCAATTATCGAAAGGAAATTTAAAAGGAAGTCCAAAACCTTGAAAGCAAATGATTCCTGGGTGAGAAAAATCCTTCCTTAAACTGACCTCAAGATTTCTTCTTTAGGTCTTACCAACCTCTCCCCTTGAGAAACTCTACAAGCCCTGCTGTCTTCCGATCCCTGGCTCCTTCTCCTTTCCCTATTGGTCACTGGCCTGCTCGTGGTGAAGTTAGGTTCACTATGCCTAATTTCATCATTTCATAGGTTTCCCTGCGCCTGATTTTAGTGCCACCTTAGCATCTGCTCTCGGTGTCTGTAGTTTGGTCAACAAGAAGCTGGACAGAGATATGTCTTCAGAAGCCCAGACGCCTGGCCATCTGCCCCCACTCAAACATTGATCCACAGTTTCTCTCCTCTGCCTTCCTTCTTCCTTTTTTTAAAAAAAATGAGATCTCACTCTGTTGTCCAGGCTGGAGTACAGTGGTGCGATCACAGCTCACTACAACCTCCAACACTCGAGCTCATGCGATCCTCCTGCCTAAGCTTCCTGAGTGGCTAGGACTACAGGTACAAGCCACCACACCTGCCTAATTTTTAACATTTTTGCAGAGACGGGGTCTTGCTGTGTTGCCCAGGCTGGTCTGAAACTCTTGGCCTCAAGCCATGCTTCTGCCTCTGCCTCCCAATGTGATGAGATTACAGATACGACCCACCATGCCTGGCCTGCCTAAGCGTTTCACTTGCTCAGACAATTAAGAAGATATTTGATAAAGAGATCTGCAGTGGCTAGATTCAAGTTGTTGTTTTCTTTTTCTTTTTCTTTTTTTTTTGAGATGGAATTTCGCTCTTGTTACCCAGGCTGGAGTGCAATGGCGCGATCTCAGCTCACTGCAACCTCCGCCTCCTGGGTTCAGGCAATTCTCCTGCCTCAGCCTCCTGAGTAGCTGGGATTACAGGCACGCGCCACCATGCCCAGCTAATTTTTTGTATTTTTAGTAGAGACGGGGTTTCACCATGTTGATCAGGATGGTCTCGATCTCTTGACCTCGTGATCCACCCGCCTCAGCCTCCCAAAGTGCTGGGATTACAGGCATGAGCCACCACCATGCCCGGCCCAAGTTGTTTTCTAAACAGTGCCTACCAAAATGAGCAGTAGTTCTTGCTTGGATCTGATTGCACCACATGACTTCCATTCTATTCATTCAGGGGTGGATCGTGTGTTTATTAATGGAAGCACAACCCCTGCAGTGTGTTCATATCATCAGTCCCATCTGAGAGTAAAGGAAACTGACAGTTTAAGTGGAGACCCTCACAGAAATGCCCACCACTTGCACTATACCTTACTTCTCACCGGCACGACCTCATTTGGTTTTCACAGAGACCGCACTTGCTAGGTGAATTACCTCCTATTTCCTTTGTCTCAGCAGATTAGGAGACAGGGAAGGGTTCCGGGCTGAGCAATTCGCCCAAAGTCCCATGGAAGGTCGGTCATGGAACAGAAACCCAAATGCTGGCCTCTCGCCTCCTGGCTCAGCCCTCTCTCCACCCCCACGTGCTGTTAAATTACAGTGAGTCAGGGGCGCGGGAACAGAGTTTGGACTGAAGACAAGGAGGTGCTGACATCAGTGGAATGAAAAGAAGCCAAATTAAAGACACTTTCTAATTGCCCAGAAGCAGCTGAGGACAATCCTGAGGCCCTTCCTGACTGAAGGCACGTCTCTCACTGCAGGGGCCCGGCTCCCAGCTTGGGCTGCAGAAGCACAGATGGGTCAGGGCCTAGCGCCTCAGCCTCAGGCTCCCCATTCACCAGAAGCCTAGAACTTCTCCTGCAGTAAAGCTGCTGTGTGTGACTGCACGTCTTCCCTCGCACTTCTCTCCTTCCTGCCTATTGAGTACACCTAGTGGAGCCCATCGTGGGAATAACTCACTAGAATGCAAAATGGCTTTGGACGACTCGTTCCCTTTGGGAAAGGAAGGCCTCTCTTGTTGCCTTTGTCCTGGGCTAGGTTTTTATGCAGTGGCTGGTAACCTATGCTCAAAAGAAGAGAAGAAACAGCTGGATATTTCTTTTCATTTTTTTTTCTTTTTGCTGTTGTTGTTAATGCATTTTTCCATCATTTACAGAAAACGATTTCTCTAGAGGAGGAGAAGGGTGATTATTAGTAGAAGGAAAGAGGTAATATAGGAACAAGTCCAAACACTTCCCACAGGCCCGTGGCTCAGTATTTCCCCTCATTTGCACGAATGAAAAGAGAATGCTGAAGATGGTTTCGAGGTCAGCAGCTGATTCCCCTTAACCCCTGCTTTGAATGAGATTTTTTCAGTTCCTCTTGCTTTTGGATTGCACAGCAAAAGAAACACTGACATTTAAAATGAACACGAAAGGGAGAGGCTCAGTTGATATGACAGTTTTGGGAATTAAGATCCAAACAACAAGAGGGTCCTGAAAGTAGTAACAGTATGTGTAAGGATAATTATCGTTAGAGTCGCCACGATGTACTAGGGTCTGCCATACTGTAATATACATATATGTATATTACTCACTACACCTATGAAGACACAAATTGTAGACATGAGTATTCCTCTTTTACAGATTAAAACAAAACCCAAAAGCTCAGCACAGCAGAATAACTTACCCATGCCCAAAGCAGAGGAACTACAGTTTGGGATTTAGTCCATCCAACTTTTCAAACCATAGTCCATGGTCAATGTTCACGTCCGTATTGTCATGAAGCAGCTTATACCTCTAGTATTATAAGATCAGAGGGTTGGTGTCCCGGACTGAAGCTCAGGTGGCTACTCTCTTCTAATGAGGTCTCCACGTATTTCAAACTCTGAGAATTCCAGAACCCCGCTTCATCCATTCAGCCAAGGCTGACAAAGTACTGGCCAGTTGATTTGCAAGAGCCAGATTTACAAAAGCTTGTCTTCCACACCAGGATGCTGACTGCTTAGTTTTAGCAAGGTGACTTTCCCTTTCTGATCATATTTAGCTCAATTCCTTAGAAAGATTAATCTAGCTGTTGGAGGTAGGTAGGATTGGAACAAATAGAAGGGCAACGTGCAGAGAGCAGTTTGGAATAAAAGGAATGAGTACGAGAATTAGGATAATGTAGTTGAAAGTAGGAAAGTCGTAGTGATATGAGGCAGACCCTACTGGTAACTAATCCACCTGACTCAGCAGATGTCTGACCTCAGGGAGAGAAAGCAAGAGGAAGCAAATAGTTGTGGTTTCCAGTTTGGTGATGAAGAGATGGGCAACTTGATTTTACGGAAGTAACTACAACACAAGGTGAGTTGAGATTTGAATATGGGGACTTTACATTTCAAATCCAAAAGCAGCTATTCATTTAGCACCTAAAGTTGTAGGACTGACTGGGATAAAAATATTTCGGGGTGGGGTTTCAAGGACCGTTGCAAATACACAGGGCGTCTAGATTGAAATTTACGGAGGGCAGGAAAGATGACTCTTAGTTATTTGTATCCACTGATGACATATCTCCCTCCTACTCTTCAGCCCCAGTGCCAATCCCATTCTCAGCATCTCAGATTTCTGGGCAACTTCATGTCCTGGAATTCTAACAAGTTTTGGCTGATTGATATAGCAAAACATATCCACTGGGGCCTTTTCTTTGCAACTCTAGAGAAGCATTACTTGTCACATTTAGAAATGTTGTCTTTGTTTTGGGGAGGCTGTTTCCCTACTCAGTTTAGATACTGGGTGTTGCTGTGGGATCACCCGTAGGCTTCTCTTTACCCCTGTGTGACCAAGGAAAAAGTCCTAGAAGAGGAGGATGCAGCCAGCTGATGTATTTGTTTGATATTCCAGGGGTTATAACTGAAGGCACAGCTGGGAGGAGAAAAGAGTTTCTAAATACCGTGGGAAGGGCGCTGACTTCACTCCCACACTGGAGCTTCCAACCTGGAAGTGTCATAGCTCAGGCATCCTGCCATAGTTGGCGTGACTCAGGTTCCCTGAGGCTCACAAGCCTTTTTTGGCCCATTATCCTCACCAATCCACTTGAGATTCCTAACAGTAAAATCCCACCATGGTAGAGAACAATCAGAACCAAGTAGATGTTTCTAATTAGATGGAAACCAGGAAGTCTTCATTCTTAGAGTTGTAATTTTTAAAGACCATCACTTAGAAATGCTCCCAGGACCTCCAAGCCATTCTTCTTCCTTGTAACAGATTATTGTAATAATTAACAATAATGTCATTATCATATCTTACATAAAATAACTATCTAAGAACAGCAACAGTTCACATTTATGATTGCATATTAAACGTCAGACAGTATGCCAAGCGCTTCACACTCATCACATTAAACTTTCACAACACTTTTTCACAATTATTTTAATTTGGTACTTTTTAACCCCCGTTTTGTTTCACAATCATATGATTGTTGTTTCATAATCCTAGACTCTCAGAAGAGAATATTTGAAGGTCATCCAGGCGGCCATGTTATTGAAGAATAAGCCTTTCTGATTTCCACTTTTTCTAGCCTCCTAAACACTGACCCATCAGTACTATCTTGGATTCTTTGTCATGGAGTCTGCCACAATTTTTATGTCCTCAACTACTACACAACACCTCATCCTGCATCCTAGAGTTGACAAGATTCTGAGAGTCCTTTTCAACCATGCAAAGAGCATTAATCCCATTTATCCCATCTGTTATCCAGTGTGTACCAGGAACCATTTCTTTAACGTTTTGAATTAAAAGCAATTAAAAAGTAGATTGTTTTGACTTAAAAGCAATCTTGCATACCCATATATGCACCCTCTTGTTCCCTACAACCCGTGACAACACCAAAAGTTTATCTCTTACTCCATTAATCTCCACCACAAAAAGAGTCAGTCGTAATCTAGCCACTCGACAAATAGCAGATGATGGCATTGAAAAGTATACTCACCACATTAAAGTAAAGCACTCAAAATCTAGATTCAGAATCTCTCAAACGTTTGAGTAGGCCATTATAAAACATAAGAAAAAGAGAATTTGAAAATCTACATCACAGGTCTATGAATTTCCCAACACACATGGAGTTGGCAATTCTAGATTATGAGTTTATGTGCAACCTACAAACTTTGTCCATTGGCATCTGGGTCTTAGCTTATGTAACATGAATAGGTAACCTGTGTAAATTGACTCATTATCAGGTAAGATTGTCAGCTGGCATGTCAGGTGGCTCCCTACCTCCACAGTGGGTGCCATTATGGAAATGCTCAAGATGGGGTGCAGTGAACGACCTACGTGCACAGGAGCTCCGTGCCTCCCCTTGCAAGTCAACACACAAAGAGGCTGTGGTGTCATCCTTCTGCTTCTCTTCTGACTCAAGAATGGACATAACTCACATGAATGTGAATTTTCATTTTTTGAGTACTGCATACAAAGAATCTGATAGATTCCCAAATCTCCTGCAATTTCGGGCTGTGAGACCAAATTGTTCTATTTGGTATTCAGTCCTTTGTCTTCCTGAATACTGGAACCTAGGGAAGAGGTAACTAAAGAATACTGTGACTGATTTTATGTTGGGTTCTGGTGTATTTTAATTGAAGAAATATGAAGTCTTATTATAGATGGCATATTCTCTGCTCAGAAATCACAAAGGAATACACTAATATGCACATCACAATAGCTAACTTTTATGTCAAAAGCTCTGCAACCTGCAAGGTGAGAAATGGCCAAGGGCCCAGGCCTGATTCTCGAAAAGCATTAAGTCTTACTTCCCCAAAGAACACGGGGAAGTAACACTTGGGAGGGAGTCATGTTAAGAGTATCCAGCTTTTCGGAAAAACTAGTCCCCATGTTGAAACAAGATCCACCCACGCTTAGCCTATTTACATCTGAGTTATATTTTTTCAAGAATCCCAGATTAAACCACTTTTAAGGGCATTATTCAAATGTTTTTCTGTCTATCGTGGTTTTTGTGTTTTTCATCTCTACTTTGTCCATTTTTTTCCACTGTAGAACAAAGACAGGGCTTGAAGGAAGACAGATGGGGCAAACATGTGGAAGGAGGGGGCCACTTTAAATGACAGCTCCGCAAAGGACAAAAACGGGCTCTCCTCGTTATGTTCACAGAACACCAAATATGAAGAAATCAAGGTGCTTTAGGACTGAGACCCTTCAGTAGCTCATATTGCTTTGGAAAAAAAATGCCAACATTAATAAGTTACGTAAGGAAAGTGTCCAAGATCAACACATTCGAGGCCATTATAAATACTGGCATATACATTCAGATACGCAATTACACCATCAGCATGAACATGCAGGGGAAAAAAAATTCCAATTTGCATGGCTGTGAGTTTTCTTCTGGTTGCCAGCAATTTCTGGAGTGTATTGAAATTTTCAAATTAAATGGGGACATTTTACTCAATTTTATCTCTCACTGCTTTTGTGTCACTTTTTCTTCAAGCTCTGTGCATTTTGCTGATTGAAATACTCAAACATTTATTCATTTCAAAGACACAGATCATTATGACTTTTTTTTTAAAGAATAGTGTCAGAACTTTCTAATTTTTTTTTTTTTTTTTTTTTTTCTCCAAATACTTTCCCTCTTTATAACCCTCTTTCTCTCCATGGCACTGGGTATTATTTCTATGGGGAACTTTTTCAATGTCTGGTCTTTAAAAAGAATTCCTCTTTAATCCTAAAGCATTCTATGGAGAAATCAGTTTCCAGAAGTCAGAATAAAATTCCATGTGCATGGCTGGGTCTGGGACACGGTGCCGGAAAAGAAGAAATGTTGGTATATAATCTCAAAATTCAAATGCTGTTCAGCAGTGCTATACCATCTGAACTAGCTGCAAACGGTAAATAAACCCAGCTTGTAACTTAATGATCCTTGTGTTTGTGTGTCTGTGAATACATTAAGAACTCGCAAAGAAAAAATTGTGTAATCATAAATAAAAGATAACAGTGTATCAAAGGCAGTCACACAGAAACAAGACACCATCCTCCCGATATGCCTGTGTGGATATTGACATGGGTTCTTTGCCCTTTTGGTTTGCTATGGCAGCATGGGACCCACTCTAGACGCTGTGGCACAGGGAGAGGTTTGAGGGTCTTCATTACATATTGTCTGCCCTGCAAAAATCATCTGCTTTGCTTGGAATTGATTTCAAAACCAGATTCATGCGGTGCCTGCTCTACCACGATAAACAAATAAATTAGCTGCTGTGATATGGAAATTTACATGATTCAGTGTACTTAAAAACTGTTAACTGTGAACGTATTAATTGAAAACCACAGGACAATCATCAGCATGTCCTTCAGCAGAAAAACTAATCTCTTGTTAAAGCGAAATGTAAGGCAATAAAGATGTATTTTTTCAAATAAACGTATGCCTGAAGCCGCTTTATGTGATATTTTTAACTTCAACTTTCGGTGGCTCGTGCTTTGTTTGTGGACTACATATTGATTTGTTTCCTGAAAACGTGTAGTGTAACTCTACATTCCCACATGGGTTTTTTTCCACCGCACCATGCAGGTTATATTCATTCCAGTCAATCTTGTTTTTCTGCCTCCTGTCTAGAGAACTTTAATTAAAATGGTCTGCTAACGTTTGAATCTCTTAAAGGGAGTACTTGGAATCCTAAACTGCGTTTCCATCACAGAACTTCCAGGGAACATACGCCTTCCCCTTCAAACATATGTTCCAAAGGGAATGTTTGTCTAGAAGCTACTAGGTTGCAGTGAGGACGGAAACATAAACTTCGAGAGGAAAATGACAATGACTTTTTATATCCAGGCAATGAATCAAGCACATTTCCGAAGTCTGGCCAGTTAGAGCTGGCCAATGTGTAAACCATCATCACCCCTGTTTGGTCTCAGAGAAGAGTTCAGTATGCAGTGAGGCTGTCTGTTCACTGCACCAACATGCAGACCCCAGGCCCTCTGGAAGCTTGTCTCCTGAAACTGTCACACCAGCATCAACGCTGCTATTAGATGTGGCGACTATGCCCACTGTTTCCCTTGAGAACAAGGATTCTAAATAGTGATATCACGTGATGATTTTTTTAAAAATGTGAGCCCGGGTACAGTGGCTCAGACCTGTAATCATAGCACTTTGGGAGCCTGATGAGGAGGATTGCTTGAGCCCAGGAGTTTAAGACCAGCCTGGACAACATAACAAGATCCCATTTCTACACATAAATTAAAAAAATCAGACAGGCAGAGTTGTGGCACACCTGTCGTCCCAGCTACTCAGGAAGCTGAGGAAGGAGGATTGTTTGAGCCCGAAGTTCAAGACTGCAGTGAGCTATGATCTCACCACCGCACTCCAGCCTGGGCAACAGAGTAAGATTATTTCTCAAAAAAAATTTTTTTTAATCTTTTTAATATGAAATATGGCTAAGATTATTTAGATAAAAATTTAGTTTTGAGATTTTAAAACTGTCTTTGTTTTGCCACGTAACCTTGCCAATGCTACTGTTTCCTTTAAGTAGGATATGGAAATCTCCCCGAGTCTTCCCCCTATAGTTTGCTTTTCAGTTTCACTTCCTGTCGCCCCTGACCAGGGTGAGGCTGCTGTTGCTCTTGCTGTCTTGTTTCCCGTGAATCAATCCAGAGAGCTGGTGTGTCTCAGAGAGGCCTTAGGGCCATGGGCCCTCTGCTATCTCCGGGAGGAGCAGAACATTTCCTCCAACTGAGGCAGCGCTTCCATTAGCAGGAGCTTCTCCAGCCTCAACAGCAACTGCGCACAGGAGCAGATCAGGGGAGGATGTTCCAGGTTGAGAATCAAACTGCTCATGAAGAAGGCATCCAAGAAGTACGAAAATCAAATGCATGGTTCATTAGGGCCTTAGATGTCACATGGCACTAGAGAATACTCAACCCATCCAGTACAACGTTTTTCTAAATACTCCATTGATTAGCTGTGCGCGGTGGCTCACGCCTGTAATCCCAGCACTCTAGGTGGCCAAGGTGAGTGGATCACATGAGGTCAGGAGTTCAAGACCAGTCTGGACAACAAGGCAAAACCCCATCTCTACTAAAAATACAAATACAAAAATTAGCTGGGCCTGGTGACCTGCACGTAATCCCAGCTACTCGGGAGGCTGAGGCAGGAGGATCACTTGAGCCCAGGAGATGGAGGTTGCAGTGAGCCTAGATCTCACCACTGCACTCCAGCCTGGGCGACAGCGAGACTCCATCTCAAGAAAAAAAAAATCTACCGATTTTCTTGTATGTGTGAAAGTATATTTATCTTTTTATGAGCATTTTTCAATGGATTCTAATATTTGGTGTTTTAGTTACCTATAATGGCTATAATAAATTTTAAATATTATCGTGTTACCAAATATTTATGTTGTCTCACTCATCAAAGTGTCTAGTTCATAGAAATGCAAGTTACTTCAAGTTTCTATATCACAGTCTTTTATTTAAAGACATTTGGGATATAATTTCCAAAAAAAAAAAAACTGGACCTGTTGGTTGCATGAAATTTGATAAATTTGACATAGGTGTATGTCTGTGAAAACTTCACTACAATCAAATAATGGGTTCATTCATCAGAAATTATGTTTTGGCCAGGTGCAATAGCTCACACCTGTAACTTTGGGAGGCTAAGGCAGGGGGATCACTTGAGGTCAGGAGTTCAAGACCAGCCTGGCCAATGTGGTGAAACTCTGTCTCTACTAAAAATACAAAAATTAGCCAGCTGTGGTAGCATGGGCCTGTAATCTTAGCTACTCGGGAAGTTGAGGCACGAGAATCACTTGAACCTGGGAGGTGGAGGTTGTAGTGAGCTGAGATTGCACCACTGCACTGCACTTTGAAACAGAGTAAGACTCTGTCTCAAAAAAAATAAATAAAATAATTTTAATGTCCCTTAAAACCCCTCCCTCCTGCCTCTCTCCAACTCTTCCTTCTCCCCACTCTGAAATATTCTACTAGTCTTTAAATGCATCTCCAAAACTGGTACACTAAAAGAACAGCAACAAAGAAACTAGATTTTGGTTAAGCATTATAAATATATAGCTCATACGTGTGTTTCTTGTTGCTTTCCCTTCCTGAAAAAAAAAAAAAAAAAAAAAAAAACCTTGACAAAAATATATTCTCATAAGACTGAATAGATTTGGAAAGTTGTCAATCACACGTTAGCCAGATGTGATGTTTAAAAAACAAGCACCCCCAAATTCTTAGACACTACCTCCATGGAGAGATGGGGTACAGGTCCCCTTCCCCTTGTATCTCGGCAGATTTGTATCGACTTCAACCAATAGAAGAAAACAATGCTTTACAATTTCTGAGGCTAGATCAGAAAAGGCTGTGCAGCTTCCCCCTCGGTTCTCTTGAAATCTTCTCTCCGGATGCTTCTTTGCAGACCCAGCTCCATGCTGCGGGAAGCCTCAGCGCCAAGGCGATGCCACGTGTCAGGGCTCAGGTTGACAGCCCCAGCTGAGCCCAGCCTTTGAGTGATCCAGCCCAGGTGCCAGACATGCAAGTGAGGAACCTCCAGATGATTTCAGCCCCCAGCTTTTTGAGTCACCCTTGGCCATGCACATCTTCCCAGCTGAGGCCCCAGACACTGTGGAGCAGATGCCAGCCACCCTGCTGTGCCCTGTCCAAATTCCTGACTCATCATCAGTGAGCATAAATAAAATGGTGGTGTTTGCGGTCACTGCATCTACAGATAACTGGAACGTAACAAACAATGGAGAGGAGGAAGGTGAGTTCCGAATGAAAATAGAGGGTTTCGTACATTCCAGCCAAACAATTCAAAAGAAGAAAACATCCTCAAAAGCCATTGCTCCATCTTGGTCTTGTCCTATTAAACGGTAGATGCAGCCACTTAGAGGGTGACAGAAAAGGTGGCTTTATTTGATCTACAGCACACAGAAGATTTAGAAGGACAGAAAAATGTAGGATTATGGCACTAGCTCTATGCATTCTCAACAGAATGAAATCATGACCACATATAATTGGACTAAATATACAATCTTCCATCCTGGTAAAAAATAAATAAACTGAACCACGTGGTATGGGGAAAATGTAACTTAGTACCGGCAAAAAGAAATAAAGGGTGTGTGTCAAGAATACACTTCACATGAACCAGGAGCAAAAGGAAGTTGCCTGGAAAATTAATGTGGAACCAAACTGCATGAATAGAAAGGGGGAGGCTGGGCATGGCGGCTCATGCCTGCAATCCCAGCATACTGGGAGGCTGAGGGAGGCAGATCACCTGAGGTCAGGGGTTCAAGACCAGCCTGGCCAACATGAAGAAAACCCATCTCTACTAAAAATACAAAAATTAGCCAGACAAGGTGGCAGGTGCCTGTAATCCCAGCTACTTGGGAGGCTGAGGCAGGAGAATCGCTTGAACCCAGGAGGTGGAGGTTGTAACGAACTGAGATCGCACCACTACACTCCAGCCTGGGTGAGAGAGCAAGAGTAGCCAGAATAAGGAATTGGATGGGCCACCCAATGTCCTCTTCTGCTGTCTGGAGTTGAGAGAGTATTCCTTTTCATTGTGCCCATTTCTCTGAGAGTATGCACCATAGTAGAATGAAGATACGTGTGAAAACATCTCATATGGGAGATGAATGGAGAACCTGGGGGATTACCTTAGAAAAGAGAAAGCGTGTAGGTTTCATTCATAACTATTGATTTCACGGAGGCGAGTAAAGTGGTAGAGAATGAGAGTCCTTCTGTAGAGCCCCAAGGATAAGACTATGACCACTATGAGTAGACCCTGTGGGAGCTACATTGTGTCAAAGAAAAAAAGAACTTTACGGAGTCAGAGTCATCCCAGTCTGGAACCAAGTGCCAGGCCTCAGAGTGAATGTCTCAAAATAAAAGTTACTTGGCAGAGGTGCTGTAGACAGGCATTAAAGAACTAAATAACTTCAATGGTCATTTAACCACTGGGATTCTCTGATTCTTTTGGAGATCATTTACAGTGGGATGGCTTGACTAGCGTTTCATGTATTTCCTTATTTGTCTACTTGTTCAATAAATAATTATTGAGTGCCTATACCTATGTAAGGTATAGGATGAGTAAAACCTCAACCGTATCCTCCAGAATCTTGTAGCATAGTAAATGATTTGCAGGCAAATATTGGAGTTAAAAGTAGAAGAGAAAAACCTGCAAAGGAAGGAGAGCCGAATTGCTCTGAGCCACATGTAAGTGCAGCACGATGTCACTGAAATTTCTCACCGCTGCATTTTAATGGTTTGCTGAGATCGAAACTGAGACCCACAGTCTAAATATGAATTTCACATCACTATCTCATTTGCATCAGCTGCAAGCTCAATATTTGGATTCTGTTTGAGAAATATATAAAACCTATATTGACATTTTGCTTTAGAAGCATTCATTCAGAGCTCTCCCATTCCCATATTTTCTGATTTTGATCCTCAGAATTAAAAAAGAAAAACCCTTAGCAATAGGGGATAGTAATACATTGGGAAGATTATTTACTGCAGTGAAGGAGAAATGAGTAGAAAAGTAGGACAGCCCCCAGGGTGTTCCAACTAAACACAATGATGACAATAATATTTACCCCCACACTAGTAATATGCCATTAATTGTAACTATCACCTTAATGATCATTATATTGGCTTGCTCAGGAGAACTCTCAATCTCATAGAAATTTAAGGAACCTAAGGTTAGCTGAGTTTCGAGAATACTGTCTGCTGTCTTATTGCGGCAGTGAAATTTTATCTCTCCTGCTCAAAAGTGCAGGCTAGGCTATGGGGTGTTCTGACAGTTGACATCAGGGCCATTCCCTGGCCAGCTGTCAGAGGTGTCTTTCCCCTGGAGGCGACACGTGTCAAGAAGTGACACGATGTGCTGCTCCTGGCAGTGCAGCCACCAGGGTGGGCAGAGTGGAGAGGCAGCAGCCATGCCCTCCCGGGCAACCAGCTCAGACAGCACCTCAGCTCCACATGGGAAAGCAGAACAAGGACAGAGAGAAACCGAGGTCCATCTTGGCTTCTGGTTTGAGAGAGTTTAGCGGTTGTCTACTTCCTCTTCTCATCCGCAGCTGCAACCACACACTGCTGTCACGTGGCCATTCCGACCAGAGGGTGCTCACTACTTTGTGGAGACTCCTCATTGTTTTTCTGAACATGCTCTCTGTGTATTGAAATGAGACTGGAAACCCCCGAACAGCTCATCCCACCACCACGGCCATGCCCTCTGCAGGCTGTCCCCCTGGCAGTCTTTAAACCACGTGGAAAGTTCATAACATGCCTACTTCTCTGCATCCCGTCCTCTCTATCCAAGCTAAACAACCTTAGTTCCTTTGTTCATTTCTTTATTTTTTTTTTTCAGACGCCTTTAAGAGGAAGGGAAATTCGAACACCACAATCGCATGTAATTTCAACAAGGAAGAAAAAGGAGGGAGGCAATGTACAAAGAAATCTTTGCTACTGTTTACATATTCTGTGATAAAACGGGATATACAAACCCTTCCCTCCATAATAAGCCACATTCACACTCACAGTTTGTAACTTGAGGGAGATAACAATCTGTGTTTTGAGGTCTTTGAAATCCACTTTTCTAAAATCCTATGTCTGGGCCCAACTGTGCTAAATATTAGCGCTGTTTTGATGATACTCTACTTTTATTCCAATGTCTCCATCACATCCTGATCCTCCGCAAATCAGAATGTCTTGAATAGATTATTTTCTGAACCAAGAAACTGTCAGGAAGGAAAACCAAGAATTTATAAGTCCACATCATAGGAATAACAGTGGTGAGGTAATTGAATTTAATCCTAGTCACCTCTTGATAATGTAGGGATAATTATTCCCATTTAACTGATGAGTCAACCAAAGTCAGAAGGATAAATAGAAGCATAAGTCACTTGCATGAAGTCGGGAGTTAGTCTGATGGAAACCTGTTCAGCAAACCCACATCCTGTTCCTCTCAGATTCAGCCACATTTTCCAGGCTTCCTTGAAGTTCAAGCCAATGGAATATGAATGGAAGCAATGCATGCAGTTTCCAGGCCTGAACCATGTTTTAGAATGCCTCACATGCAATCCTATGCTCTTTCTTCTTCCCCTCAGGCAGTACAGATGAACAGCTGGCCCTGAAAGCCGAATGTGGAATATGACAGTTACAAGAATGGCAGGAGGTGGGTTTCTGAGCTGGAAGAAGAGCCTCCCAGTGAACAGGTACATCCTTTATGAACTTAACATGAGTCAGAATGAACTTCTTTTTCTTAAACCATTGAAACTGCGATTTTTGTCGGTTACTGCCACCAATGTCACTCTAATTAAGACACATAGTAATTGCAAACCCAGGTCTCTCTGAAATGAAAGTTCACAGTTAGGAACTAAACCATCAAAGCCTCAGCTTCCTCCTCTATAAAGTAGGAATAATGGTAATATCTATTAATACCCATACGGTCGACTTGGCTGTTATATGAGTCAATGCAGGTAAAGTACATAGCAAGATGCCCAGCACTCAACCCCTGAATAAACACACTGCAGTGACCAACATTATTACCACACTGCGCTTCCACGAAACCATATCTGCCTCCAGAATTGCTTTGCAATCCCTTTATACAATAGTGGCATTGTCTGTGCTGGCTCTTTGGCTGAGGAGTCTATATTATAACTCTGGCAAATTCTTTCTCATCTTTCCTTTACCTAGATGTTCTCCGTGACTCTATCCTTAGGTTAACACGATGTTATGTAGAAGAATGAAAACTTTTCAGATTGATGACCATGTACATAATCTACTTTTTTTCAGATGAAAAATACTCTTTCTTCTTTGTCATGATCATGAAGCTCATATTACGAAATATAATGATATATTACCTTGGAGATAAAATTTGACTGATTGGCTGAAATTTTCAAGTAACTTTATTTCAACTTCTGAAACAATCCTTCCATTTGAAATGCAGATTCAGTGGAACCAGGATGGAGACGGAGTTTTTTTTTTTTCTTCTTCTTCTTTTTGAGACGGAGTTACCCAGCTGGAGTTACCCAGGCTGGAGTGCAATGGCGCGATCTCGGCTCAACGCAACCTCCGCCTCCTGGGTTCAGGCAATTCTCCTGCCTCAGCCTCCTGAGTAGCTGGGATTACAGGCATGTGCCACCATACCCAGCTAATTTTTTGTATTTTTAGTAGAGACAGGGTTTCACCATGTCGACCAGGATGGTCTCGATCTCTTGACCTGGTGATCCACCCACCTCAGCCTCCCAAAGTACTGGGATTACAGGCTTGAGCCACCATGCCTGGCCTTGGAGATGGAGATTTTGCAGTCCCAGAAGCTCCAAGTGATGCTGCTGCTGCTGGCCTGGGACCACACTTGGAACAGGAAGACTCTAGAATTGTAGAAAAAATATTCATCAGCCACCTATGTGATTGTGTTTCATTTAATTCATGCCAGGTAATAAACTCATTCTATGCGGAAAGCCAGCAAAAGAGAAAACTAAGCCATTCAACAAATAAGAAGACAAATTAATAGGTCTTTTAGAGCCAGAATCAGAAAAGTCAATGAAGAAAACAGAACTCCGTTTTCAAAAGATTTAAGGAGAAATAATTTCACATTCTTTTAACGCATTATATAAGGAAATAGGGAAGTATATTAGGAATGAGAAGGGTAATTTCTGATAAAAGAAATGTCTTTTATCAGAGCTGTAGTTCTTCCATTCTCAAATTTAGCAGGCATCAGAATCATCTTAAAACACGGACAGTGATTCTGTGACACCGGCTGATTTGCATTTCTTACCAGTTCCCAGGTAATGCTGTTACCCCTCGGCAGGGAACAGAGCTTCGAGGAATTGCAGTAAGAGGCTGCGGAAACTACATTCAGAGACTGACAGATGACACGAAAAAATCTGTCTCTATGTAAGACTGTGGGGTAGCCCTGTAGCAGGGAAAAGAAAAATGAACCAAAATAAAAGAAACAGTTAAAATCCATTTGAGGACCCAACATCTTGAACTGCAAACACTTAAGCGCATGTTCAGAGTAATTTCGGGAACATCAGTTATCATTTTCAAGACTTTTTGAAGGGTAAATTGTTTGACCAAAGCAGGAATGGAACAACTTGGTTTCTTTTTCTAAATGGAAAAAGGAATGACCCTGAAAAACCCTGGACTTCTAAGTTTAACTTCGCTACATAGGAAGTTAGGGGGAAAAGACAGAGGAAATAATCACAAAATCTATTGTCGAGACCTTGAAAAGAACAGGGCATTGAGTAATAACCAGGATGGCTTTCCAAAGAAAACGTGCTTTCCTACTGTTTCAGATTTGAAAAGAATCCTAGAATCACATGATCCAGGCAGCTTATTTTAAAGATAACAAAACTGGTGTACAAAGAGATTTTTGTCCTCAAGGTCATACAGCTCATTGGCAGCAAGCGCAGGCGAGGGTCCAGTCTCCTGGGCCAGTCGCTGCTCTTGCCATCCCAAAGCAGCTGTGGGTTCTGACGACTTCCACTGGTGGCCTCAGCTGCACCTAGATCTGGAGCTCATCTGACAAGGACAGGCCACATATTGGGAGTCTCTGTGTGCATCATGGTGAGGTCAGCTGAGGCCTGGCATCCGGAGACCTCGTCCCCAGCCTTATGCCATATGCCACAACAGCCACCCGGACTCTTCTGGTTATCTGGGACAGAGGTGGCAGAGAAGCAGCTGGCTGTCCTGGGAAAGGCCTTTATCTAACTGTGCTGACTTTAACAAGACAGTTCACTCTGTTTGTGTAATTGGCTCATCAGTACCCCAGGGAAAAATCATCTAAAGTGTATGTTCATTCAGCCTGAAAAAGGAAGTGCCTACTATGCCCAAGGAGGCACTGCACTGAACAACGTGGAGCTTCAGTCGAAAATAGATCTCTTTATCCCCAAATGCTGAGTGGGTGCACGGCTCATCACACTGAGACAGAAGAATAGGGTCTGGAGGCAGCAACCTAAGGCCCTTTCACACTGACTTCCTGGAAGTAAATTGAAAGGAAAACCCTAACTTTCCATGCCTAAGTAACATAAAGACCAGGGACTACTCCCTTTGCAAACCCCCACCTTTTCTGTGCAGCAGATGGGAAATTGAAAGTATTTCTGATTGGTTGATTTTTGCAAGCGATCAGATGTTTGCATACAAGTGTAACTTTTTAACTTTACTTCTGCCTCTGATTGGTTGTGAAAAGAAACCAATTGTGAGCTAAGTCTTCCTTTGCATAGGATTGCAACTTTGTAACTTCCCTTTAGCCTCTGATTGGTTCCTTTCCACAGCCAATCAGACTGACTGCCACCACTTCATTTGCACGGGGTGAACACCACGTGGCCAATGGAAGACCTCTGGGGGTGTCTGGACCTGAGAAGATTCAGTATTCGGGGCCCTAGAATGGCTGCTCGGCTGCTCCCACCCTGAGAAGTGTGCTTTCCTTTTCAATCTCTGCTTTTGTTGCTTCATTCTTTCCTTGCTTTGTTTGTGTATTTTGTCCAATTCTTTGTTCGAAACACCAAGAATCTGGACACCCTCTATGCGTAACGAGATTATTATACATTGCTGTGTCATCAAAGGGACACTCCAGACTCATGGAACAGGGCGCTTAGCATGGCCTTGGCAAACGGTATACAATACGAAGAAAGTTAGAGCCTTTAAAACTCATACCTGCCTTTTTCAGATGTGGAAATTACAGTGCAGAGAGGTGAAACAGCTTGCATAAAGTAACATCCCTTTGGTGAAGAGCTTAGACAGCACTCTGATGTTCTGGCTCATGACTCAGATTTTTCTACCTGACTGCCTACTGTGAAGTCGAGATCATCTTAATATAAATTAAAGGCCTTCCTATTATTGTCAAAGGGAAGCGGGTAAAGGTTTGGAGTATGTGTGTGGTCTCTCTGTTCTGTGAACAAGAGAAGTTCTTCATAGCAAGCACAATTTCTCAACCAGCACGTTGGAATCGCCCGAGAACCCTAAAATAGCACCAATGCAAAGAATCTACCCAAGAGATTTGAATTCAATTATTTTGGGGTATAGCCTAAGCACCAGGGGCTTTAAAAGATTCCAGATGATTCTCATGTACAGTCCAAGTCGAGAGCCACTGCCCTGAAGGAATTACCTTCAGTGCATTTGGCTTAATGGAGCCAGAGAGCTTCAGAGATTCTGGCCATGAGACATCTTGCAAAGACAGCACGGATTTCAATAACAAAATGAAATCCACAATCCTCTGGTTTCTTTCTCGAAGAATAATTTCTGGGCAAGGGGAAGAGCAGGGTGCCCAAGGGGCCTCTGTTTCTTTCCCCTCTGTGTCAGTGCTTCCTTAGGTTTTTTTCTACTCCTGTCATTACTAAAGGCTCAGATACAACTGTAGCCCTAAACCCCATTCCTTGGTTCCTGTTTGTAAGGCTGATAAACGCTCTAACTTCCTCATGTGCATTGCAAATATTACTGAAAGTGAGAGGCTAGAAGCACAAAGGGTACCTGATATATGAATATCAAAGTACAATATTCAGAGTGTACCATAGCTAGCTTGCTCTCTGAGATTTATGACTCAATTCCAGCTGTGAGTCCAGGAAAGAGGCCTCTTCCCAGGAAGCCTCCTCTCCACTTCCTTTCAGTGCTTGGTCACTTCTTCCCAATTGTGGTCGAGCTCTTTGTGTGGCTCTCCAATAGTGCTTTCTGTGATGACAGAAATGTGCCTTGTCCAATTCGGTGGTCGCTGGTCAATGCTAGCTGCATGTGGTGACTGAGCACTTGACGTATGTCTGGTGCGACTGACAAACTCAATCCTTATTTTATTTTAATTAAATTTAAATAGCCCCACGTGGCTAGTGGCCAACATGTTGGGCAGCACAACACAACCATGCTGTCTGAAACGTGCAATTATGTACTATCTTACAAGAGCATTCATGTAGAAATGAATTTCAGAGTACAGACATGAGAAAAAAACATAGTGCTCTTTTGTGGAGTTGTATCAGAAAGAAGGGCAGCAAAATAGAGCTGTGACCTCAATCTAAGCTAGAGACACTGCAATGACCCAGGTAAAAGTTAAAATGCAACACTAGTTTCATCATTGGTAAAAACCTCTCACAAACCAACAATTTAATTGAACCTGGGGAGAAAATTCGAGGAGAAATGCTGCCACAACTGTCTTTTTCAACTGTTCCCAGGACTTCCTGATTTCTTTTGTATCAGATTACTCTGACCATTACATTCCTCTTATATTAGCACTTCCTGGTTCCGTAAGGACCAGAAATAGACATTCGGGATCCCCCAAAACAAGCAAAGCAAAACACCAAGGTTTTGTTTTTAGTAACCTAACCTTTTGAACCTCCTGTAGTGTTCATTCAAATGTGTAACAAGGGATGGAGTTAAATTATCTGATAATCTGAAGGACAAGGGAAGCAGTATTTAACTCAGAGAGTTACAAAGTAAAAGATTAGTTTAGATCTGCAGTTAGCATCTGAACCCATTTAAGCCCCTAACCCATTTAAGCCTTGGCCTGAGTTGACTTGATCCCAGTATTCCGTTGTTTTCCCTCTGTTTCCCTGCTGGTAATCATCAGGGAGTTTTGCTTGCTTTCTTCTCAGACTGGACCCTACGGCAGTGTGCAAAGTTCACAGCCTCTGGACTCAGACTGCCTGAAGTTGAAAACTCACCAATAACTGTGCCATCTTGGGCAAGCTACTTAACTTCTTTGGCTGCATTTGCCTCCCATACTAATGGCGATGTTAATAATTTCACTCGTAAATTTGTTTGGGAAATAAATGAATTAGCCATGCGCAGTGGCACATGCCTGTAGTTCTAGCTACTTTGAAGGCTAAGGTGGGAGGATTGCTTGAACCCATGAGTTCACAGCTGCAGTGAGCCGTGATCAGCCACTGCACTCCAGCCTGGGTGACAGCGCAAGACCCTGTCTCTTAAAAAATAAAAAAGAAATGAGTTGTTTGTAAAATGTCTAGTACATACTCATTTTTAATACACATATATGCCATTGCTATTAGTGACATTAAATTTTTTAGTCAGAGGGTCTGAAATTCTGTTCTGCAACCTACTAGTTATATGCCCTTGGTCTAGTTACTTCTCCACCCTGAGTTGCAGTTTATAAAGAAAAAAAAAAGAAGCCATAATAATCATTCTCACAGAGTTGTGGATCGAATGAGAGTATTTGTGAAAGTGACATTAGATGGAATTCTAACTGCAGAACCAGCCCAATCCGGTTCAACTTTGTGTAATAAAAGTGGTGAGTGGTATTTCAGTTGCCATGAACCCCAGGTTGGAAGTTACATGACCTGAGCATGCCCAGATGAACCAAGTGTGCAACCACAGGTAGAACCTAAGTGTTTGGACCAAGGAATAGGGATAGAATTAAGAAGAATCCAATCAGATCAAGCCCTGGAGTCACCCCATAGCAGGATCCAATCAGAGGGTGACTCCCAGCATCACCTCATTGCAAGATCCAATCAGATCATGCCTAATTACCCCTGACTATAAATTGCCCCAACCTTCAGCCTGGGGAGACAGATTTGATCCTGATTTCTGTCTCTTTGCTTGGCTGCCTCGCGATAAACCTTTCTTGCTGCAAAAATCTGGTGCTTTACTGTTTGGCTTTGTGCTGCATGAGGGTAAATGGACTCAGTTTGGTTTGGAAACAAAAGTTCCTGTGGTAAAATGTTCATGCTCTTATAACACCAGGGAAATGTCTACTGGGTTCTCAAGGAGCTTCAGGAATGTCAAGGCCTCTGGTCTAACTCTCGGCTTTGCAAACTCAGAAGTCTGAGTGGTCAGCATGTGTGTTCATTTGTTCTCACACTGCTAATAAAGACATACCTGAGACTGGGTAATTTATAAAGGAAAGAGGCTTCATTGACTCACAGTTCGGCATGGCTGAGAGGCCTCAGGAAACTTCCAATTATGGCGGAAGGGGCAGCAAACATGTCCTTCACATAGCAGCAGCAAGAAGTTCAGAACAAAGAGCAAGAAGCCCCTTATAAAGCCATCAGGTCTTTCAAGAACTCACTCACTACCACGAGAACAGCAGCATGGAGGTAACAGCCTGCATGATTCAATTATCTCCCACCTGGTCCCTCGAATGACACATGGGGATTATGGGAACTACGATTCAAGATGAGATTTGGATGGGGCACAGCCAAATCATATCAGCATGTGAGAACACACCATCACGCAGGAGAGGACACGCTTCAACCAAGCCATGAGACTGAAGAATGCAAGCTGAATGCCAGTGTGCTCATTTTTCATGAGAAATATGCCACTATCCCAGACAAAGGAGGTCATCCCAGCAGAGTCTCCCTTTGAAGCCATTACAAATCAAGTCAGATCAGAATCAGAGGCTTCTTCAAGAATGAGTACAAAGACAAAGGGGTTAGTTATGTGGTCCTGACGTTTCATGGGACTGGGAGATAATCCCTGATGTGTTCCTCTCTGCAAAGGATGCCAAGCAGAGGGATCAAACTGGTTCTATCCTCAGGCCTGGGCATTCTCTCTCTTGTTCATTGTCTAAAGAAGTGCTGTCAAAACCTTGCAGCTAACACCATCCCTTTTCTGTTTCTGGAGTCCTACACCAGTCACTGACCAGAATATTCCTTCCATAGATACACAAATGCCCTTTTGATATTTTTCTGGTCCTGCTGACCAGGAAGTTGTTTAGTGCCTTTTCACTTACCTCCATGAGCATCCACTAGAGGCTGAAGTCATCGTTTCAAGCTCAAAGAGTCATCTCTTATTCTGGGTCCTAAGTCCACATAACGAAAGGCAAAATAAATATTTTATTGCTTTTATGTAATTAGTGATTTCAGATTATAGTTACCTAATAAAAGAGTTTAAAACTGTTTCTCCCCCAGGTGGCATTTGTTTATTTGCTTTGTGTCCTGGATGTCTTCTCTTTGACCCTCTGAAACCACCCTCTCCTCCTCCATCCTCCCTCCTGCCTCAGAAGGTAGATATCTATGGACTCCATCAGTGGACTCCCCTACTCTTGGCTTCCAGTTGGGTTTATCCAGGGAATAGACTTGGCCACAGATAAGAGGGAGAAAAGACAGTACCTTCAAGTTATTTATTCTCTTTGGATCCCTTTCTGAGAGATTGCCTTGGGCTATTTGTGCTTCTCAACCAAATGTCACTGCTCCTCTTCAGAAGATCCCTTTTATGAGACAAGAATTCCAGGCACCACTCTCTTGCCCCTTCGGCCTTAGTCATGGTGGCTACTCCACTGCTGTTAACCTCAGGTTACCGTAGCATCCTTTGTGCTTCCCAGATTTTCATAGAGTCCCTTTATAAATAACCCTTACTTGATATCTCCTAATTTGTGTGAGCCATCTGCTCCTTGTTGGTATCCTCAATGATACATTTTGGTTTTGGTTTTAATGTTTGTGATCGTACTGTTAACATTTTGAGTAAATGAATGCTGCACGAATGAGCTCATGGCGGAAATACTTTGATGGCACAGGAGGCATGAATTCTGGGCTCCCTGGATCAACCTTGATGACACCATCCACTACCCAGAATCTCCACCCACAGCCTGGTCCCCCTGTCTTCTGCATGCCCCAGCAGTGGCTGCATGGTAAGGAAGGAGCAGGGAGATGGGGAAAAGCCCCTCTACTGTCCAGAAAGAACCAGTCAGGTCCATGACCAGCAGCAGCAGTAGGAGATATCAGAGCCAGTGCATTTTCATAAATTATTCACTGACCATTTTTAGACCTGGAAAGTTCTGTAAAGACCTGAACCCTTCATTTTCCATGTGAGGAAACAAGCGAAATGCTGTGAAGTCACTGAACTAAAACGTTTCACAGAGTCTGGTCAGGGACTCAGCGTCTTCGTTTCCAGTCCAGTGACTTCCGGAAGGCAGCTGCTGCACCTGAAGATTTAAGCAGCAAGAGTTCCATCAGAGGTTTTTAAACATTTAAGACATTTTATTTGCTTAATGTAGAAAACAATTGTTTTAAAAAATTTTGAGACAGGGTCTCACTCTGCCGCCCAGACCGGAGTGCAGTGCCGTGATCTTAGCTCACTGCAGCCTCGACCTCTCAGGCTTAAGCAATCCTCCTACCTCAGTCTCGTGAGTAGCTGGGACTACAGGCACACATCAGCATGCCCCATGATACCCACACTGGTCTCAAATTTCTGGGCTCCAGTGATTCACCTGCCTGGGCCTCCCAAAGTACTGGGATTGCAGGCATGAGCTACCACGCATGACCTTAATGTAGAAATTGTATCAACTTGCTTCCAATTTAGACTTTCATTAAAATGGATCAAAAAGCATGGAAATAAAACACTTTATTTGTCTAGACCTCTGATTACTGAAAAAGCATTTTAAAATATGTAGTCATTTAGGCCTGGTGTGGCACCTTATGCCTGTAATCCCAGCATTTTGGGAGGCTGAGGTGGGTAGATCACCTGAGATCAGGAGTTCAAGACCAGCCTGGCCAACATGGTGAAACTCCATCTCTACTAAAAACACAAAAATTAGCCAGGTGTGGTGGCACATGCCTGTAATCCCAACGACTTGGGAGGCTCAGGAAAGAGAATCACTTGAACCCAGGAGGTTGGAGTAAGCCGAGATCGCACCACTGTACTCCAGCCTGGGCGGCAGAGCGAGACTCCATCTCAAAATATATATATTTTCATTTACATATATGCGTATGTATATGTATCATATGTGTGTACACATCTGCATGTATGTATACATATGCGTGCGTGTATGTGTGTATATCTATGTGTATACACATACACACACACATATACATCCTTTTTCGACTTATCCTTAGCTCTCACTAATTTAGCTTGCTTGCTCTAACTCTGAGTATGTGCTTCTTTTCATGGGTGGTTTAGCATTAATACTTTGAGATTTGGGAATTGTGACAGGCTCTTTCATATTGTGAGGAGGGAGTTGAATATCCAATAGAAAAATAACTTATCAAATCACATTTCTCCTGACGTGCATCAACTTACAAAAAAGTGAGTGGAGCTATTTCTCAAACTTGCTGTCTGAGGGTAAAGAGGAAGCCAAGGCAATGCCAGAAGATTGACATTTCGGCACACCAGGAGGTTGGGGTTCACCAAGGCCTTGTCACATGCACTCGACTTTTTAATACAAATTCTAAATGGAACGATTTTTATGCATTTGGAGTCTCTTCTTGTCACTTGAGAACATCACAAATATTTTCTGCTTTGATATGGTTTTCTATTTAGATAAAATCAAGTTTATTTTCTTATTTTTTTTTTTTTTTTAGGCAGAGTTTCACTCTCTCGACCAGGCTGGAGTGCAATGGCATGATCTCAGCTCACTACAACCTTTGCTGCTTAGGTTCAAGCTATCCCCTCTCCTCAGCCTCCTGAATAGAGCAACTACAGGCACATGCCACCATGCCTGGCTAACTTTCGTATTTGTAGAGACAGGTTTTTGCCATGTGCACCCAGGCTGGTCTCCAACTCCTAGGCTCAAGTGAAGCTACCCATCTGGGGCTGCCAAAGTGCTGGGATTACAGGTGTGACCCACTGTGCACAGCCAAAATGAAATTGTCAAAAAGCATATTGTTTCTGCAATCAATTTCTCTGCAAAAGCATATTGTGCTTAAAAATCCAAGGCTTTTATTGACCCCAAATCCAGCCACATAGGGACCCAAACCCCAGAAATCAGGGAGTGGGAATTCCTTCTCGACTGTCTTTCCTCTTTGTTGATCTGGGAGACAGGGTGCTGCAAGGAGACGGCTGGCTCTTGGCACAGCAGCACACATAGAAAAGCAGCTCTTAGGGGAAAAAATGGTGGAGGAGAACCTCTGGAGGGATGCTGAGGGCTCCCTGAGCAGAGGGAGGCTGAAGGAGCCAAGTTGCAAGAACCCAGGTAGCTGGAAAGGTCCAAGCAGACCTCTCAGCAGAAACAGTCTTGGAAGCTGCCACCAGCACTGCACACCCTTCTTGTTCTCACTATGGTTTCTATCCACCTTTTGTCATGAAACCACCTTTGCAAAATTATAACTAAGACAGTGAAAGAGACCTAACGTAATCAACTCCATCTTGCTTCCAACCTCCAAGCTGCCTTTGTACATTCCTGGACATAGGCCAAACTAACTTTGGGAGAAACTTAGTTTACAGTTTAAAACGAAGACAGTAACAGCCCTTTCCCAAAGCAGATATCTTCTTGTCTGGGGACTAGATTGCCTGTGTAGGACTAACATTAGCCATAATTATGACTAGATTATAGTTAGACATTACGGCTTAGGAGTCATGAAGCTGAAGGTTACAAGATTCTGATCCTCTGTAAACTGCTCCTAAGATCAGTGCTTGAGATATTTGGCAGACCCTGCACTTGATGGATCAGCTGGCACCACCCAGATCAATAAACTGGCTCATCCGATCTCGTGGCCTCCACTCAGAAACTGACTCGGTGCAAAAAGACAGTGTCTACTCACTATGATTTCATCCCTGACCAATCAGCACTCCTGGCCCACTGGCTTCCCTGCACCCACCTCCTTTGAGGTGAGTTTTTAAAGTTGTCCTTAAAAACTCAGCTCCCCAAATGCTCAGGGAGACTAATTTGAGTAATAATAAAACTCCAGTCTCCCGCAGAGACGGCTCTGTATGAATTATTCTTTCTCTATGGCAATTCCCCTGTCTCGATGAATTGGCTCTGTTGAGGCAGTGCAAGGTGAACCCATTGGGCAGTTACAGTCACGTGACATGATCCTTACATCAAGAACCCAGGCAGGAAATTCTAATGGCCAGACCAAGGCCACATGTTTAAGGCTCGGCCTTTGGGGACAGGGAGAGGGAAGGTATACCCACCTTCTCTTTCTCTTTGGAGTAAGAAGGGCAAACTATCCCACCAAAAGTACAAAGAATGAAAGAGGTACCACAAATAGGCAGTGTGGTTGGATGCTGATCAGCCAAAAAAACCTAAAAACGAAACAAAACAACTGTCAATCGACTTTCTAAGGCAGTGGCATTAGGTTAAAGTGCCATCCACCTAAGGCACAAGGGTAGTCTTTTGTCTCTAAACACAGGTAAGAACTCCCAACCCCTTCACATGCAGAACTAGAATTGGAGTCTGAGTAGATTTCCATCCCACATGGGAGACAGTGCTAAGAGCATGGGCTTGGAGGCAAGAGAAACAGGGCTAGTCTACTAGGCTTGCAACGCATCAGCCACAGCACCATGAACAAGTCATTTTACCTGAGCCCAGCGTCCTCCTCTGTTAAATGCAGCTGATAAATATGGTTTCCCTCTTGCATTGCTGCAAACGTTTGATAAGGTAATACACACCAAATGCTGTCCTTGGGGCAGAGTCAACCTCAGTCACTGTAGCTCTTTCCATTAACATGAGTCTCTCTGGTGGGGTATAAATGAAGTTCAGAATTCCCCAAAACAAGCTTTCATTTGGTTCATACAACCACTTCCCTAGAATTATGAGTTAAAATGTCTGTGTTGTCATCCTGACATAGTCACAGACATCACCCATTAATGCTGGAACCAGCCTATCTCCTTTTCATTTCTCCCTCACTGTGCTACCCAAATAATTCCCCAGGAGACTACCTGGATCTCACCTTCTTACACTGACCTCAGAATGGGTCCCCGTGCTCCAATATATTTTATCCACTTTGCCTGAAATGTATTTGAAACCAACATTTGAAACATTATCAGTTTATACAAGAGGAATGTTTTTACTGATCTCTTTAATTCTAGAAAAGTTATTTCCTTCAGGTTGAATATTAGCATGGTTGTGAGATTTGGGGAAGGGCGAACACTGCGGGGTATCTCGGTTGCTCTCTGCTGTTGCAGATATGCTCATGTACACAGGAGGAAATCTCGCGTGTCTGGCTAAATGAGATGTGTAATTGTGCTGCCAGAAAAGTGGGGGGAATCAAGAAATCACCCAGTGACGGGGGTGTCCAGCGAGCAAGTCAATAAAGGGCAGAGGCTGCAGAAAGCCAAGAGAGAACTTTATAAAAATAACTTGGACTTGTATCAGTGATTCCAGAGCTGTTTCCAGCAGCCTTTTCCTGTGGATAAGCACTGGTGCCTTGGTTCATGGAAAGAAAATTAAGCCTAACCCTGATGTGCCGTTTTCAACTTCCCTTCCAAAGCAGCAGTTGCTGGGCTGGGATCGTTAGGCCTGAGCTCAGTGGGTAGAACAGCTCTGGAAGGAGCACCAAGACTCAGGCAGATGCAGCATCCAGGACACAGCTGCGACGGAAAGTGAGCTGGGCCATTTCAAAGGGGCATCTGTCTGCAGAGGCTGTTAGGGGTAGGTCCAGGTGCAAAGCTTCAGGACGTCAAGGACCCCCCGAGCATGAGTGAAAGATACTGTAATGAGGGCTGGGGTGGCATCTGGAGAAGCCACCTGAGCCACTGGGGCCCAGCAACGAGGATGTTTTATGGAGCACTTAGGATGGGTTTGCTAAGACGCCTTGCTGCCGCAGAGACATAGAGACATAGAAAGCACTTTTTCTTCATCTGGCAAAGTGTTCTTTCCTAGCTGGACTTGGAAGTCTACTTACTTATAAAGCCAAACTCAGATCCAACAAATCCACAAAAGAGAGTCTGATGCCCTCTGGCACAATTGGTTGACACGAGGTCAGGTGGCATCTGGCACATAAGAGTGACGTAAAGTCAGACCCTGGAGCAGCATCCGGGATGTGCCCCCAGCTTGTCCTGTGGTGTTCGTGCTCACTGAAAACTCCATCATCTTCTTCCAGTGTCTTCAGGGACAGCCTGTCTCAACTGCAGAGGCCTCTAAGCACTATGAAGAGTTAATATGGGCCAGATATGCTCAAACCTGTAATCCCAGCCTTTGGGAGGCTGAGGCAGGAAGGTCACTTGAGTTCAGCAGCTCAAGACCAGCCTGGACAACATATCGAGATCCTATCTCTACAAAAAATATTTTTTAAGCCAGGCATCGTGGTACGCACATGTAGTTCCAGCTAATCAGGAGGCTGAGCAGGAGGATGGCATGAGTCCAGAGTTCAAGGCTGCAGTGAGCTGTGATTGCACCACTGCACTCCAACCTGGACCACAGAACAAAACCCTGTCTCTAAAATAAGTAGAATTAATATGGTTTTTCCCTGGGATCCTGCAGTGGCAAGAGCATACACATCTATGGGGGGTTTCCAAAGAGACTGGGCACTGCAAACTACGGTTTAGAATCTCATGGCCCTGAGGAAGTCACTGAAGTCAAGGCTGTATCCCGCAGGTGCATTGAGGCATAGAAATGGATGCAAACATAGCTTTCATCAGTTGCATTCCTGAACTCATAGTTCCCTGACCTTTATCTACCCTCCGGTAGCATGGAACACTGAGACACCGGCTGACCCTGAGATGCTGGGGAACGCCATGCACGTGAACACGTATAGACTCACGCATCTGTTCTTCAAAGCTGACCACAACCTGCTGTTGCTCATCTTCCTCTTTCCATTTTTATGTATATTTATTATGCAGCTGCCATAGTGTTTTGTTTACAATGCAGATAAAGGCTCTGTCTGTTTGAGATGTGTGTTTCCTCCAAAATTGTAAACTTTGAAAGAAGTCAAAAGAAATAATAATAATAAGAGAATCGATTCAAGTTGAGTCACTCAAAGGCTAAGACTGGGATGTGTTCAAACAGTATCAGGTCCTGCTCTGGCTCTCAGGATGCCAGTTCTGTGACTGTGTTCCCCGTCCGTTCTAGAAACCGCTTGCGTTCCGGGAAATTATGAGTTAGAAAAACGAACAGGCATGAAATAAAGGCAGTGTCTTCCCCCAGCACTGAGAAGGCTCTCAGGAGGCACATTTAGCTTGAAAACTCGCCCAACCCTCGACCAACGCATGCCAGAGACTTCAGAATCAGTCCTGATCATGTTTAGGGCTCTTGACCGCGATTAGCAAACAGTCCTGTCAATTTCCTATGGAAACTGGTTGAGTATCAACGCCTCCTCCTCACTTACTGCTGACATTTTTCCTTAAGATGTTGAACCCCTCATGGAGCAGACCGGCAAGTAATCACCAAGGATTCTTTCAGGAACCTGTGTTTATTCATGCACCGTCATCTTCAGTTCGGAATGTTTTGAATTTTGTAAATCAGTAACCAACCAAGGTGATTGCTGCTGATTTTAAATACTTCATGTTGTTTCTAATGCGTTTTACATAGCTGGGATCTGATGAGTATACATGTAATAAAAACACATCTTCCTATCTTTTTGTTTTCTTAAACACATTTTCCTTGTACGATTTGGCAAAAAGACAGACAACTTATAGAATAAGTTCTTCTGCTGTTTATATTTCTACTGGCGGATTGCCAAACAGCATTTAGCAGCAATTCATCAGCTAGACCACTGCATTTTTCTCCTGCACCTGAGAACTCCGGTGGAAGTCTCAGAAACCCTTGTTGAGCCAGAAATCTATTTTCAATGGATATTGAATTCATGGGTTGTATATTTTCACCTACCACATCCAAGTGAAGGCTGAGATCCGTAGCAGGACCTCCCAATCCTGGAAATGTGGCAAACAGGGAGCCATTGTGACCCTCTGGACACATTAGGGGGGAAATGTTGAATTCCCTCTTACTCATGTTACCTCCTAGAAACATCCACCAGCATTGCCTGTAGGTTTATGAGATGAGCAGAGTAATGAAAATGACACAGTGTGATTCGTTATCTTCTCATTGGTGATGACTTCTCACAGAGGTGGCAGGTGGGCTAGCTAGGCAAATGAAACTCAGCTGTTCAGAAAGGAAGGAAGGAAGAAAGGGAGGGAGGGAGGAAAGGAAGGAAGGAGGGAGGAAAGGCAGGAGGGAGGGAGGGAGGAAGGAAGGAAGGAAGAAAGGGAGGGAGGGAGGAAAGGAAGGAACGAGGGAGGGAAGGTAGGAGGGAGGGAGGGAGGAAGGAAGGAAGGAAGGAAGGAAGGAAGGAAGGAAAGATAAAATGATGACATAAATGTAGGATGTTTTTGTACAAGAATATCCAAAAGGTCAATTTGTTTTATCTTTCATTATTACATTTGATGCAGATTTGGGAAACACTATAACTTTAAAATAATCCTGCAGCTTTTCTCACCATGAGCGCGTTGAGCTTTTCGGTCTTTTGAGGAGGGGGCTTCTTTCTGCCTTGCCTGCTCTTCTTGGAGACCCTTCATGTAATAAGCTAAACTTGTGAGTTCCAGACCTCAGTTACTCAAAAGAAAGGGAATGCTGATCCCAGAGGCACTGGGAGCAAAAGCAATGCTTCAAGGGCCATGAGGTCATCAGCTTCACCTTCATGTAGGCACTAGTCTAGCACAGCCTATGATTGCCCAGTTCGGGCAGGAGTAACTCCAGGAAGAATATCTACCTTTTGACACTCTTAAGATACCAGCAAAATTAAACCTCTTAACACGAGCATTTTAAAAAATTGGACTCAATGCCTCTACTTGCAAATTGTGTGTGTGTGTGTATGTGTGTGTGTGTGTGTGTGTGCCCACAAGAATGTGTTTTGAGAGCATTTGAATGCAAACAAAGCTACGCAACGAAAACCTGGTTTGGAGCTTGGAGCAGTGGCTCACGCCTGTAATCCCAGAGCTTTGGCCAAGGCTGGTGGATCACTTGAAGCCGGGGAAACACAGTCAAACCCTGTCTACTAAAAACACAGAAATTAGCAGGGCATGGTGGTGCTCGTCTGTAGTCCCAGCTAGGAAGCTGGGACAGGAGAATCGCTTGAATCCGGGAGGCAGAGGTTCAATGAACCAAGATGACACCACTGTACCTGGGTGACAGAGCAAGACTGTCTCAAAAACAAATACATCTGAAAACCTGCTTTGGTTTACAAACTGCCCCAAAACTAACTTCTGAGCACAATCTTTTCTTAAAGGCATGTTTTGCATTTAAGAAAGGCTCATACATTTGTATATTTTTTTCTGACATCGTTTTATTCTCAGCAATCTGAGGAGTTTGCTCCCTGGAGCCTGTTTATAATGATGCTTCAGGTTCTGCTGCATGTCCCCTTTGGCTTTCCTCCTGAAGTGGAGAATCATTTGCACAGAGCACACCAGGTGTTACTTACATATTCTCAGACATACTAGAATATATTCACACAAACACTAAATCAAAACACAGCAAAATTAGTGATCGTTGCCAGAGTGTGTAGCCCAAATTCCTTAAGACAGCTCGAGATCTTTAGTGCACTGCGTTTCTGTTCTCACCGTCCACGTGACTGGATAATTTGATACAGATATTAATTGACATTTTAACTATTAGTTGGTGTTCACGTAAATTATAGACCAAAATTCATCTCACTTAGTCAGTATCACGTCAACCATTTCCTTTGGCTTGGAAGATAATGACATATCCAAAGACCAGGTTCTTGGGGTTTCGTGTTGCTGGCTTGGACCCAAAGAAAACTCACTCCTCTGGCCTGAGCCCCAATTTCATGCTTGGGAGCTGAAGCACATGACAGCCATTCGTCATTTCCATTTCTTTTTCTTTTCCTTTTTTTCTTCCTACGATCTGGAAACCATTTCACCAAAGGAAACTGGTTGAAACTCTGAAAAAGCGTTAAATAAACTGAAATGTATGGCTGTAGCTTTCCTAAAGAGGCCAACACTTCTGAAGGACACAGGGTTCCTGGGCATTCCATATGCCTTTTAAAGTGGATATAGCCAAGCTAGATATGGGCATAGTCCTCTCAGGGGTCAGCTACCAGCCCATGCACCAAAAGCAAAAGCATTCATCACCTGTTACTTTTTCTCCTTTTTGGAGACAGGGTCTCACTCTGTCACCCAGGCTGGAGTGCAGTGGCATAGTCTTGGCTCACTGCAACCTCCACCTCCCAAGTTCACGCAATTCTCCCACCTCAGCCTGCAGAGTAGCTGGGACTACAGGCATGCACCACCACGCCTGGCTAATTTTTATATTTTGAGTAGAGACTGGGTTTCACCATGTTGGCCAGGCAGTTCCTGAACTCCTAACGTCAAGTGATCTGCCCACTTCAACTTCCCAAAGTGCTGGGATTATAGACGTGAGCCACTGTGCCCAGCCCACCTGTTACTTTTCTTTTTTTTTTTAATTGCATTTTAGGTTTTGGGGTACATGTGAAGAACATGCAAGATTGTTGCATAGGTACACACGTGGCAGTGTGGTTTGCTGCCTTCCTCCCCTTCACCTATAGCTGGTATTTCTCCCCAAGCTCTCTCTCCCCAACTCTCCACCCCCTACTGTCCCTCCCCTATTTCCCCCCAACAGACCCCAGTGTGTGATGCTCCCCTCCCTGTGTCCATGTGTTCTCATTATTGAACACCCACCTATGAGTGAGAACATGTGGTGTTTGATTTTCTGTTGCGTCAGTTTGCTGATAATGATGGTCTCCAGGTTCATCCATGTCCCTACAAAGGACACGAACTGATTGTTTTCTATGGCTGCATAGTATTCCACGGTGTATTTGTGCCACGTTTTCCCAGTCCAGTCTATCATTGATGGGCATTTGGGTTGGTTCCAGGTCTTTGCTATTGTAAACAGTGCTGCAATGAACATTCATGTGCCTGTGTCCTTATAGTAGAACGATTTATAATCCTTTGGATATATACCTAGTAATAGGATTGCTGGGTCAAACTGTTACTTTTCTATCCTTCCATTAGCTGTAGCATTCTCTCACAAGACACAAGTGTTTTTATGTAAAGTATCATCTTGCTAATTATACTTTCTGAGTGCAGCCATGGTAGCGAAGCAAAAGGGAATGTACACTTTTCTAAAACCTAGAGATCAGGAAAACAAAACTAAGGCACCTTGACTCATCCAGCTTACAAAAAAATCGAAGAACTAAAGAAAGTTGGTTGCTATGAAGAGAGGAATACAAAGTAATGAATCTCATTCAAAGATGTCACTAACAGTGTTTTTCCTCCCTCGCAAAGGGATGGCCAGTTTTCTTCTTACAATAGCAGTTCAGGAGTGAGGGAGGTTCTTCCGTTTTTCCACTGGAAAAAATACTGTGAAAGAATTTGATCTATAGGATCCTTGGGAGACCACCTTTCTGGAATCCAGGTGCAGCTTTCTGTCCAAGATAAATCCAAATAACATTCCTAAGAAAGTCCCTGAAAGAACAGAAGCATGTATTGAATGGTAGGTGAGCAAAGGAGATGGGGAGTTCCAGAAAGAAAACAGGAAGATTTATTTATCAACAGGGGAGGTGGATATTGCTGAAATTATTGAGTTAAAACTTTGCCCTTTGGTTCACAAAGGAAGCTGGGGGAGATATCAGAAACAGATGGCAATTTCCCAAATGGAAATGGAAGAAACGCTGGGCAAAAGGATAACAAAGTTTCCGGTCTCACAGTCAGTCAAGGACTTTGACTTTTTAGGAGCTGGTGCAACTGCATTGCCCTGCAGAGCTCTAAATTCTGAAGTAAAAGGAGGTTGAAATGAATATAATTAACCTATTTAAGCTTTAATATGTAACTATTAGTATTATTCTTTTTGAGACTGGATCTTGCTCTGTCACCCTCAGCATCGGACTCCACGATTGGCATTTATAACAGTTGCTTAAGAAAAGTTCACTTAGCTGTTTCCGCCATCTTTCTGCATGGCCACAATGGTGCGCATGAATGTTCTGGCTGATGTAATACATATTTACAAGTAAAACACTTCATGAGCAAAAAAATAAAAAATAAAAATAAACAAAAGGATAACAAAGGTACCACTGTACCATCACGGTTCACTGCAGCCTCAACCACCACCCCACTGAGGGGTTCAAGCAGTCCTCCCATCTCAGCCTCCTGAGTAGCTGGGACTACAAGCACATGCTGTTACACACAGCTAATGTTTTTGATGTTTTATAGAGATGAGGTCTCACTATGTTGCCCAGGCTGGTCTTGAACTCCTGGCCTCAGGTGATCCTCCCACCTTAGCCTCCCAAAGTGCTGTGATTACAGGCATGAGCCACCACACTCAGCCTAATGTATTATTATTAGAATGTAAAAATGTTTTGATGGTTTGAATGGCAGGAAAATATATGAGAGAAAACAAAGCATTGACTACTTCTAGGTCAGTTAGTAGTGCTCATGTAGCCGTGCTGCCTCAACCTCCCAAGTTCTATTCCTTACTCATCAACCCCACCACCTAAGACAAGACCCTAAATTTAACCCTAAATTTGAATCAACTAAATCCCCCAATCAAAAGATACAGCCAAAACCTAACGGTATACTACATCCAGACCCATTTTATATCCAAAGATACACAAAGACTCAAAACAAAGGGTTGGAGAAAGATTTACCAACCAAATGGAGAGCAAAAATAAATAAATAAACAAAAAGCAGGAGTTGCATTCACGCATTTGATAAAACAGATTTCAAAGCAACAAAGATACAGTGGTAAAAGGATCAATGCAATAATAAGAGCTAAGGATCCTAACACCCAGATACATAAGACCCATAAAGAGATTTAGACTCAACGAGACAGAAAATTAATAAGGATATCCAGAACTTGAACTCAGATCCGGAACAAGTAAACTTAATAAGTATTTATAGAGCTCTCCACTTTAAATACACAAAATATACATTCTCCACTTTAAATACACAAAATATTGATCGGCCATTATTAATACCCATTCATAGAATAAAGCAATATTCCTGTTCTCTCTCCCTCTTTTTCTTCCTCTTTCTTCCTCTCCTTCTCTTCTTTTTTTTAAAAAAAAAAAAAAAACGGTGTGTGGTCATCTCATAATCTGTCCCCAACTTACACCCCAGCCGTCCAGCACCTTCCATCACTTTCCCTCCTCCACTCCCCAAAGGAAAAAAAAAAAAAAAGACCTGAAACAACATAAAAATCATTGTTTTCCTGCTGCTTAAATAATGAGCAGTGGGATTTTTCCCCGTAAGAATTTGCTGCTTCTCCTGTTCAACACTTAGAGCTTTAGTTCATGGATGTGATGTAAATTAAGGCAGGTTTCATCAGTCAGTAAGTTCACAAATACTTATGGCATGTCTCCTGGGTCTGGATGCTTTCCATGGCAGAAAATGTAGAGCCAATTGAAAGTGGCTTAAACAATTATGGAATTTATTACCTCGTGTAAGAAGTCTGCAGATGGAGTTTTGCATAAACTGGTTCATCAGCAATAGCTCAATGACGTTGTCAAGGTCCCAGAGTTTCACGCCCTCCTATCCGCCATCATTGTGGTGCTAACTTGTGCTTTTGAGCTGGCTCTCCTCATGATGCCAAGGTGGCTGCGACAGACCCAGATATCACATTGCTCTTTTCTAGGGGCAAAGACAAGTAAGTGTTGCAAAAGCACAGCATATTCCCGTACCTAAACTAATCATTGGCAACAAGAATAGAAAAACCCAGGGTTAATTTAGATGGATTCCAAAACACACGCTGAGCACAGTAGGCAAATACCCCATCTCTACAAAAATACCCCTTCTCATGGCCCAGCCATGAGAAGTACCTGTTTAAAAGATGCCAGACAAAATCTGGGTTATGCTGGCAAAGAAGCAAGACCAGTGGCCGATAGGCAATCAATAATGTCTACCACTCGCTATTCTGAGCACCAAGAACGTGTCAGCATGCAAGCCCCACAAGGTTCTGCTCTCAAGAAGCTTACCTTCTTGTAGAGGCATGAGAATGTGGGTGGATAATGTAACAGAGAGGAACTCATAGGGCAATCAGCCTGGAGAAGCAAAGCAATATGATGTACACGTCTTTCTGTGGGTGGTTTTTAGTATCACCAGGTGTATATTTAAGTACATTAAGTGGGAGTACAATTGATTTGGCAATTGTGGGAGGTAAACACTTTCAAGGTGGGAATAAAATAAACAGGATGTGAACAAATCAATCCCCATGTAATTTCTGAATTTTTACTGCATGCAAAGCGTTGTGCAGGACGTGGAAAAGCTATCAAATAGAGGCCTTGGCCCTACGAACATCAGTACAGCTGGGTGATGATGCTTTTTTGGTGGATATCAAGTACAACAGGCGTTCAGAAGAGGATGACAGGCAACTAGATTGTCATGGAGTGAATCTTGCCAACTTTGTATTTTGAAAATAATTTAGAAGGAAAGAATATAAAGGTATAAATTTTTTTTAACTTTAAAAAATTTTTTAAATATGAGGATTTGCTAAGAAAGAAGACAATAAAATTAAAACTGGAGGAACCAAGAATAAAAGAGCAAGATTAAAAATAATCCCAGTCTCCCCCAAATGAATATACCTTGGAAAAATAATAATGATCATAATCCCAATGCGTTTATGGTCAATTGATTTTTTGACAAAGATTCCAAGAACACTCAATGGGAAAAGGACAGTCTCTTTAAAAGCTGGATAACCACATACAGAAGAATGAAATTTCACCCTCATCTCACACCGAAGGTAAAAATCAACTCACAATAGATTAAACACTTAAATGTAAGACCTGAAACTGTCAGACTCCTTGATGAAAACATCTATATTCTATGACATTGATCTGAAAAATGATGGCAACAAAAGCAAAAATAGACAAATAGGTTATGAGAAACTAAAAGCTTCTGCACGGGAAAGAAAACAATCAACGGGGTAAAGAGACAACCTAGAGAATGGAAGAATATATTTGCAAATCATACATCTGATAACAGGTTAATATCCAAAATATTAAATATATAAGGAACTGAACAGCAAGAAAACAACCCAACTGAGAAATGGGCAAAGAACCTAAATAGACATTTCTCAAAAGAAGACATAAAGATGGCCAATAGGTATCTGAAAAAATGTTCAACATCACTAATCATCAGGGCAATGTCAAATAAAACCACAACGAGATATCACTCACACTTGTTAGAATGGCTATTACCAAAAGACAAAAGGATGTGCAGAAGAGAGAATATTTGTATGCTGTTGGTGGAAAGGTAAATTATTGTAGACATTGTGGAAAAACAGCATAGAGGTTGCTAAAACAATTAAAAATAGAACTACCATATGAAATCAGCCTAAGTGTCCCATCAACAGATAAATGAACAAAGAAAATGTGAGATAGATAAATGAAAGATACATTAGACAGACAGATAGATAGATAGATAGATAGATAGATAGATAGATAGATAGATAGATGATAGATAGATAGATACACACACACAATGGAATATTATTCAGCCTTTAAAAGGAAGAAAATTCTGTAGTTTACAATAACATGCGTGAATCTTCAGAACACTGTGTTAAGTGAGATAAAGCCAGGCAAAGAAAGACAACAGTGTTGTGATTTTACTTATATGTGAAATTCAAAATAGTCAAGCCCCATAGAAACAGAGGGTAAAATGGTGGTTACTAGAGGCTAGGGGATAGTAGGTAGAGAGATGTTGGTCAAAAAAAAAACCAAAATTTCTGTTAGCGGGACTAAGCCAAGAGATCTATTGTACTTCACAATGACTACAGTTAATAGTATATTGTATACTCAGAAATTGCAGAGAGAGTACATTTTAAGGGTTCCTGCTATAATGAAAATACAAGTATGTGAAGTAATGCATATGCTAAATGCATTATACCTTGATTTAACCATTCCACAATGTATGCATATGTTGTATCAAAGCATCATGCCATATACCATAAATATATACAATTTTTGTCAGTTTAAAAACTAACTGAAGAAAATAGTTCCAGTGTATATTATTAACTAATGCAGCTAGGAAAATTCACTGTATAAAAATGTTTTATGAGCCATATGCGGTGGCTCACTCCTGTAATTCCAGCAGTTTGGGAAGCCACGGCAGGTGGATCTCCTGGTAGTTCAAGATCAGCCTGGCCAACATGGTGAAACCCTGTCTCTACTAAAAATACAAAAATTAGCCGGGCCTGGTGAGGCACGCCTGTAGTCCCAGCTACAGCTACTAGGGAAGCTAAGGCAAGAGAATCGCTTGAACCCAGGAGGCGGAGGTTGCAGTGAGCTGAGATCATGCCACTGCGCTCCAGCCTGAAAATGTTTTATGTATATCAAGGAACATTGAACTGACAGGTAACTACTGGATAAGCAATCCTGACATGATGCTAATAATAACAGCTTCCATTACATACCACTTACCATGTACTAGGCGCTACTCTAAGCACTTTGCATATTAACCCACGTAATCATGACTTCAGTCCTAAGAAGAGGGGTGCTTTGATCATTGTTTGAATGGTGAGGAAAATTGAGGATTAGAGAGATTAAGTAATTAGCTCAAGGTCACATAAGCAACCCAGGCAGCTGGGCTCCCAGATCTCTGGTTTTAACCATTGTATTAGACAGAATGAAAACAGGCATGAAACAGCATGATTATTAACAAGAAGAAAGCTCACCTTGGCGATTTTCTTCCCAAGATGGAGGAGAGGTCGAAGTGAATTTGGAATACGAGTCTTTGTACTTCTGGCCATCACCCATGTAAAAGCTGTTTTGGAAACGAGGCGCCCACAGAGGAGCCCCACTGCTGTCGGGGACTTGGGGAGGAAAATCCCTCTGAGCTATCCCACAGATTTAGCTAGACTAAGAAGAGAAACAGCCCACTCAAGGCGGCCGCCACTGGGAGTTTGTGAATAAGGGTAAAAAGAACACCCACTTCTTAATAGAACATCAAGCCTGAAAGGACATTACCACCAACTCCCTCCTACGGAGAATCACAGAATGAAAAGCTAAATAATAATAGGAACCTGCAGTGTAGACAGCTTCAAGGGCAATCTGACTCAGACAGCGGGATGGGGCGGAGGCTGCGCAGTGGCTGACAACAGAGGCTCAGCCGTCCCTCTCATTGGGCTGGCTCTCCGCTGGGTTTCCACAGGCCTATTTTTTTTTGGGGGGGCCACACTCTTGCCCATTTCCTGCTGTGATCATCTTGTCCTACATATCATAAAATGACTCCACTGAGCTCTTTCCTAGCGGCTCTGCAGCTATTCTGTGAATGGGAATTGGGACACACTGGTCATCACACAGATGCTGAAAAACACAAAAAAGAAGGGACGCTTTCTCCAGCAGCACATACGTCCTTTATCCTAATCCACTTATAGATACCCTTGCATAGTGAGAAGAATCCCGGCTTAGGCTTCAATAGGCCTGGTGCCCAGACTCTCAAGGTGATTTCAGACCAATTCCATAAATTACATAGCCTTTTTATACCTCAGTTTCATCAGCTGTAAAATGGCAATAAAATTCCCCAACTTCTGCAAAGGGCCATAAAGGTATTATGAGCATCAAATGAAATAACACGCATGAAAGCCATTTGGAAGGGACAGATTCCTGCACAAGGGCGAGGGGTTATTATTCCTCTACACCTGTTACTACAGTGAAGCTGTAAGAAAACCCACATGCCTGCAGAGGAGCCCAGCTTTGCAAACTAAGGATTGGAACACTGAATTAGTCAGCTCTGCCTGCTACATGAGATACCACAGATCCCACAGACTGGGTGGCTGAAAGAAGTGGAATGTATTTTCTCATAGTTCTGAGGCTCCAAGTCTAAAGTCAAGGTACTATGAAGACTGGTTTCTGGTGAGGCCTCTCTCTTCCTGGTTGGCAAACAGCCACCCTCTCACAGTGTGTCCTCACATGGCCTTTCCTCTGTGCTTATGCATTCCTGGTGTCTCTGCCTTTTTTTTTTTTTTTTTTTTTTTTTGAGACAAGGTCTCACTCTATCACCCAGACTGAAGTGCAGTGCAGGCTCAGTCACAGCTCACTGCAGCCTCAACCTCCCGGGCCCAAGCAGTACTCCTGCCTCAGCCTCCTGAGTAGCTGGGACTACAGTTGCATGCCACCATGCCCTGCTAATTATTTTTTATTTTTCACAGAAATAAGGTCTCACTATGTTGCCCAGGCTGGTCTCGAACTCCTGAGCTCAGGTGATTCTCCCATGTCAGCCTCTCCAAGTGCTGGGATTACAAATGTGAGCTACCAGATCCAGCCTCTGCCTCTTCTCATGCAATTAGTCTCATGCAATTAGAGCCCCCACCCACGTAACCTCATTTAACTTTAATTGCCTTTTTAAAGGCTCTGTCTCTAAATACAGTCACATTGGGTGTTAGGGCTTCAGCAGATGAAGTTTAGGGGGACACAACTTAGTCCCTACATGACAGACACCCAGACGGAGGAGCCATTCGGCGCTCCTCCTCTGCATGATAGGATGGTCTCTGCCTTATAGGGTCTACTGTTGTCTGTAACGAAGTGTCCTAGCCAACCGCCAGGCTGAGATTTTATTTTATTTTTTTATTTTTCTTAGAGACAGGATCTCAATCTTGTCCCAGGCTGGAGTGCAATGGCGCCATCATAGCTCACTGCAGCCTCAAATTCCTGGGCTCAAGAAATCCTCTCTGTCAGCTTCCCATGTAGCTGGAACTACTAACGTGTGCCACCAAGCCTGGCTAATTTTTCTTATTTTTCATAGAGATAGGGTCTTGCTATGTTGCTCAAGGTAATCCTGAACTCCCAGGCTCAAGCAATCCTCCTGCCTCAGCCTCCCAAAGTGCTGGGATTTTTTATAGGCATGAGCCACCATGCTGGGCTGGGATTCTATTTTGACTGTCTCCGGAACTGGAGAACTGGCTGTCACTTCAGGTATTCATTTACATAAATTAACATGCAGAAGGGTGCTGTGCTTTTTAAAAGATTTTTTTATTTCCATAGCTTTTAGGGGAACAGGTGGTATTTGGTTACATGAGTAAGTTCTTTAGCAGTGATTTGTGAGATTTTGGTGCACGCATCACCGAAGCAGTATACACTGAACCCAAATTGTAGTTTTTTTATCCCTCACCCCTTCCCACCCTTTCTGCCTGAGTCCCCAAAGCTCACTGTGTCATTCTTATGCCTTTGCAACCTCATAGCTCAGCTCCCACTTATGAGTGAGAATATACGATGTTAGGTTTTCCATTCCTGAGTTACCTCACTTAGAATAATAGTCCCCAGTTCCACTCAGGTTGCTGCAATGCCATTAATTCATTCCTTTTTATGGCTGAGTAGTATTCCATCATATGTGTGTATATATATATATATACTCTATCACATACTATATCATATATATATATATATATATATACTCTCTCACATACTATATCATATATATATATATACCCTATCACATACTATGTCATATATATATATATATATATATATATATATATATATAGAGAGAGAGAGAGAGAGAGAGAGATTGAGAGAGAATGAGAGAGAGACAGAGAGAGAGAGGGAAAGGGAGGGCAATTTTGCTTATTGTTGTTTCTTATTTGATTTGTACAGAACTGAGAACATGGTAGGATGTTTTCTGCCCCAGGATGAACTTCATGGCTGGCTTTGAGCCCTATGCAGGAATGGCCAAAGGAGTAAGCTAAACGTGGGCTTAGAACCCATTACTCCTGGTACCTCCTGGATCAGAAGTGTGGGCACCCTCAGAGATCAGCACCTCCAGCATGGGAACCTTTTAAGCATGAAGGCTTCTTCCAGTGGGCTCATGATCACAGGATACAAACAAAGAAGGGATGAGCAGGGCGGGTGTGGAGAAGGAACTGTTTGGATAGGTGAATGCCCCAGATTTCAAGGGATAAATGGGAGAGGAGGAGGAGGGACGGAGATCGTCTTTACAAGGGCATGAGCAAGAATACTTAAATATCAATTTTTACATGACTCGTCCCCACAAGCTGGTGATTCATCAAGTATTCAGGTTGTTAAATGCTAACGATGCCAGATCTCAGGAAACAGATGGAAGAGGAAAAGGAGGAGAAGTAGAGAGGAGGAATTTCTGAAGGTGATTGGGGCTTATCTCCCCAGTCTAGGTAAAGATGAATCTTGCAGGTATTGATGGACACAGATTTGCGGTGGACTCTACCCACCCTGTATATCCTGGGAATGGACACCCTAATCAAGGGGCTCTAGGGAACCTGCCAGTTCAAGGGTTGCAGCCAAATAAAAGATCCAAGATTCCAGGGCTCTCATCTCCCTTTAAGCAATGTCAACAGAGTCAGAACACCTATTCTAATCTTGGCCTTTTGAATCTGACCAGAGTAGTACATTCTTGCCGTACCCGCTGTACCAATGATAAGCAGCACAAGCTGCTGTGCCTATGGCCCTAACAGACTCCATAGTGTAGGGATGCCCTTGAACTTTGCCAGTGCCTTAATGAGGGCAATGGTTTCCTTGGATAACTCACCTGTTCACACAAGCTCCACCTGAGCACAGCCCACAGGCTCAGCGCAGAGGCTGAGCAGCATAGCCGAGTCAGCTAGGTGCCCACGACAGAGCCTCAGGAACACAACTGTCACAGGCTCAGCATCTCCCTGGGCATGGCTCTGTCACCAAAGGAGACAGCTGGAATGTGCAATGACTTAATTAGAATCCCGCGCTCCAGCCAACAGGGGCAGGTGGGCGACGGGTTTAGAAACTGGCCTTGGGAAATGCCAACGAGACGAGCATCCATGTCCAGTCTTCTAGAAGATCTCAGGCAGGCAGGGAGGCTGGACCCTGAAGGAAGCTCGTCATTTCAGAGGGGAAGAATCTTCATTAAGATCTCATGCTCACAATCTCTGAATGAGCTGAGGTTTATTTCAAGAACACATTTTCCCCCAGCCCTGAAATAAGTGTGAACTGAACTGTGAAAAACAGACCTTGACCATATTGTTGTCACTACCAATTCACAACAACAATCTTCAGTTTTGAATTATCACCCTCTATTTCTTTTCTGCATGGAAGGATTTGGAGATTACAAAAAAAAAAATCTCTAGCCAAGATGACTCAAAATTTTCCATTTTAAAAATCTTGATCATTCTCACCCCGCCTGCGGATCTGCGGTGTGTCACAGTCCCATCAACGGCGCTCACTGGTACATGCCTAATGAGAGGAGGCCCTCCCCTGGGCTTCTGGAGAGGTCTCTACAACATAACTATGCCCTACATAATGAGAGAGAACTACCTGGGGAATTCCAGTCCTTAGCAAACCTCAACTACAAACCAAGCTTGTTCTTTTCCATCATGTTCTAAGTCAATCTGAATGCATTACAAACCACAGAGTCGCAAATTGTATTTGATTATTTATAACCATAAAATAAATGGAATAATGTAGGTCTTGTGAATTTTTTTCAGTGACGGATAAGGCAGAAAATTCCCTCGTGGGGCTAAATGATTAATACATGATGAATTCACAACATCCTTGCATTTGACAATCTTTCTTGAAGGAGTTGAAACCAGTTTCCAAGGTACAATATGTGCAGTTTTCCAAAACTTTTAAGTTTTTCTAGCCCTGAGCTCTTAAACAAACCACAGGAGTTCAGAGAAAGATATAAATTTCGAGGAAGAAGCTACATTTCTTTACTCTGAGCAACTCATCTTCTCATAGCAAAGGCCATAAAATAGCATCCTCTCACCTGCTTGTAATTTGGTATAAAGGCAAAACAAAATAATATGCCTAGGTATTTACTTGGAAAATCATGCTGTAAGAATACCTCGAGATGAAAGCGAGTCTCGTGAGTTACTATCTGTCATAGGCTTCCCGTGATTAAAGGTAGGGTACCTATGCAACTGGACAGACCACGTCAAAGACTTCATTAGGCTTGCAGGGACAGTGTCATGTGGTGCTCTGAGTTAATATACCTCCATTTGATTAAAGTCCAGACTCCTGCCAAAATAGCAATATGGAGATGGCAGTGCTGTTCTTTGTCCCCTCCCCTTGGACATCTCTCTTTTTTGTGAAGCTCGATAACTGGACAACAAAACTCTTTGTGGGGGGTGGAGGTTAACTGTATGCTCAGCACTGTGCCCGAACTTTCACACATTTCGTCTCATTTACTCATCACACTGAGACTGTGAGGTGGGTTTTCATGAGAAGGAAGTAGTTACATGTCCCACTGACAGGAAGGGGCACAGCCAAGGAAATGGAGCCTGGAGTGTGGAGTCCACCAAGCTAGACTGCCTTTCCTTCTTCTTTTCTTTTTTTTTTTTTTTTTTTTGAGACAAAGTTGCCCAGCCTGGAGTGCAATGGCGTGATCTCCTTTCACTGCAACCTCTGCCTCCTGGGTTCAAGGGATTCTCCTGCCTCAGCCTCCTGATAGCTGGGATTAGAGGCATTGGCCACCATGCCAGGCTAATTTTTGTATTTTTAGTAGAGGCAGGTTTTTACCATGTTAGCCAGGCTGGTCCCAAACTCCTAACCTCAGGTGCCCTGCCTGCCTTGGCCTCTCAAAGTGCTGGGATTACAGGCATGAGCCACCGTGCCCAGCCTAGACTGCCTTTCTGTGCCAACTTCCTACTGTCCACTTCAACAAGGGGGAAGAAACCCAACTCAGATCTGCCAGCAAGGTCATTCAAGTCCATGGCCTCAAAGGCCCTCTCCTCAACACGGAGACATGCAAAAGATATGTTGACCTGAGAAACGGTAGCTGCTATTATTTAGAGCAAAATCTAAGTGGGGGAAAATAGCCGACTTGTTTCTTTCTGTTCCTAGACCTCAACATCCTGACAAAGCAGTCTAAGTAGTTCAAGCCCCGCCCTACTCCCGTAAAGCGTTCATAATACTATCATATTCCCCTAAGGGTTACAACAACCAATATCGTACATTCTAGCAGAGGGGAAGAGGGAAACAGTACATACGAGAAGCTTCCACCCCCACAGTGCAAGAACACCTGCCTTCCATGAGCGGACATGGAAGCTGTAAGTAATTGCCTATAAAGCAAACATTAAGGCTGTGAGCCCTGCCAACACTTCCCTCTCACATGTGCAAGTGGGTTACACATAGGATGCACAAAACTATTCCATCGAGAGAAATCTGTTCCATCAGCCATCCGCGCAGAGCCCTGCACATCTTCTCCCCTGAGCAGGGTTAATGACAATAACTACCCTCACCTCAAGACGAGAATGTGTTAGAAACGTGGGACCTCTGTTAAACCCAGAATTAGGAACGGAATATCCAATGGACCTACACGAGCAGCTGTGCGTTCTGAACTCAGACAGAAAATTGACATGAAGTTGCGGCTGAAACAAGCATGTTTGCCGCAGTGCTGTGCCGCATACCCTTTCTAAGTAGTAGCAAAACTCTGTGGTTTCACAATCAGATAGACATCATTTGTACCCCATCTGTATGCGTCTGTTTTATGGCATTCTCTGACGTTGATCTAAAGTAAACTGTCCACATTTTAATGTCTTTTCATATGCTTTATTTTCCAGAGTTGGGACAAGAAGAAGTAACTTTTGCCTGATCCAAAATTCAGTTGGCAGGTATCCAAACACCAAAGGGCTTTCCTCTGAGTGACATTTTGTGTGGTAGGAAGACAGAAAGGAATACAAAAAGCAGCCGGGAGGCTGCAGGGATGCTGATGTCTCTAAAATGTAGACTTCTTCTCTCCTTTATTGCTAACTTTTAGAAGTAATTAGGGCACTCATTTCTAAGCTAATGCCTTCTAATGGTCACTTAATTCTGGACAAACTGCACAGTAGAATGCTTTTGAAACTAGAATTAATTGTTTAAAAGACATTATTGGGATTAGTCTGGTAAATGTAGAAAGAAAAAAAGACCTTTTACTGAGACATTAAAAATAATGAAGTTCCCTCCAGTCCCAAACCTAATACATTTTGTGGGTTTCTTTTTTTCTTTTTCTTTTCTTTTTTTTTTTTCTGGAAGTAATTGACCAGGGAATGAAGCAAGACCAGAGACCTCTCCACCTGTTTAGGTGCGTTCAGCGATGTTTCCTACCATCACATCAGATCAGTCCTACTAAGAAAGAGAAAATACATGGCTAAGATGTGCCTTGCTGCAATTATTTTTCTCTTTTATTTCAAAACACATCCATCTAATCACTGCTGTGCTCGGAGTTCTTGAGAAAGCTGTACAAGGTACAAAGGGCAGGAAGTGGCCGTCCCCTGAGGCTCGCTGTCTATTGAGGGACAAAGGCATATAAATAGTAAGGAACACCAAGGCATATGCTATAATAGAAGCACTGCTAAGATTCTGTAAGAGTCAATAAAGTGAGGGCATTTTGAATGGAAAAAAACTATGAAGGCTTAAACCCTTCAAGTGCATTTAGGCCCCCTGTAGTTCAGGAGCGAAAGGAAGGGACTATGCTAGGCACAAGGACAGCAAGAGCAAAGCCACAAATGTGGAAAAGTCAGCATGGAGCACAGGTTTTGTGAACCAGAGAGGGGCAGCAGCATCACGGAATACAAGGTTAGACTGTGGTCAAGCCAAAGAAAGTTCCAGATACTGCATGAAGAGTTGGGACATTGAACGGTTTTGAGTAGGAAACTACCATAAAGTGATGAGTTCAGGTTGGTGTGATGAGTTTCTGTGTTTGCCCTGGGAATGATAAGGTGGGTACAATGGAAGCATGGTGAGGAAAAGGAAGGAAGAACCCCTGGGGGAGAAAGATAGAAAGGCAGAGCTAGGATCGCCAACCGCACACGTTTCTGTTTTGCCATCTTGGCTGGAGCAAGCCTGTTCTTTCTTCTTTACCTCCTTTCTTGTTTCCTCTTTATTGTTAAGTGTTGACTTTCTTGTCTTTTTAACATCATGACAATATTTAAACATCACCTCAAAACTGAGTCCATCGTGAGCTTTCACCCCAAACCTTTGCACACTGCTTGACACATGAAGAGGGGCACTCTATTGATCCTCAAACTCGACAGCCAAATTGAATTGATCTTCCACTAGAGCCCTGATTTTCTTCCATCTTCTCATTACATAACACCACCTCCATCCTCCAAATCACCCAGGGTACAATTACAAGGTCATTTTAGACTGTGCTTTCTCTCAAGTCATCAACGTAAAATACGTTGTCTAATGCTACTACAAAACCTCTGTTAATATGTACACATCTATCTGGTTCATTTCATCTCCTCTAGCGTAGATCGATTTCAAGTCTACCTGCTTGATTTACCCCCTAGACTCTCAGAATAGTTTCTGACTTGGTTTCCTTGTCTCCAGTCTCTTTCCTCACTAATTTCTCTCTCATTACACAGCCTAAAACACAGATCAGATGGTCTAAGGCTCTTCCTCACAAGCCTCGGATGTCTTCCCATTGGCTCTGCAATGAAGTCAACCACATGAGTGAGTAGTATCCACGTCCTGAATGAGTGGCCAAAACCTCCAACCAGTCTCTTCATGCTTTCTGGATCCCCCATTCCCCAAACAAACTCGATGTCTTGCCTCTACCTACGTCTTTCTCTCCAAGTTTGCCTATTAAAATTCTGTTTTTCAAGCCTTAGCTCAGATGTTGCCTCTTCCACAAAACCTTTCTGTCTTCCCCATTCCAAGGTCAATCAATCACTACTTCCTCTTTGTATATACACAATTATTTAATAGTAGTATTTCTGTCTATTATTTACCATTTTCTACATGTTTTATCTTCTCAATTATAAATATGTTGAGTACAGGAGACATGTCACATTCATCAATATATTCCGTGATAACTAGAATAGCATTTTGCAAGTACTAGGCTCTGAATGAATCAACGCCAGTTTGGCTTATTTTTAATTTTGTTCTCAGGCATTAAAATTACTAGGATTGTAGGTTTCCTGATGGATATTCAGATCTACCTATCAAAAGGGAAACTGTTTGCTAAGTAATTTCAGCCTTAAATTTCCAAAGGTCAGTCAAATATATGTGAGGTCCTAAGTATTCATTTCATTAATAGTTTGTTCAGTTACTCATCAAAAATATTTACCCAACATTTACTCTGCTCCTAGTACTGCTCTAGATGCTATAGATCAGGTAATAAATAAGACTAGTATGGTTCAACTTCATCTAGTTTGCATTCTAATAAGGAAACTGATGTTTTTTAAGTAATACATTAAAACAAGTTCATATAGAAATACAAGGTGGAGGCTGGGTACAGTGGCTCATGTCTGTAATCCTAGCACTTTGGGAGGCCAAGACAGGTGGATCACCTGAGGTCAGGAGTTCGAGACCAGCCTGGCCAACATGATGAAACCTTGTCTCTACTGAAAATACAAAAATTTGCTGAATGCGGTCGTGCGCACCGGTAATCCCAATCTCTTGGAGGCTGAGGCAAGAGAATCACTTGATCCCAGGAGGCAGAGGATACAGTGAGCTGAGGTGGCACCATTTCACTGCAGCCTGGGTGATAAGAGCCAAACTCCATCTCAAAAAACAAGAAAAGAAATACAAGGTGGACAAAGAAGATAATAATAGGACAGAGAGTTACTTGGATGGTCAGGGAAAGGCTCTGTACAGAGACGACATTTCAGCTGATAGGCTATTCCATCATTCTGTAAAGGGATCACATGCTCACCTGCTGGTTGTGATTAGGCATTCGATCTATACCAGATCCGAGGGACGTCAGTCTCCTCCGCTTCCTCCTCCTCTTCTTCCTTCTCTTCCACTTCCTCCTTCTTCTTCCTTGTCTCTAAGTGAGTTCCTGGGTCACAAGCAGTGGTGTATGGTAGGTTATGATGATGCTTCCCTCTTCAAGATGGAAATCCTGCCATCAGATTACTACTATGTACTCACACCCGCCGCAGGGATATAATATGATATCAAAATTTCAAGACTGCTTGCTGCTGATGATGAGGCTCTTGAGACGGCAGCATCCAGATGAACTTAACTGACTAGAAGTCCAAGTTGTTGAAGCTATCCTCAGCCTCCATCTTTCCTGAGATGCTTCCTTTGGTCAAGAGCCCATGAAGGACACTGAAATCTCTGGGCAATGAGATTTAACTAATAACCACGATGATGCTCTTCTCAGCAACCTAATAACTGAGGCATATTTCTGTCGTGGAATCCTTTTGGTGAACATTTATATCAGGAGCAAATATCTCACTCTGGATCCACTCCAATAAGTCCATCTACACGTTTCCCTTCAAACTTCTTTGTCAACAGTCCTCTAATATTTCTCCTTCCCCATATCCACTATAGAGCCACACAATGAACCACTGCACATGCCCTGGAATAGATTCTTATCTCAGGTTCTCTCTTCTTTCTGACAGTGTAGTTATGAGATATTCTACCCAAAGTTATTTGTACTGGAAAGATGTTCTTTTTCCACTACCCTCAGGACCACCTGTGATAAATGCAGCTGTAATAACACAGCAGTCCATTTCCAGAGGGACCAGCACACTCATACTAAGCAAGAGCCATCTGTAAACCAGGCTTAAAAATTGTTCCTCTGTAGCCATCTTTTCCTATGGCCCTCCAATCAGGTATGAAAGCAGATTAAAGAGGCAGTGGTGGCGAGGCAGCAGTAGACATACTGGGAATGTGAGCTATGTGCTTACAGAACTGACTTGTGCCTTCACAACCTGCTTGGTCCCTGTCTCATAAACCCTATTTTCAAAAGATGAAGACACACTGGGCATGCCAGATTTTATGGCAATTGCGATCCGACAACCCTTATGCGTGAGGGGCAACATGAATCATGCGGTCACCTGTTCTTTGTGATCAGACATTCAATCTATACCAGATCCCAGTATTTAAAAACAACAAAAACAAAAAAGCTGTTTCTTAAAAGGAGCATGAGTGCTTTGCTTAAAAGTAACATGAGGCCATTGTTAAGTAAAGAAAGGATAAATATTTGCTAAAGAAGGGAAGATTTTACTCCAAAATTCTAGTGATTTTCCATTTGATGGTACCAGAATTTCATGTAGTATTCCCATTTTCCAAGACACTTAAAGTGCCAGAATTCTGCTGAGCCTTGAGGACTAAGTGGTAAAATTGCGTGTCCTCCAGATTCCTTTGGCCAACCTTCTTCTCTAGTCCCTGCTCGTCTTTCAGTTCACCTTGTAAGTGGGTTAGAGTGGAACACACAAATATTTCATATACACTGGACCCTCACTTATGCGTGGTTTTTCCTTCTGTGGTTTCAGTTACCCACAGTCAACTATGGTCAGAAAATATTAAACGAAAACTTCCAGAAATAAATAATTCATGAGTTTTAAATTGCGTGCATTCTAAGCAGCATGATGGCATCTTGAGCTGTCTTGCTCCACCCGACCCGGGACATGAATCCTCCCTTCTACCAGCACCTCCGTGCTGTCTACACTACCCACCCATGAGTCACTTAGGAACTGTCTTGGTTATCAGATCAGCTGTCGCGGTATCGCAGCGCTGTGTTCAAGTAATCCTCATGTTACTTAATCATGACCCGAAGCACAAGAGTATTAATGCTGGACATCCAGATATGCCAAAGAGAAGTACAAAGCTCTTCCCTTAAGTAAAAAAATGAAAGTTCTTGACTTGAGGAGGAAAGAAAGAAAACCGCACACTGAGGCTGCTAAGATCTATAGTAAGAACAAGTCTTCTATCTGTGGAATTGTGAAGAAGGAAATAGAAATTTGTACTGGTTTTACTGTCACACCTCGAACTGCAAAAGTTACAGTCACAGTGCATGAAAAGTGCTTAGTTAAGATGGAAAAGGCGTAAAGTTTGTGGGTGGAGGACATGACCAGAAAGGTGTACCCCTTGATGGCAGTCTGGTTTGGCAGTGTCCGGGGTTTCAGGCATCCACTGAGAGTCTTGGATATATATATACATATATTTGTTTTTGAGACGGAGTTTCGCTCTTGTTACCCAGGCTGGAGTGCAATAGCGCGATCTCAGCTCACCACAACAACTCTGCCTCCTGGGTTCAGGCAATTCTCCTGCCTCAGCCTCCTGAGTAGCTGGGACTACAGGCACGTGCCACCATGCCCAGCTAATTTTTTGTATTTTTAGTAGAGACGGGGTTTCACCGTGTTGACCAGGATGGTCTCGATCTCTTGACCTCGTGATCCACCCGCCTCGGCCTCCCAAAGTGCTGGGATTACAGGCTTGAGCCACCGCGCCCGGCCCGGAATATATTTTTTATGGGCAAGGGAGCACTGCTTAAATACCTCCGAAATCTGGAGAGACCATCTCTTAGCGGTATGGAGCGAAGGCACTCTGCTTTGCCGGGTGCAGTGCCCATAATGCTGCTAAGGTAGTTATGCCCTATATTTTCATGGAATTTAAGGTAGAACCTCTGGTTTGTTTGTGTCTTATTGTTGCATCTAGATCTGCCACTTTCACTGCAGCAAAACACTACAAACTTACTGAACCAGCACGATGCTGCGTGGGATGGAGGGAAGATCAATCTCTCTGGCCCATATTGTGGCCGAGAGTCAGAGGTAAAGCAGTAACTTCTGACGAATCTGTAATCCCTTCCAGATGAAAGCAAATAAATTCTAATGTTCTTTGTTTAATGAGACTCAGAAAAAGTATTTTTTTTTTTTACTTCCTACTGTATACCAGGTGGCAGGGATGCACTAATTTGCTTGAGTAAGGAAATCACATCTGAAACAGCAACTAAAATGAACGTCGCTGTTTGATTAATCTAACAATAATATATTATGTCCAAGACCCATCAACAGGTCACAGTGGAACATGAAACTAGAATGTTATAAAAATCACTACGCCTGTGCATTTTTCAATTCTCTAATTATGTGAGATCGCTTTTGTAACACTATTTTGGAAAAGAGGGAGATATTCAGGGACATTTACTTGGTCTCCGTCTTCCCTTCACAGATCTGGGAGCCATGTGAATGGATTCTGTCTGTGGTCGATGTTACCTATATTAACATGATGTGTTTAGACTGGGGGAAACACAATGGGATAGGTGTAGAATCCCACTGAGTTTAATGAGGCAGACTTGATTCAAAACCCAGTTTAACTCTCACGTGACTTACTGCTTTTTATCATCCTTTGATAGCTTCTTCTTTTCCTTCAGCATCTCTAATTGTCAGAGCATGAAGTGTATCCGGGTTTTGGTTGGTGTTCATCCCTCTCCTCTCTCCTTTTTTGTTTGTTTTTGAGACAGTCTCACTCTTGCCCAGGCTGGAGTGCAGTGGCGCGATCTTATGTCACTGCAATCTCCACCTCCTGGGTTCAAGCAATTTTCATGCCTCAGCTTCCTGAGTAACTGGGCCTACAGGCACCTGCCACCACACCTGGCTAATTCTTGTATTTTTAGTAGAGACAGGGTTTCACCATGTTGGCCAGGCTCATCTAAAACTCCTGACCTCAGATGGTCTGCCCGCCTCAGCCTCCCAAAGTGCTGGGATTACAGGAATGAGCCGCTGTGTCTGGCCCAATCTTCTCTTGTCTATGTATACTTTCTCACTGGGTTATCTTACCCAATCCATGACTCTTAATAACATATATATACATAAAAAACACATTTACACACATGTATATGTATGTATGTGATATACCTATATGCACGCACATGCCTGAACTTCTCCCTAAGCTCATGTATTCTCCTGGCTACTAATCATCTCCATTTGGATGTGAATAAGCATCTTAAACTGATAAAAGAGAACATGTCTGTTCTCCACTCAGCACATTTGTTCTTTCCCAAGCAAGACTTCCGCCATCTATCTAGTTTCTCAGACTAGAAATCTTGATTTTATCCTTCATTCCACACCAATGGAATAAAGGATCTAACTCATCCATAAGCCTTATAGATTCCACCTACAGAGTGTACCCCAAATTTGATTACACTCCACAATCACTACCCCTGTGACACTTGTCTACACCACCATCATGTCCTCTTTGACTAACAACACACTCATGAACAGTTTTCAGTTTCCACCATTTTTTTGTGTGTCACTCTACCCAGACAATTAAAGGTAATTTTTCTAAACATAAATCAAATCATGTCACTCTGCGCATAAAATACTCAAATGGCTTTTTAATTCAACCAGAATGAAATCCAAACTCTTTATTGTAGCCTGCAAGATTCTCCTGGTTCCTGCCTGATTCTCATATCAATTCTTTTTGTTTTCCCTCGTCTTCAACATACTGCAGCCTACAGTGGCCTTGTTTTTCTCCCTGAAGACTATGAAGTGTTTGTTTTATCTCAGGGTCCTGTTTTCTTTGTTTGGAGCTCTCTTCCATGACTGTCTCTTCATAATTCAAGCCACTGGTTTCGGGACTCAACAGCTGTCTTTAAGTCACTCTTCACTATCTTCCTTCTTTTGTCCTTTTTAGAGCTTCTATTAGTCCTGAAAATAATTTATTTGTTTATTTATTACCTCTCTCCCCTGCAGTAAGTTTCACCAGGACTCCATCTTGCTCATCTGTATATATAGTCTCTGCATTTAGAACAATTGTATCAGACAGTAGTTGGTCAATAAATATTCATCAACTGAATTATTGACCCTCTACAATTCCTCCCTTTGTTTGATGGGCTGCAGTATTATTTGGGGCACCAGAAACTAATGTTAACTCAACCCCAGATTTAATGACCAGTGGAACAGCTGGATATTTCCACTGCTTCCGTATGTGGTTACTCTAATTAAAGTCTTGTGCTTCCTTGAGGAAAGTGAGAAGGATATTTTATTGTCCCTACTGGTGATCGTATTGCAGGGTCTTCAAGGATTCTGCCTTTTCCCTTTGTTTAAACCTTTTCAGGATGAGCACAGTTCTGGGAACAGGATGAGGAGCTTTTACATCTTTCAATGTGGTTCAACAGGCCTCTCTCCATGAATCCTAAAGTTCTGTCTTCTACTTAACAGAAATAGAATTTTTAATATAAAGGAGGACTTAGAGAAATCTCTCTCTTTCTCCTCTCCGCCCTCAGTCTTAGGGTCCATCCTCAATTAATGACTGTTGTACATCCCAGGCAGGACCTATAGGTTATCACGCTCACCCTCCTCACATCGCCTCTGACCATCATCCACTGCTGGATGGTCTTTTCCACCCCAGAATCCTTCTAGCCACACTGAAATGAAGGGTCATATTTTCATTTCAGGACTCACAGAAGACACTAAAATGTTTTTCAAAGATGATGGTACCATTTCAACAGCTTGTTTCTCAAGTCCTTAATGAATGAAGACCTTCTAGACCCTCTCAGAGGAGAAGAAAAGAATAAGACAAATTGCAATAACAAATTTACTCCAGCATTTCCAAATCGGAAGAACTTGAACTCCCACTTTTTATTTTACCAATGTATGTCCCATCTCAACTGCATGTAAATAATCTAATTGAGAAAGCAATTATGTCACCACCAGAGCTTAAATTAACTCACTAGAGAAAGCATCGTCTTACCTCTCACTAAGCTCATACAGTGGTCAGTGCTTACCCATGCAGAAAGGGAGGTTCAGATTCTAGGCAGGTAAAAAATGACAAACATAAACTATGCAATTTGTGGATTTTATGTGAATTGCAATAAAAGCTAAAGGTATATTTTAAACAGGGGTGAGGGAGAAAATATATACTACGTAGAAGATGGATTATTGAGGGAAAAGGGTAAAAGCAGGAAGTTAGTTGTGGGGGAAATGGCAGCTGTTTAGGTGAGAAAGGATGGTGGCTTGGTCTAGGAAGATAGCCAGTGAGGTGGTGGAAAGAGGTAAGACTGGAGATGTATTTTGGTCGTAGAGCTGTCTGGACTTGTTCTTTGGAGATAGGCAGGTAATAGAGAAAGATCAAGAATGGTGCCTAGGTTTTTGGCATAGTGCCAGTAATCAAGGCAGCAAAAGCTTGTGCATTGTGGGAAGTGAAAAGAGCATTCCTGCTCTGCCTGGAAGCTTCCAGTCACTTTGTGTCTCTCAACAGACACATATACACAACTAACAAAGCATGGTCAATTCCAAGTAGTGACTGAGGTCATCATAGATACAAGGTAGGAGTTATGGCTACGATCTATGAGAGTGGGGAAGGGCTTCACAAAAGAGCTGGAACCAGGAGGGGAAAGAGCAGGACTTCAACTAGGAAGGAAGGCAAGTTGGTACCCAGCCTCAGGAGGAGACGACCTATTCAGGGCCAGTGCACCCAGCTGTGCACTGCACAACTCCACAGGGTGTCACTCCCATGGACTGTGTGTGAGTTCAGGCTTGTAAATGCCAAGCATGGTGTTGGGATAGTAAACCAACCAGAGTTGTCAAATCAAAAATAAAGTTAAAGAAGTTTGGCGGAGTTAGAAAGTTAAATAATTCCAGAATACAACTATTAAAACAATCATTTTTAGGCACATTTGAATGATTCATAGACCACAGAATCCAACAAGCATGGGAAAGAGCAGGCATTCTAAGCCTCCCAACTGCCCTGTTAACTAATTATCAAATATTAGCTCATCGAAGCTCCGGCGGCAGAGGAGCCATCACTTTTTCTATGAGAAGCTTTTCTTTCATCCGTTAAGGTGAGACAGATGAATCCTCCAGTTCTTGTTCCAAGAAAGCACTTTAACTGCTGAGACTAGACTTGGTTTCATCAATAAATGAGCTGTTGAAATTGATTTCTTTTCATTGACAAGCACTTCATTCACAAATATACTCTACCACGTGGAGACCATTTCAGCCCCCAGTTTGGGTTGTTCCAAACGGAGCTCTTTCATTGCAAGAATGCCTTTCAGAACCCTTATTGGTGTTGTCACTGTGTAAAATCCTATTTTTCCACATATTCACAGTACCTCCAATTCGGATATCAGTTAGGATTTCAGGGTTTTTCATCTTTAGAAACAATACTTTTGTATATACAAAGCATTTTATTCCTGTCACGGTCCCCAGTGAACTATTTGGGAAGGATAAAGACCACTTAAGGAAAGATGGCTGTGATTGCCTTTTCTGAGTCTCACGGTAAAATTATTCCACGTGGTACATGGGCAACGGAACGTTTACTATATCACTGCCATTTTCAGAGAAATCAAACAACAACAATGACAACAAGACTCAACCAGAATACCACTGGTCATATTTTTGGAAATCAGGAAATAGTACAAAAACATCGCTTTAGAAAAACAAGTTGTGTGGCGAATTATGTCTTGTTTGACAGACAAGTGGTAAGAATAAATTAACAAGCTAGCACCGGGCTGGGAGACCTCTAGAGTGGGAGATGCCTTGTGGACAATGCTTCTATGTCTCATTTTTTTCCTGCCTATCTATTTCGTTTCCTTCTGAGATTCAAAGAGGGAACATGTCACAGTGCACAGATTCAGTGGTGAGCACGTTTAAAACGATATCTGGGATCAATGCATTGTGAAATAAATATAATTGTGAATAGTGTTCTGAAAGTCCCTGACAAGAATGACTGAAATTACTGAGTCAAGACTGTTAAAGCTTTTTCATGAGGGCGGGATCCCGGACTCCGCAAACTCCTCCCTGCCAGAGCAAGCAGTGTGAGCTGAAGCTTCCCCTGACAGTCAGAGGTGGTCATCCCCTTCGCTCTACTGGAACTCGCAGAAAGCATTCCATTTGTGTGTGGCGAGTTCCATATGTTTCTTGTGGCATCTGCTAGCATTTCCACTTAAAATAAAAAAGATTGTTTTAATTTCCAACCATATCTCTTCCCATTTGGGGATGTAAGCCATTTTGCAATACTTTGTCCTTGAAGATTGTGATTTGTTGTGGTTCCACGTGCAATATCTTGTGTTTTTCTTTTAATGGCTTTTTTAAGAAATACTTGAAAACGGGAGGGGGAGCAGCTGCAGCAAGCGCTGTGGTAGACGTTAGACACCGCAAGGCGCTTGTATTCTTCACCTTTTGCTTTTTGTCAAACTTCGCAGTAAGGAGGGAAGGGCAGCTTTTGTTTCTTTGACAATCAGACGGAAAGAAAAAAATGGGTTATTCTTTGCCGATTACGGGTGGTCAGCAATTATGTAAAAATGGGACAAACATTCAGAAGAGCCAAACTATTCTATCAGCACAGCTGCACAATAACAACCATATGCTCCGGCCTGAGGGGTTAACCATTACATTGAAACTGATTAGAGTAGTTTATCTTCCTGGGAAATGACTCCATTAGACTGATCAAGACCAGCGTTAGGTGAACATCAATGGGTTAAGATTCTGCTTTACATCCTTTTAACTGCTTTTAGAACAATATCCTGGTTAAAACAATTAACAATTCAATCAGACCTAAATTCACATAGAAACCTTAAGCAAGTGTCTTAATAGCATGAGTTCTAGGCAGCTGTAAGGAATCAGAGGAAATTAGAAGGCAGGAAACTGTTCATGGAAGGTTTCCATCTCCCTGCTGCACTGTGGTAGAGACACAGAGGCCTTTGTACATTAGACTAATGGTTCTCAGTGCATGCAGGAGATTCACCGTTATCTAGACAGCTTTTCCAGATACCTTCCAGACCCATGTATTTGCTGTCTTCAATGCTGATATGTCTTTTTGTTTGATGAAGCTAATATGTATGTGTGTGTCCGGACCAGTTTTATTTTTTTCTCCAGAATGATGAAATTCATGGGTGGGCCGGAACAAAAAGCAGCTTCTTTTCTCATCGATTGATTAACTGACTCATTCATTCATTCCATGATATACATTCAGACTATATCCCAATACCTATTGTTTTAGGTATTGGGTTAGAGTGGTAAGCAAGATATATAAAGGCACTAAATAAACGATATGTATGAATGCTTATCCTGAACCTAAGCTACGACACGAAAAAGGATGGCAACAATCTCTAAAATAATCATGCCATATGGAAATGGTAAAATAATGATCATATTTATTGTTAATCCTAACACCTTATGCTTGCATAGCAATTTAATGTTTATAAGATCTCAATTGTTTTGAACTCCGATCATGGCGTAGGCCACCTGCCTACGTTATATTCATGGGCATATAATGACTCACCTAGCTAATTCTTATACGTATATGTGTGACATTCCTGTGGAAATTACCAGTCTCATGAAGGCAGGTACTGAGTCTTTCATTTTTTCATCTGCCGTAGTGATGTGCTCGGTTCAAAGCAAGTACTAAAATACAGGCCCTGGATATCATCTGATATTTATTTGTTCCCTCCAACTTTCATGTTGAAATTTGACTGCTAGTGTTGGAAATGGGGCCTTGTGGGAGGTATCTGTGTTATGGGACTGGGTCCCTCATGAATGGCTTGTTGCCATCTCTGCTCTATGAGTTCTCATGAAAACTGATGGTTATAAAGGACCTGGCCCCGCCTCCTTTTTTATGTGACACCTGCTCCCCCTTCACCTTCCAACATGATGAGAAGATCCCCCAGGGCCTCACCGGTAGCAGATGCTGGCACTATGCTTCTTGTACAGCCTGTAGAACTGTGAGCCAAATAAACCTCTTTTCTTTTTAAGGTACCCAGCCTGAGTACTCTTTTATAGCAAGCTTGCCCAACCCACGGCCCGCAGGCCCCATGCTGCCCAGGGCAGCTTTGAATACGGCCCGACACAAATTCATAAACTTTCTTAAAACATTGTGACTTTTTTTGGTGATCTTTGTTTAGCTATCGTTAATATTAGTGTATTTTATGTATGGCCCAAGGCAATTCTTCTTCCAGTGTAGCCAAGGGAAGCCAAAAGATTGAACACCCCTGTTTTATAGCAACACAAAACAGACTAAGACATCTCCCATTTATATAGGACTTAATAGTTTTCAAATACTTTATATAGATTATCTATTTTTATTTTTATATCTTGTTTGGGGATTTTTAATTTTTTTCTTCTTTTTTATTTTTTTCCTTTTCTTTTCTTGTTTATGAATTTTTAATATGAGAAACGAGACGTCCAAAAGAGATACATTATTTATTTACTCAGGATCACGTAATCAGCTAGGAACAAAGCCCTATCTCTTTTTTATTCTATTTATTTATTTTTGGTCTAATGTTTATTTTCACTATCTTACATGTACGTCAGATTTTTCAGGCATATGATATGTAAGATACGTATCAAATATCTATTTATATACTAGGAGGAATAAACTCACTTTGGGGAATTAGGTGTGAAAACAGTGAAAATGAGTTGGCTTGATCCACATATCAAGCTGCTTCTCATCAGGCAACTCGGATGGTTAACAGTTATGGAAGAAGAGGCAGAGATGTGAATGCACAAGAGCTGCAAACACAATGCAATCAGGGCGTCCTTAATAAGCCGTAGGCACAAGGAATTTAAACGGTGAGCAAGTTCTACCATCAAAGAATGCATTTCAGGGTGTGGCAGCAAACAGTGCTGTGAAAAATAATAGAGCCCAAGTGAAGGATCTACCCCCACCTGCACTCCAGCCGTGCTCCTTATGCCTTCTCTGGCTTTTCCAAAAATGAAACGTCAATACCACTCTAGGGTTTTCATCTTAATTCATGCTGGAAGCCCTCAAGGCTTGTCATAGAATATGTCAGTATATCTCCAGAGCATGCAGTCTGGGTCTGATTATCAAGCAAGAGGTGTAAAAACAGTTTTAGCTTCTACCAACCCAAGAACTCGCAATGGAAGATAGAACAAAACTGAGTATGTTTCTGCTGTTTCTGAACAACCCAAAGTTCCAACTAGACTCAACCGTATTTGCTGGCAAATGCACACATAGGAAATTACTCCAGGATGCATGTCTTGCTTCTCTTCAATTTGACAGCAAGCATCAAACAGCAGCAATGTCAGCCATGGGACATAACTTTTATGCCAGTTTCAGCTATGCCCTGTAAAGTTTTCTTTTTCTCTCAAATCCATAAGGTCACAAAGACCTTCTCAACTTCAATAGCATAGCTTAAATGTACAAATTAAAATTCCATTTCCTACATCCCTTCCATTCATAAGAAGCAATTAAAGTAGAGTATCTAATATACTCTAGGATCCTGGCAAGGGCATTAGTCTTCATATGCCTCAATGGGCTATGCCAAAATATCTCTTTCATTTATTAAAGCCATTTGCGATTGCCACTGACATTGAGCTGAATGGCATCCCAAGGCCAAATTTGTTTATTCATCCACTTGTTTTAAAAAAATAAAGACCACTAGAGGAACCATTGATTGATTAACCTGTAGCAGCTTCTTACATTAAGCGTCTTTGTCTGTGTATTGAAACAGACTGTATAGTAAGCCTCCGTAGAATACATAGAGCTGTGCCAGCAGCCACAGGGATGTGATTCTATGGTTTCAGCCTTCTGTTCGGATACCCAGACTTTAACTCCCTATGGCTGTGCAGCCTCAGAAATCATTGGGTACCATCAAGCTGGGCTGCTTTGAAGGAATAGGAACCCACCTTCCCGTCCTCCCAGGGCTGCTTGTCTTTTCAGGCTAGGACGCAGAGGAGGCATCTGTAATGAGATGTGGGCCAAGGGAAGAAGAGTCATGGTTTTACTCTGCTGGAGGCAACAAAATGTATACTGATTTTTCTATTTTTCAGTCCCTTTCACAGACACACACACATATTACAGGCCCTTTCACATATATAATATAAAATATACATATAATCTATATTTAGACAGGGTCTCGCTTCATTGCCTGTGCTGGAGTGCCGTGACGGTCTCGAACTCCTGACCTCAGATGATCAAGCCCACCTTGGCCTCCCAAAGTGCTGCGATTACAGATGTGAGCCACCGTGCCTAGCCTCTTTCACATATATTATCTTACTTATTTCCCATAACAACCGTGTAAAAAATATATTATTATTCCACTTTGCTAATGAAGAAACCAGGTCTCGGTAACTTGGCCAGAGTCATAAAGCTAGTAAGTTGTAAAGCTGAAAAGACTGAAAACTAAGTCTAGCTTGCTCCAGTCTCTCTCTACTCTAACAAATGTTATGCAAATGCAATGGAATCCCTGAGTCATAAAAAAGCATTTATACACACAGTACAAGTGAAAGTATTTATAGACATAGTACATTGAGTTACATGCATCGCACCTCTAAGATAGCACCTACAAGCACAGTACATAATGTCGATAAAGTGGAGAAATGTGTGTGGTCTTCCAATGTTGTCTTGGATTGCTAGAGGGAAAAAAAATCATGTCATTGTATATTACCTTTAGCTCCGAATGTCGGGTGATAATAAAAAACACTGTATTTGAGAGATGTGGTCACTCATTGTCCTATACTTTATGGTGAGTCCCCAAAACCTTGCCTAAAGTGGAGTCCACCTGCTAACTCAAGCAGAAACTGCCCAGCTTCTGAGGACCTTCAAAATGGGTCTGATGATAACTTTTTGAAAGTTTTTTTTTATTAAAATATCCCCCAAATATTATTCATATAGACTGGGTGCATGGGCTCACACCTGTAATCCTAGCACTTTGGGAAGCTGAGGCGGAAGGATTGCTTAAGGCCAGAAGTTCAAGACCTGCCTGGACAACATGTGAGACCCTGTCTCTACAAAAAAAAAAAAATTGTTTGAAATAAACTGGGCATGGTGACATGTGCCTGTGGTCCTAGTTACTTGGGAGGTGGGGGCAGGAGGATTGTTTGAATTCAGGAGTTTGAGGTTGCAGTGAGTGAGCTATGATTGTGCCACTGTATTCCAGCCTGGGTAATAGAGTGAGAACTTATCTCTAAAAATGAAAATTAAAAATTAAGAAATATTCATTATATAGGAAATCTACTAGCTTTTATGTCTTAAGAAGAGTGATCATGTCTAATTTACCATTAATTTCTCAGTGTATCTCAGTGAATAGTGCGTGTTTATTAAGTATTAAATTGAGAGAAGGAATGTTAGCCAAGACAAACTTACCTTTGGAGAATTGGTGTGGTATCAGCTGGTTTGACTAGTTCAGCCTCTATTGGAGGCCCACCAGCTAGGTAAATTGACAGCAAAATCACACAGTCCCATTGCACCATGGATGAGCTTAACATTCTAGCCTGGAGAGCGACATGTTTTTTCAAATGCACCCTACATACCAAATGCTCAGATATCAAAAAGTGTAACTGAGTTCATGATACTCAGGCTATCTTCTTGGCTCACTATGATGCCTCCTCAGGGAAATGACTGTAATGCCCAGATATTTTTTTTTTGGAGAAAGCAGGTATGTCCCTATAATATACCCTGTTCCCCTGGCTGAAAATAATTCATGCAAGATTGGGCAGTTGAGCAACCAAAGCTAAACCAGGTCGATCAGATTCTTCTCTGTGGGAAATCAGAATTTTCAATCACGTTTCTCATCGAGTGGGGGCTCTTGCAGCTGAATAATATTAGTAGCTATGCTCTAGAACTATTTATGTTGTCCTGTTGCTGAGGTCACTGAAGCTGCCCTTTTTCTTCCCTCTGAAACTTTGTTCCGTACTTTTTGGATCTTATGATACAACCCACTGTCCTTCCAATAAATTCCCGTTCTTGCTTGCGTTACTCAAGAGTGGGTTTCCATCACTTGCAACCAAACAACACTTAAATGATTCAGAAGTGCAGATGGATGGCTCCAGGATTTGCTGTAGCCAGAACTAAGCAAGTTGAATCAAGAAAGAAGACAAATGCGCAAGGTTAGTTCTAGGAAAGAAGAAGCACTTTTAAAGTTCGACAGAGTAGGAAAAGCATCCCAAAGTAAAGGAGTGACCCAGGTGAAATGCAGAAAATTGAGAGTCAGTGGGTCCATGAAGAACGGGGAGCAAAGCTCCCTGACTGGAGAAACACAGGACCCATGCCAACACTGAGGAAAAGTTTCAATGATGGAGGAGGCTGATCAGAAATTTGGGTTACATTTAAGGGTGTCGTTTCAGAGTTCTAGGATTTCTTTCTTAGCCTGGATCCTTATGAAGTGACATTCCATTTCTATAGGTGGAGACCACAGAAACTTTGCGCTGCAGTTTCACATCTCAGAACATGGCTGATTTTGCTTTATTAAAGGGTACTTTTTTTTGAAATGGGAGTCTAACTCTGTTGCCCAGGCTAGAGTGCAGTGGCATGATCTCAGCTCACTGCAACCTCCACCTCCCAGGTTCAAGCAATTCTCCTGCCTCAGCCTCCCATGTGGCTGGGATTACAGGTGTCCACCACCATGCCCAGCTAATTTTTATATTTTTAGTAGGGATGGGGTTTCACCATGTTGGCCAGGATGATCTCATCTCCTGACCTCAGGTGATCCCCCCTGCCTCAGCCTTCCAAAGTGGTGCAATTATAGGTGTGAGCCACCGTGCCTGACCTATAAAAGGGTATTTAATGTAGAAGGTCTTGGGTAGAACTTTAAGTTCAACAGACGTTTAGGGATGAGTGGCCCCAGTGGCTGTCACTGGGCACCTGAAGCCCACCTGCAACACAGTATGACCTGGCACTCTGACGGAGTCTTCTGCAGTATAGCCCCAAATCTCCAGATCCTCTCTGATGGCTGGGATGAGCCAAGGACTGGGTGGGGGTGTCATGGTCAAACTCAACACCTTTCTCAACAAAAGAAGTAGACTTAAGCTACACACAAGCAAAATTCTGAGAAATGACCCAATTTTTAGTTTCCTTTTGAAAGATGCAGACCAAGCATTGTGTTTGCCCTGGGTGAAGGATGGGTTCAGCCTATCTTGGTGTCAGAACGAGGGCGTGGCATCATGGTTACAGAAACCATGACTTCCCAGCCCATCAGGGATCTCATTTCTTCAGATCATCATCTGTCCACCTGCTGCAGCTTCTGGGTTCAGCTCTAGTGTCATCAGCTGGAAGGGGAATACGGGATTTTATTAATTGTACTGTTAAACTTAATGGAAGCAAAGTTAGATATATTTCACATAAGAAAGTCTTAGTTCTAAGATCCAATTTTCACCAACCAAGTTAGTAATTATCACAAGCCCCCACAAATTATAATCCAGCATAGTTCTTTTGCCACTTTCAATCACATCTTCTATTCAATAAAGTCTTCCAATGCATCCTTTGAACCCTCTCAGTAAACTTGATTGTGGTGGCTGCATTTGGCCAGTTGGATTTTATAAAATTAAAAGTTGAGAATGATGTAAAATATTGCTCACCACATTGAAAGCACTTAAACAAAAGGATAATGCATACTTTTAAGGTGATAACAACCATGTTTTTTTTTCCCCAGTGGGTTTCTAGGAATATAATTTTCACCAAAGATTAAAATTTTGTTTTACAAATTTAAGGGCTAAATAAAACATATACCCCAAACTCCAGTCCAGGCTCCATTCTGGCCTAAAAGGATTTAACTAATTGCTTTTTAATTACATAACTTCATGTTTTTTTTCTGTTTGTTAGAGGCAGAAGTGGAGCACAGAAGCAGCCCCAGAAAGTCTACTCTCTTGGTATTTGCAAAAGTCTCCCGAGAGGGCATCAGATGAGTTCTATGAACTGTCCAGTGTACTGTGGGATACTTATCCCAACCCAAACTGCATGTTTTCTAAAGGTTCATCTACTTCTAATATCAAGTTTCTTTCACACTGGGTTTTTTCAAAGACTGTAGAAATGTAGCAATAATCTTTGCCTAAACCTCTGAAGAAAACATTAAGCATCTAAAGCAGAATCATGAATAGTAACAGCTCTTACACAACCAGTACATCTTAATAACACATCGTCCTCGCCACTGGCTTTCCAAAACTGTTTCCATTTGGAGTTTGTCTTTTGATATTACTGCTTTGAGAACCAAAATTTCTCTGAGCTCCCCTTGTAAGATTCGTTAAAATGGACATACTATCAAAGCACAAATAGGACTAGAATTTCTTTAATATAAATGCTTGTCATGACATTTTCTATAAAGTGACTGTGACACCTTGCTTTACTTCCTTAAATATTAAACAAACAAATGAGGGAAGCAAGGAGACTCTTAGTGAAGGCAGGAAATGGTACCAGCTCCATTATTTGTGGCTAAGATATTAAGTGACTGCTTTGTGGTGGTATAAAAACAGCACTAAATAGAAAACACAATGGCCAGGCAAGGTAGCTCGTGCCTGTAATCCCAACACTGTGGGAGGCCAGAGCAGATGGATCTCTTGAGCCCAGGAGTTCAAGACCAGCCTGGGAAAACAACAAAACCCCATCTCTACTGAAAATACAAAGAATTAGCCAGGCATGGTAGTGCACACCTGTAGTCCCAGCTACTTGGAAGGCTGAGGTGAGAGGATGGCTTGAGCCCAGGAGGCTGCAGTGAGCTGAGGTCATACCACTGCACTCCAGTCTGGGTGACAGAGTGAGACCCTGTCTTAAAAAAAAAAAGGTAAGACAAGTCTGGCAACAGTAAACCAGGTTTATTGGTAATAATCAATACAGAAAAAAGTACTTTCTGAAGATCATTATTGTCAAATCACTGTGGGCAAGACAAAGTTAGAACTTCAAATATCTTTCCTGGGGAGCAGGAATCGACATGGGCAATGTTCATTATGAAACGCATGACATATAACAAGTTATTTCTGAAGATGAAGTTGTTTCTCTAGATTAGGATAGTTGGAAAAGGATTAGAGAAGGAAAGAATGAGATATTCAAATTTAAATATTATATGGAAAGTCAGAGAGAAATTAGAAAGGTCATAAAGAAAATGCAAGGCACATTTATCAGAGTGAATAAACAATATGGATTCAACTGTTTACTTAATAATTTTATGTGTGTATGCATATTTAACATATATACATATAGGTATAAATGTATATTTTTTCCTTTTATTTTTACAATTTTTATTTGAGACAGAGCTCACTGTCGCCCGGGCTGTAGTGCAGTGGCACAAACATAGCTCACTGCAACCTTGATCTTCTGGGCTCAAGCAACCTTCCCACCACAGCCTGTGAACAGCTGAAACTACAGGTACGTGCCACCTCACCCGGCTAATTTAAATTTTTTTTTTTTTTTTTTTTGTAGAGACAAGGTCTCACTATGTTGTCCAAGCTGTTCTTAAACTCCTCGGCTCAAACGACCCTCCCAACTTGGGCTCCCAAAGTTCTGGGATTACAGGTGTCTGCCACCACACCCAGCTAATTTTTATATTTTTAATGGAGACAGGGTTTCACCATGTTGGCCGGGATGATCACATCCTGAGCCGTCACACTCAGCCTTCAACAATTAGATAAATGCCAGCTTTCTTCCAGCAGTGAGCTAAGTGTGCAAAAGTGAGGGCCATCCTAGGCGTAGAGTAGCTTTCAATCCAATGGGAGGAAACACACATACATGGTAAAAAAAAAATATATATATATATAACAGAAAACAGAGGCACCGCTAGGGCGTTAGAGAAGCACAGAAGAGGAGAAAAGTAAGTAGGGTTATTTTAGGCAGAAAGGCCCAAATTGAAAAGGTGGGTCTAACAGGGGTGTTAGAGAGCATGGTCCTGTCATGAACTCAAAGTGATGTCATCTTCCCAGTGCACAGGGCAGATCGAGAGAAATGAGACAGTTCCAATCACAAAGGCCTTGCACATCATGCTCAGGATATCAGACTTCACCCAGTAGGCTCCAACAAAACTCCAACAGATTTTGGAAAAGAAAGGGCTTATCATACTTCATGTGATACAGAGGGCACTGGCAGCAGAATGAAGGCCTCAGGGTGGCTGGCCATTCTCAAGGCAGGGAAACTAGCTAAGAGACTTGAAGAGCAGTCAGATCTCTACAGGGGTATTGATACCGGCATTGGAGAAGAAAGGACAGGCTCAGGGGGTATTTAATTGAAATAAAAAATGGTCAGACTTTGATGACTCACCTGAAAATATCTGTTGGAGATTAGGGAAAGTCTGCCAAGTCTGTGACTTGAATGATACCACTCAACAAAACGTGGGAGTAAAGCCTGGTGAACAAGCAATTTGAGGAGAAAGATCATGAGTCCAGGCTTGGAAATGTTGGGATGGGAGTGCCCGAGACACCCCAATGGAGAAGTCTGGCAGAGCTGCAGCATGTCACCGGAACTTAGAGGTCCTTCTCAGATGGAGACGTAGATTATAGAAATAGGTTCTGGGCCATTACATAAAGCTGTGATCATAGTTGAGACCATCCAGAAAATTGAAAGGGAGGACTGCTGAGGACAGGTCTTACCGACATTCATCCTGGAACGGAGGATGAGAAGCAAACTAAAAAGAAGCATTAGAGAAGGAGAAAGAAAACCAGGAGAGGACAATATGAAATCCAAGAGAAGAAAGCTTCTGAAATGACAAGATGGCCAACAGCATGAAACCCTTTGGAGAAGCCAGGGTCTAAATGTGTGAGATCTTAGAAAGCGCCTGGTCTCCCTCCTCCAGTGCATTTGTTAGCAAATGAAGACCGTGCGAAGTGAAAGCACCTGCCTACACACAGTGAATGAGGACGGAGCTGCCCAGCAGGCAGATGCTCTGATGCCCTCCTGCACAGCTTCAGCTTTATCCAGCTGCACTTTTGGTTTGATTGAACCCAGACTTCACAGAAGGAAGTGGTGGGAGATAAGCCTGAGAAAGGTAGGCCAGAGCTATGCAGCAAAGCTGCTAAACTGGGGAGCTTAAATGTTATTCTGAGGAACGGGTTACTCGCTAAAGAGCTTTGAGCAGGAGAGTTATTCTAATCACAGAGACATTTGGGGAAGTTTTAGGTGGGACTTTTCAGGGTATTGTTAGTATTTGGCTCAGATAAGTCACAGATTAAGCACTTATGAGAACCCTTCTCCCCAAATAATTGTGAGTTGTAGTGAATAAATCCCCTTAATTATATTAGAAATTAATAACCAATAAATATGAAAAAAATCTCAATTAAAAATGAAGTCATCTATTGCTTAGGTGCATGAGACCATCTTAAAACAATGTAGAAATATAATGAAAAGTCCTGTGAGATTTGGAACCACCTCAGGTGTCATGTCCAGTTCTTGGGGCCTGAGTACACTACAGCCTCATGTATCCATGCTTTCATAACTCTGTTAGGACCAATGATTAAAGCCCTGTGAGGAGGTATTACTTTATATGATTTCTCCCTCTTTCTCTTTTTCCCCTGTACATACACATTTGTTAAAAGGATGAAAAAAAAATGATCCCTGTACTTTGGAAGAATGCCTTATGAGAGATGCCCATGCCAGGAAGCAGCTTTCCCTAACTGAGTTGCCAATCCTATTGCCAAAGGCCTTTGAACCAGAGTGACTCCATCTTGAATAGGGCTAAGCACAATGAGGCTGAGACCTCCTGAGGTGCATTCCGAGGAAACTAGGCATTCTAAGTCATGGGAAAAGACAGGTCAGCACAAGATACAGGTCACAAAGACCTTGCTGTAAAACAGTTTGCAGTTAAGAAGTCGGTCAAAATCCACCAAAAACAAGATGGTAATGAAAGTGACCTTACTCATCCTCATTGCTCATTATACGCTAATTGTAATGCTTTAGCATGCTAAAAGACACTCCCACCAGCACCATGACAGTTTACAAATGCCATGGTAACAACAGGAAGTTACCCTATATGGTCTAAAAATGGGAGGAGCCCTCAGTTCCAAGGAAATCCCCACCCCTTTCTCAGAAAACTCATGAATAATCCACCCCCTGTTTAGCATATAATCAAGAAATAACCATAAAAATGGGCAACCAGCAGCCCTCAGGGCTGCTCTGCCAATGGAGTAGCCATTTTGTATTTTTACTTTTCTAATAAACTTGCTTTCACTTTTTTCTATAGACTCATCCCAATTTTTTTCTTGCATGAGATCCAAGAACCCTCTCTTGGGGTCTGGATCAGGATCGCTTTCCTGTAACACTATGATCTGGCTGCACACGGTCCCCATGAAGCCACAGGTTGAGCTATGTCAGGGTCCAAAGACACAAGGCCCCAGCAACTTCATCCTCTTTGTCTCTCTCTCTCCCCTCGGAGCTTCACAGCTTTGAGGTTCTCAAAACCTAGATAATGGTTTGCCTCATAGGTGACAGTATGCTGGAGGCAGAAATTGACCTGACCCCACTGAAACCCCAAGGTCCCACGATCCCTGAAGTGTGATTCGGTGGTTCATTGCAAGACTGACATCAAGCGAGGGAACACAGAAAGATGTCACAAACAGTGCTTGAAATTGATTTGAGGGTCACAGCAACCCGAACTTCTGACCCTGACTTTTAACCTCCTCACATCTTGCTCTCCGTCTCTGCTGTTACGATGATAGTGCACACTCTGTGCAGAAAAGACAGCTCCACTTTACACGCACCCAGGCAGCATACTACAGTGGGACTGTTGCCGGGCAACCACAGCTAGAACGCTTTGCTAGGGGAGCATTTTGAGAATGATTACACTTGCAGGGTTGGGTTCGGTTGGCTGGGGTTTTTTTTGTGCGGTGTTTTTTTTTTTTTGGTTTTTTTTTTTTTTGGTTTTTTTTTTTTTTTAGTATTTTTCTTTCTTTCCTGTGGTACCTATTCCTGGATGTTGTAAATATTCATCCGAGTTTCGCATAGATGAGGGGAAACGTTATTTAAATTAGTTTGGGAGGGCAATTTGCTCGGGTGCATCGCTACCCTCTTTTATGTTTTGCAGGCAGCCTGCTGCAGAAGGAGAGAAAGAGCTTTTGTGACAATTATTGACTTAGATGACAATGCTATGCTGGCTTGCTTCAGTTACATAGAACAATGGGAGCAGAAGAAAGACAGTTTAGCGAAGGCATTTAGTAAATTGTTAGTAAATGCGGAAGATACAAAAGCCCCAGCTAAGTCATCAGGCACATTTCCTTGCTAATGTGGCTGCAGTTATTCTCCTGGCCCCCTCTAAACCCGACTCAGAGAGGAATGCTTCCTCTTCCTCTTGTTAAGTGACATCAACACATTGAAATACAGCTCTTGGCTAACTAAACTCCGCAGAGACGACTTTGAAAGGTAACGGGAAGAAACATTTCCTTTCAAAAGGAATCTGGCAGCCTTTGAGCCTTTGAAACACACCCATTTCAGATGAGTCTGAGTCGGGTAGGAACTGCAAATACTTCAAAAATCATCGGTGTCAATATTTCCCCCACCCCTGGAATATTAATATGTACACACACCCACGCACTCCCCTGGAGATGTGTTTACTTCACAATTCACAAATGGTGAAGAGACCTTTCTGAATTTTTTTCTCGGGGACTTGGGAAGCCAGCATGAAAATTGTGATTCTTCCAAATGCTTTCCCATATGCCTAAAATGCCCCCATTAAAGTTAATTTTCTCAATCCACTCGTTCTCTGTGTCATGGTGACCACCTCCCTGCTTCCCTTAAGAGAACCTTTTCTTTGAGGCTTGCTGTGTCCTCTCTTGGTTATGATTTGGTCAGGAGCCTGGGCACCATATGGCAGAATTCAGGGCCATACCCCCAGCCAAATACTGCAGTTGATTACAGGGCACAGTCAGTGAGGGGCTCCATCTCTTCTCTCTCAGGAAGGTGTCTATGGATAGAAAATTCGCCTCTGGACCATCTGACAATATGGGCCCCAAAGCTGGTGGGCTTTCCGTCCAGAGTGCATTCACGTAGCTCACCCAGCTAAAAGGAGCCCCATCCTGGTGATACGGAAGTGCTGGGAAGAAAAAAGCGTGGTCCCTTTAAATGATGCGGAGGTGGGAAGGGTAGTGCTGGGTAGAGGAGGGCGTGGTCCCTGGCTAGGGGTCCACCCCCATGGACCTAGGTGAGGACAGGCACTCTTGCCTTTGAGTCCAAATGTGCTTTTCCCAAGACCGCCCTGGCCGGCCACGCCCCCATCCTGGGCCTATATAACCCGATAGCATAGAGGGCAGACAGAAGCACTGGACGTGGTGAGGAAGAGGTCGCGGAAGGAGACGCAGGCGGCTGGACGCCGAGAGGCGCATCCTGACAGAAGAGCACTAGGACAGATCCCGGCAGGCCAGTAGGCCACCCACCAGCAGAACGATGCAGAGCTTGGCCGCCCGAGCGGTCAGAGAAGAGTCCAGCTGCAGAGCGACCCAACTCCAGGGAAAAAACCGTCTCCCTTCTGGCTCCCCGATCTGCCGAGAGCTACTTCCACTCTAAAACCCTGCACTCATTCTCCAAGTCCAGGTGTGATCCGATTCTTCCGTTCTTGCGGCAAGAACCTTCAGTACAGAAAGCCCTCTTTCCTTGCGGCAAGGTAGAGGGTGTGATTGAGCTGATAAACACAAGTCTATACACGGAAAACTGAAAGAGCAAAGTTAAAAGAGCACCCTGTAACACATGCCTACTGGGGCGTCAGGAGCAGTAAACATTCACCCCAGATGCTGCGGTCGGTCGGCTGGGAGCCCCGCAACCTACCGGCCTGTGTGCTCCTCTAGCGATCTGAGCAGCAGGGCACTGAAGAAGCGAGCCACTCCCCCTGTTGCACGCCCTGCGAGGGGGACAAGGGAACCTTTCCTGTTTCACTGGTCCTTCATCCAAGATCCCCTGGCGAATAGCATAAGGCTCTCCTGCACAGGAGGCATCCGTGTGCCATAGGACTCTGTAAAACTCTTCCTGGCTCCTGGTTTTACTCAGGAATATGAGTTAGATGTGCAGTTGCATTCTGCGGGGAAAACCAGTTAATTATCCAGTACGAAAACTGGGTTAGAAGGAAGAGCAAAGACATACTGGACAAGGAAGTCAAAAGCGAACTTAACATCTTTCATCTTTGGAGCTGAGACTGGGTTACAAGCAACAACTTACCCAAAAGTTTCAGTCTGTATGCACCCTTCACGATGGGCTGAAATGCCCACACCTTCCGTATTTCCACCAAATACACTTCTATTTATTGAGAATCTATTATGTACAAGGCACTCTTACATTACTGGAAAGGAGTTCGGGTCCAGACCCCATGAGAGGGTTCTCGAACCTCACCAAAGAAGGAATTCAGGGTGAGTCCATAGAGTAAGCTGAAAGCAAGTTTATTAAGAAAGAGAATAAAGAATGCCTACTCGATAGGAAGAGCAGCAGCGTGGGCTTCTCAACTAATTATACTTTTAGTTATTTTTTGCTTATATGCTGAACAACGGGTGGATTATTCATGCGTTTTCTGAGAAAGGGGTGAGCAATTCCCAGAAAAGGGTTCCTCCACTTTTTAAACCATATAGGATAACTTCCTGATGTTGCCATGGCATTTGTCAACTGTCGTGGTGCTGGTGGGACTGTCTCTTAGCATGTTACTGTATTATAATTAGAATACAATGAGCAGAGAGGATGTCCAGAGGTCACTTTCATGACAATTTCAGTTTTGGTGGTTTTTGGCGGGCCTCTTTACCACAGCTGTTCTATCAGCAAGGTGTTTGTGACCTCTACCTCTTGCCAACCTCTTATCTCATCCTGTGACTTAGAATGCCTAACCTCCTGGAAATGTAGTCCAGTAGGTCTCAGCCTCATTTTACCCAGCCCCTATAGAAGATGGAGTTGCTCTGGTTCAAACACTTCTGACACTAACAGGGCCTGCATAGCTATAAAAAGGGTAAAATGTGGGCTCTCTCCTCAAGATTGCATTGTGCAGGGATTCTCTTGGGTTAGAGACAGAAGGTTGGCCTCAGGTGATTGTACCAGCACTCAACCAAATGCTGCAACCATAACACCCCAGCCTCCATGATGAGGAAAGTCACTTCAACTCACAGAGATCATCTGACTCCACTGAAAACACTCAGTCTCATTGTTTTTTAATCTTTTTGAAAAATGCCCTATGTCTTTTGATTCAAGGTTTACATCCAGAACAACCCCTTTCTTTTGCTATACCTCGAGGCAAGGAACATATGTCAGAAATGCCATAGCCATATTTAGACGCTGTCTGATGTTCAGCCTCACTGAGCCCAACGCCAAGTTACCTTTTACATGGCAATTACTCATGAAATCTGAACGCTCCTGCAAATTAGTGTTAGGTTTCTTTCATTTTCCAATTAACTGCCCACCTGCTATTATAAGATTCAAGTTAGTCATAGTCAGCCTTTTCCCCCTTCAGCCTTTAGGAAGGAAAAAAGGAAGTACCCAACTTCTTTATGCAGAGAATAATCAAAGTGCGAAATGGTCTACCAAAGGCAACAATGAAACAATGCAACTGTGAGGATATTCAAAGAAGAGCTAGACAAGGAAGAAAAAAAATTCCATGATACCAACATTAGACAGACAGGTGGATGGGTTCGGATGGACCATATGGCTTCCTTCTGTCTTGAAATGTACTGTGAGATTCTATCTTGCAAATTCCCATCAAGAACCAAGTTGATTTCCAAACAGTAAATCAGAGCAAAGAAAATGCTGACGAACCTCAGCTATTCCAATGGCAAGTTTTTGTTTCTGGGGAGATGTTTTCAAGACCAAACTAACATACTCGTGATACAGTAAATGAGATGGCAGAGGGCAAGGTGGAAAGACAGGAGAGAATAATTTAGTCTCGTTCTCTTTTCTCAAGGGAAATGGATGTGTCCTTTCCAAACTCATAGCAAAGAAAAACGCTGTTCCCCACTGCAGCCTGTGGAAACAGCCGCTAGGATGTGAATCTAATGTATTGAGTGGAACAGCAGACGTGAGATGCACCAGATCATGAAAAACAGTGTCATTTCTGGAAAACATTAAAGAATATTTTCTCCCCCTCAGGAAGACAGAGCATATGATTCCCATTCTCACATTGTGACAGAAACGCTGCATGCACTGTATGTGGAGGATTGCACTAGAAATTCCAAGACACCAGGCGTGGCGGGGACCTCCGAACACGCTTCTTCAAGCCCAGTTTAATTGACACCCTGGTTGACAAGATAACACAGTTTTGACAGCAATTCTGCACTAAAAGAGTTTCTCTCTGAATTTTCAAAGAGGAATTTTTGCTTTTAGCTTGAGAGACAAGAAATTCACAGTCTTTCAGACCCATATTCTGTGACACTACTCCAGCCTGGGAATAACAGTAGGGTCAGTCTGCCGTGTCAAAATCTTACTGCTCTGTCCTGGCTCTCCTCTGACCACCCATAACTGCAGAATGGCCAGTCCCCTCGAGTCCTCACGTTTCTTTCTAGGGGGACCCAGAGGTTATTTCTGGGGTGCTTGAGCTCTGTAAGTTACTGTTTGGCACCCACCACTGTCCTTTTTTTAAATTTTTTTTATTTTCCTTTCTCTCCGAATGGGCGATCACTGTCCTTCCCTCTGTTTCTCTGGCTTTTGGTCAAATGCCATCAGCGGCTGTGGACACAAAAGCTACTAGGCTACGGTGATGCCTGCCAGTAGGACTGATCCTTCCACCGACGCTTAAAGGTGCTACAACAACCACGATGTTTCTGAGAAGGTACCAAAGATCGCAGTGGTTGATGGAAATGCATCTAAAGGAAGGCCCCCACAATGCGCTATTCAGTGATGTAGCAAAGGTACCACAAGGGCACTTTTGCTGAAAGAGTTTCATATCCCAATGATAAAGGGAGAAAGTGCCCACTGTCCACACCAGTGGCTGAGCTATCATGTAGGCCACAGCCACCACTCCTGGCGCGTGTTGTTATAAGGGTCTTAGGAAAATCGCTCTTCCGTTTGTCAGTCAGATCTTTACAATAGCTTCTTCTTCCTCAGACTGCAGTTTGAGCCCTTGGGAACGTGGGTGAATGAAATTAGGGTGACAGACACTATGGTGGCCTTGGAAATGTGCCTCCATGAGCTTCAAGCCATGCTTTACTTAAGCTGAGACCTTGCCCCTGCCTGTCACGCAAACAGACACCTACCGGGGTCACTTCAGGAACTCTTGGGATGTGATCACTGGCAAGACCAATTGAGACCTCATGTCACAGTTTTAAGAACTGAACAGAAGCCAGGTGCAGTGGCTCACTAATGCAATCCCAGCACTTCGGGAGGCCAAGGCAGGAGGATCACTTGAGCCCATGTGTTTAAGATATTAAAAAAAAAAAAAAAAAGAATTGAACAGAATACTGCTTCTATATTCCCCTGAGTTTTAGTTTTATATAAGGCTATGTTAAACCTCCAATGAGAAAGTTAAGCAGGTGCTTTGAGGTGATCACACTGCAAGCAAAAGCAGAATTTATGAATCTGTAAAGTGGGATTATTTCACTTTTTCATCTTGTTGTGGGTGAGACTATGGGAGACAGTAGGGAGGTAATTCTTTCCTCCTGCACTTGGGAAAATCCATTTCTCTTCAATGGAGAGAAAAGCAAGTAAAATAAGACAAAAAACAGGAAAAAAACAGGAGGATAATCAGATAGGTTTTTCAATCGTTTACTCTCGCCCTAAAACTAATTTGGACTACAGTTATAAGACATTATGACAACCTGTCGGCCAGCAAAATTTAGGTCATTGAACCAATCGTTTTAGCTATATGAGGCCAAACAATTGGTTTGACCCACATCCCCCCCCCCCCATTAAAATGTCTGATTTCATAGATCTGCTTGGTTGGTTGGCATATGATAAACACACACGGACTCCAGAAGGAAGTCATCACTAGTCTCTCTTTTTTAATGCCTTAAATACTGTAGAAGTGTTTTTGTAGGTATCGTTATATGTTTTCTGTTTATTTAATCATGCATTCCATATGGCTCAAAAAAGAGCAATGGTGTTTATAACCTTTCAATGAAAATGATATTCTTCTAAGCTTATAAAGCTGTAATAAGTTAAATGCTGGGTGAAATACAGTGCTTTTATGCTGTCTTCCATTCAGAAAATGCAAACAGTAGGGGCTTTGTTCTATTTTATAGCTTGGAGTTGCTGAAGCTATCCAAGATGATTGCAATCAATATTTGTTAGAATACCAACATACGAAAGTTATCTTTCAGACCCTGAAAACCAAAAAGAGGTGTCCTGACCCACTCCTTGAAAAATCAAAATCTAAATTATTCCACAGCAGGGTATGTCTCGAAGCTCGAATCTACGAATTTCAGAGGGAATAAGCACTTCTACTGAACTATTGATAGACCCTTCAAGATTTCCTTGTATCACTTTACAAAGCAAAAACAATCAACCAGTACAACCCCAGAAAGAATATCAATGTATTGCTTTCTCAGCTTCTTGTGAATTCTAGGCCATTAAAGATATAATTAAAACACTTTCATGCAAAGAAAGCCCAAACTGAGGCAGCTTCCATCCACGTGGCCTGTTACCTCAGAACCTATAATTACTCTGTTTAGCTCAGTGCATTAAACAACAATTGCCTGTTATTTGGGGACCTACTGTTTGGTATATGTATAAAGAAGCACCTGCATTAAACGATGCCTACTTTTACAGAGTGGCAGCTCATCCTATGCTAGAAAAAGATGACAGACTAGTATGTTGCCATCCCGATGTTGTCCCAGGATGGGAGGAGTCCAGTGATTGTAAAAACAGAAAACTCACACATTTTTATAAACTGCCTCAAAAGATAACAATAAATTCTCTTGACATGCTAGCTCACGGTCTAAAATATAAGCTTTTAGAAGACAGTGAGAGTTGAGAATAGCACAGCTCTAATGATAGAGTATGGCAAGTCCCAAAACATTGGGAATTTCTAGAATAATTCATTCGTTAAGAAGTAATAGCTTGGCCAGGCACAGTAGTTCACATCTGTGATCCCAGCTACTCAGGAGGCTGAGGCAGGAGAATCACCCGAACCTGGGAGGAGGTGGAGGTTGCCATGAGCTGAGATTGCACTACTGCACTCCAGCCTGGGCCACAGAGCGAGACTCCATCTCAACAACAAAAAAAAGTAATAGCTTGATTTCGGAGGGGAGGCCGGCATCAAACAGCAGTGGCTTCTCAAAGTTTCCACCATTTACGGTTCACCCTGAGACTTGGGGTACCGTGGGTTAGGAAACCTAGTTCTACTGTGTTGGCCTGGTGTCTGATGGAAGTACAAAGCTTGTGGGGACAGATTTCAGATAAAGAGATCCCTCTGTGCACATCCAAAAAAAAAGCAAAGAAGGTGGAGAAGAAAGAAACTGTACAGAAATGCAAGCATTTATGTCCATGCACGCCCCTTAAAACATTCAACCAGAGTGTTCCATTCATGCTAAAGACTGTGATCAACGATTGAGACGAAAAGCCTTCAAATGTGCATTGCAGCCATCGGCTGGCACGTATCCATTATTGGTTGAATCTTTCATTTCTCAGCTACTCTCTGATGCCTAAGTGTGAAAAAGTCAGTATGCCTGAATTGAATTTTCAGATCGCTCTGTGTCAATGCACATTTGTTTGTTTTCAAAATCAACAACAAATGCAACACTAAACACTTTTGGCTGCTCAGTTGTGCGGCCTCGTGCTGTGACAGAATTTGCCCCCTTGTGCTCAGGCAGAATTGTGCGCCGCGGAATGGAGCCAGCGGCTCACGTAGAATCAGAATTCAGTGAAGTGAATTAAATGATGAACTATCCCTGCCCTCCATTTTCCCTGTAGAAGGAAGCACCAGTGTTTGTGCGGGCTTCTGTGTGTTTAAGTGTGTGTGTGTGTGTGTGCACATGAAAACAAGCATTTCCACACAGTTCAGAAACAGATAGCAAGACAATCATAAAGAAGGCGGGATACAAAAGCAGTGTGCACATTTTGTCCAGAGTGGCCAGATCATATTGCAATCCAAAGGTTAGTTGTGATTTTGAAGTGAGGTTTGCCTTGTATACTGTCTACAAACTGGAGAAAGCTCTAATCCCTCTGAAAAGCAACTGTGTGGATTGATTGGATTAAATATCAGAAATTTTGTTTCCAATGAGTTCCACAAATCCCATGGATAGAGCCTGGAGCGAAAAAAAAAAAAAGAAGAAGAAGAAACTGGAAATATGCAAAAGTGAAAAAAATCCATAACTTAATACACATAAAATTCTTCAATTCTGAAAAGAATTTCTTCCTACCAGTGAAAGAACTAGCAGCTGTTCTTAGAGAATGAGGGAGAGTTACTCATTCTCTTCATATCCCCGACCGCACAACCCACCAGGGATCTTCTCTTCCTGTTCTGTTGCCCTGAGAAGGATATCAGGTTGAAGAGCTTCAGAAAATCGATTTAGAGTTTTACAGCCTCCATTCTTTTACTCACTTATTCGTTCATTCAACTCTATATCAGTTCTCTCTCTCTTTTTTGATTAATTAATGAAGTTGTTTTGTAGAGACTGGTTCTCACCCTGTTGCCCAAGCTGGTCTCAAACTCCTGGCCCCAAGCAATCCTCCCACCTCAGCCTCCTAAAGTGCTGGGATTACAGGCATGAGTCACCATGCCCGGCAGTTCTTTCTTTCTGTACATGACAATAGATGCCTCCGTATAAGTGCCATTTGCACTGCAAATACGTGTAAAGAAAAAGACTTAAGAAACTTTATAGCATTTCCTTGAACTCAAGTCAAGGAACATGACTGCCTATGAATAGTGGAAGACGGCAAAACTGGACAACTAAAAGCAGAAATGGGAATGTGTTCCAACTTCCTCCAGCTTCATTATAGCCAGAAAATTCTGACCCATAAGATCGAAGCACTAATGTTTGACCATGGACTCTGTCAGAGAACACAGTGGGAGGACTGTGAGTGTATACTCAATGTGAGTGCTTCCTATGGGCTGAATGCCAGAAGTTTCACTCTTAGATAATCCAGCCAGACAGGCTGCTTCTGATGACATACTGCTTCTGAGGCACCAGACCGTGTTGCACTTGTGTTACTCATACAACAGTGGGTTCAGTCGCTTGGTGGGTATCAGCCCAATGACCACAGTCAAGGATTTCGTCAGGGGATTTTATTACTTGCAACAAGTAAGGAGAACTCCAGTGATAATTCCCAAAGAGGTGCCTCCCTGAGCTGGGGGCTGGGTGAGGTTTTATAAGCATGGGGTCATGAAGCGTGATCTGATTGGATGTTACAATGAGGTGATACCAAGTGGCATGATCTGATTGGATCTTGCTGTGGGATGACACCAGGGCTCCATCTGATTGGATCCTGGATCCTACCATCCAGTGCCCGCTTTTTAATTCAGTCCCCCGTCCTCGAGCTGAGCGCTTGGGTTCCCCTGTAGTTTCACACTTAGTTCATCTGGGCATGCTCAGGTTACGTGACCTGAGGGTTCATAGTAACTGAAAAACAGCTCACAACTTTGTTACATAAAAGTTGAACCAGACAAATCTCATGCAGCTACCCTCGTATCCCAGTTTCTCCTGAGTTCAATATTGACCACAAGCATTTAAGTTCTACAGGAAAAGACGACACTGCACAGGTGTTAGATCATCTGTACTTATCTATTTTATTATTACACTTAATTTCAATTTATATTATAAATCTTTTAGCTGACCAGCTAAGGTTCTCCACTTGGGGAGCAAATGCCTCATTACTCAGAGGTCACTGTGGTCTGAGAAAACCTGATTGCCTTTTTTTTCTGAGCTTGCTTTCTCTGTGGTCTCCAGTGCTGGACCCTGAAGATACAGAAACTTGTGCAATACAAGTAATTGAGGAGAGGTTTGGTGTGAGAACGAGACAGTAGATCACCTCCATAGATGGGTTCGGGATGAGGAAGGAGGTAAAGTTGTGGCTTGGGTGGTGTATTAGTTTCCCAGGGCTGCTGTAACAGAGGATCATTAACTGGGTGGCCTACGTTAAGAGAAATTTATTGTCTCACAATTCTAGAGTCTGGATCCAAAATCAAAGTGTCAGCAGGACTGGTTTCTTCTGGAGCTTATGCGGGAGCTTCTAGCTTCTGGTGGATTCTGGCAGTCACTGACATCCCTTGGTTTGTAGCTGTTCCCCTCCAAACACTATCTATACACACTATATAGCCACGAGGCAACTTCCCTCTGAGGAACTATCTTGGTGTCTCTTCAACTTTTCTTGCAAAGACAGCAGCACATTGGACTAAAGGCCACCCTGTGCCAGTATGACCTCATTTTAACTAATTGCGTCTGCAAACAACCGATTTCCAAATAAAGTCACTCACATGGGTATGAGGATTAGGACTTGAACATATTTTTTTGGAGGATGTAATTCAATCCACAAGAGGTAAAAAGGCAGATTGTCATAAAAGGATCTCTGCATACCAAAATTAGGTACAAGCAGACCTCATTTGATTGCACTTTGCAGATATTGCATTTTCTACAGATGGAAGGTTTATGGCAATCCTGTGTCAAGCAAGTCCATAGGTGCCATTTTTCCAACAGCATATATTCACTTTGTATCTCTGTGTCACATTTTGGTAATTTTTGCAACTCTTCAAATGCTTTTGTTGTTAATATATCTGTTATGGTAGTCTGCCATCACTGATCTTTGATGTTACTATTATAATTGTTTGGGGGAACCACAAATCATGCCTATATAAGACAGCAAACTTAATAATGTTGTGTGTGTTGTGAATGCTCCACCAGCTGGCCATTCCCCATTCTCTCTCCCTCTCCTCAGGCCTTTGTATTCCATGAGACACAAAAATACTTACATAAGGCCAATGAATAACCCTGCAATAGCCTCTAAGTATTCAAGTAAAAGGAAGAGTTGCATGTATCTCTAAATCAAAAGCTAGAAATGACTAAGCTTAGTGATGAAGGGATGTCAAAAGCTGAGATAGGATGAAAACTAGGCGTCTTGATCGAGTTAGCCAAGTTGTGAGTGCTAAGGAAAAGTTATTGAAGGAAATTAAAAGTGCTACTCCAGTGAACAATGGATAAAACAAAAAAAAAGCCTTACTACTGACATGGAGAAATGATAAAACAAAACAGCCTACTACTGACGTGGAGAAATGATAAAACAAAACAGCCTTACTACTGACGTGGAGAAAGTTTGAGTGGTCTAGGTAGAAGATCAAACCAGCCACAACATTCCATTAAGCCAGTGCCTAATCCATAACGAGGCTCTACCTTATGTCATTCTATGAAGGCTGAGACAAGTGAGGAAGCTGCAGAAGAAAAGTTGGAAGCTAGCAGAGGTAGGTGCATGAGGTTTAAGAAAAGAAGCCATCTCCACAACTTGAAAGTACGAGGTGAAGCAGCAAACGCTGGTGGAGAAGCTGCAGCAAGTTATCCAGAAGATTTAGCTAGGATCATGGATGAAGATAGCTTCACAAAACAACAGAATTTCAATGTAGATGAAACCTTCTGTGAGAGAAGATGCCACCTAAGATTTTCACATCTAGAGAGAAGAAGCCACTGCCTAGCATCAAAGCTTCAAAGAACAGGCTGACTCTCTTAGGGACTAATGCAGCTGGTGACTTTGAGTTCTAGCCAATGTTTATTGACTGTTCTGAAAATCCTAGAGCCCTTAAGAGTTAAGCTGAATATACTCAACCTGAGCTCTATACATAGGACCACAAAGCCTAGTTGACAGCACATCTGTTTACAGCATAGTTTACTGAATATTTTAAGCCCACAGTTGAGACCTGCTGCAAAAAAAAATTCCTTTGAAAATACTACCATTCATTAACAATGCACCTGGTGGTTACCCAAGAGCTCTGATGGAGCTGTACAAGAAAATTAATGTTGTTTTCATGCCTGTTAACATCCATTCTGCAGCCCGTGGATCAAAAAGAAATTTCAACTTTCAAATCTTATGATTTAAGGAATATATTTTGTAAGGCTATAGCTTTCTTACAAAGTGGTTGGACTAGGCAAAGTAAATTGAAAACCTTCAGGAAACAATTCTCCATTCTAGATGCAATTAAGAACATTCGTGATTCATAAGAGGAGGTCAGAATTCAGTGGAAGTTTAGAAGAAGTTGATTCCAGCCCTCATGGATGACACTGTGGGGTTCAAGATGTCAGTGGAGGAAGGAACTGCAGATGTGGTGGAAACGGCAAGAGAACTAGAATTAGAGATGGAGCCTGAAGATGTGACTGAACTGCTGCCATTCCATGAGAAAACTTGAATGGATGAGGAGATGCTTCTTATGGATGAGCAAAGAAATTGCTTTCTTAAGATGTGGAATCTGCTTCTGGTGAAGATGTTGTAAACATTGTTGAAATGACAACAAAAGATTTAGAATATTCCATAAACTCAGTTGGTAGCACAGTGGCGGGGTTTGAGAGGATTAGCTTCATTTGTGAAAGGAGTTCTACTGTGGGTAAAATGCTATCAAATAGTATCACATGCTACAGAGAAATCTTTCATGAAAGGAAGAGTCAATCAATGTGACAATTGCATTGCTGTCTTATTCTAAAAAACTACCGCTGCCACCCCAACCTTCAGCAACCACCACCCTGATCAGTCAGCAGCCAACTAAGACAAAACCCTCTATTAGCAAAAAGACAACAATTCATTCATTGAAATTTCAGGCAATTATTAGCATTTTTAGCAATATTTTTATTTTTTGAGATGGAGTCTCACTCTGTGGCCCAGGCTGGAATGCAGTGGTGTAGTCTCTGCTTACTGCAACCTCCACCTTCTGGGTTCAAACAATTCTCATGCCTCGGCCTCTGGAGTGGCTGCGATTACATGTGTGCTACCCTTTCTGGCTAATTTTTATATTTTTAGTAGAGAGGAGGTTTCACCATGTTGGCAAGGCTGGTCTCGAACTCCTGACCTCAAACAATCTGCCCGCCTTGGCCTCACAAAGTGCTGAGATTGTAGGCGTGAGGCAGCATACCTGGCTACAGTATTTTTAAATTGAGGTATATACATAGTTTTTTAGACATAATGCCACTGTACACTTAAAAGGCTAATGTTGTGTGAATATAACTTTATGCACTAGAAAACAAAAACAATTGTGTTACTAACTTTATTATATTATCTGTCTTATTGTGCTGGTCTTGAATCAAACCTGCAATATATCGGAAGTATGCCTGTATGATTTTAATACTATCTGATGTTCAATGCAAGGGAACTGGTAAAAGATGTGTGTGAGATAGAGAGAAGCAAGGGAACCTTGAGGGAGGCTCTTGGAGAGGTATAGTGTGTGTGCTTGGGAACAGCGGCCACAGCTAGGCTGCAGAGGCTGATCCAGCCACAGTTCCACTCCCGTTTGCCGTTCTGCAGACAAGAATTCTGTACAGAGCAAACATCAATGAATGGTGTGGGCCTCACAGCCTGCTCATCTCACTTCCAAGATGCACAAAGTTCGGTCCTTCTCAACTCTCCACTCAGACTTATAGTTTCATAGTCTGAGACACATTGAACTTACAATCAGCTACATTTTTATAATGCATGACCCTAACAGACACAGAAAAATAATAGAAATGTTTTCAACAAATGAGGCAGGACCTTGACCTAACAAGTAATTCTAGAATCCTAAAAAAATCATGGACAGGAGGAGTCCCCAGAGTTCAGAGGATCCTGACTTGGGAAGAGGTGGGTGTGTGATTTCTCCAGGACATCTGGAGCCATAGGAAGGCCTGGGGAGAGAGGGGGCTGATCCCACTGGGGAATCTCGTCATCTGGATCTGAAAGGCAGTTACATGGGCGGACCTCAGTCTGGAGGTGACCCTGGCTTTTGTGGCAGGAAAGAGAAAACAGCATCCAGACAGGGCCTGGGAGAGTGACACTTCCACTGAAAATGGATGGACTTGCAGATGGTGGCGCATTCGCTGGACTGGATGCTGAGCTCTAGCAAGGCTGAGGCAGAAGAATTGGGAGAGTGTGCATTTTCTTCTCAAGGCCTCCTGTCTCCTCTGCTCCTCTGCATTTTATTCAGCATATGCTTCTCATCAATTTGCATGATGGAAACCGCCTGAAAAAGACATTTTTAAATGTCAGGAAATTGCCCCAGAAGGGAAAGCTTCTAGAACCTGGTGCTGGGTATCATAGCATCCTGCTGGGGTCTGATTGAGGGGTAGGGGGTGAGACTAACATCATTATTTGATAGGAGGAACCAAAGGGGGCCAAGTAGCAAAATTTAAAACTGGGGCACCTTCCCTTCTCTGCAGATAATTTCCAGTGGATTCATTCTGCTCTCGCCTGGCCTCACCCCACCAGCCAGAGATGGGATTCTGTTTCTATTTGTCTCTCATCATAAAGCTCATCAATTTTGTTTTAAATTGTGTTAAATTTGACTCAGGTAATAGAATGCTGCAGGCCGCCGACTTGTAAGAAAAGTAAGGCAACTGTTTTCACGTGTTAAAAAGAACTTGAATCGACACTTAACATAATCTACTCTGAACACTTTTTCCCACTGTGGCGAGATAAGTGGGTTTGGCTGGAGTTGGTAAATCTCTGAGTTTGCAGATACGTATTGATATGGGACAACCCGCAGGGAACTAATTGTCCACAGAATAGCCTGACAGCTCAAGAAGAGTGTGGACATTTTTTCCCTGGGTCAGTCACTGTACAAGGAAAAATGAATCTTAACGTTTTTCCCCTAAGCCAACAGGGACCTCTCCTGTGCTCTGTTGAGAAGATGTGGACAGACCCTGTCTGTGAGTGCTCATGTTAACCGAGCAGGCAGCTGATGGACTTGTTCACCAGTGAGCACCGCCATGATCGGGGCGGCGAATCCAGAGCCGAGAACTTTCTCCCTGCCAAGGGAGCCAGGGAAGCGGGTGGAAACTCGAGCAGACTGTCAGAGGCTGGCAAGAGGCAGGAAACGCAGGCCATGTTCTTTGAATTTTGAAAATGCCCAACGGGATGGCAACACCAGAAAAAATAAGCATAAGATCAAGCTAAGATGGGAAGGACTTCAGCCTGACAAAAGGAAGAACGTCTGTAGTCAAAGACACAACAGACATTGGAACCACAGACCCGGAGCCACATTCCCGACAGCATCTATTGAGCGCTTGCTGTGTGCCTTGCTCTAGAGAGCTTTGTTTTTACCTTTTTAAAATGTAATAGTAATCAATAACTTCATAAGCAATCAAGAATAACTATTACTTTAGTTTTTGGTTTTTTTTTAAAGAGATGGAGTTTCTCCATGTTGGCCAGGCTGGTCTCGAATTCCTGAACTCAGGTGATCCACCCACCTCGGCCTCCCAAAGTGCTGGGGTTACAGGCGTAAGCCACCGCACCCGGCCTACTTTAGTTATTATTATACTTTACAATAATAAACTCATAAGTGAAGTAATATAAACAGTAAGTAAGACTGGGCACAATGGCTCACATCTGTAATCCCAGCACTTTGGGAGGCAGAAGCAAATGGATCGCTTGAGCCCAGGAGTTTGAGACCAGACTGGGCAACATAGTGAGACCCTATCTGTACAAAAAGAAAATACAAAAATTAGCCTGGCATGGTGGCCTGGGACTGTGGTCCCAGATACTCGGGAGGCTGAGGTGACAGGATCACTTGAGCCTCGGAGTTCAAGGCTGAAGTAAGATATGATGGCACCACTGCACTCCAGCCTAGGTGGCAGAATGAGACCTTGTCTCAAAAAAAAGTAAATTAAAGGTAACAAATAGAATATATAAAAAATAGGCTGGGCACAGTGGCTCACACTTGTAATCCCAGCACTTTCAGAGGCTGAGGCGGGTGGGTCACCTGAGGTCGGGAGTTCGAGATCAGCCTGACCAACATGGAGAAACCCCGTCTCTACCAAAAAATACAAAATTAGCCGGGCATAATGGTACATCCTTGTCATCACAGCTACTCGGGAGGCTGAGGCAGGAGAATCACTTGAACCTGAGAGGCGGAGGTTGAGGCAAGCCAAGATTGAGCCATTGCACTCCAGCCTGGGTGACAAGAGCAAAAATCTGTCTCAAAATAAATAAATAAATACCAGTTATCACCATTTTAAATATTGCAAATAAAGTTGAAGTAACCCAGACCACACCCTCTCCCACCACACCTAATTTTCCTTTCAAAAAGCGTGTAACACACTAATCAATTTACCTGTGTTTTCCCAGACCCTTTTCTTCACACACACACGCACACACACACACATGCACACACTTACCCCACCAGTACGTATATCTGGTGGATAGCAGTCTATGTATATATGATAAATGCTATCACACTATATATAGTATTTTATACTTTTCATTCCAAAAATATACATTTTGGTGATCTTTCTGTATCAGTGTATATTGATCTACTTTTTGCAAAGCATTACACAATATGGCTCAAAATGATTTACTCAACTGTTCCCTTTCTGTTGATACCTAGGCTGTTTTAAATTTTTCCTATTACAGACCATGCTGAAAGTAACAACTAATACCTACAGTGCCTTAGAGAATCCATTTCTTCCCATGCTTGCCAATAGCATATATTGTCATGGGGATCTTTAGGAAGAAGGGAGACAGACTCATCTGACCTGGGTGATTTGGTCATTCGCTTACTGAAAGGCAAAAGACAAAAGATCGCTCATGGTCCATAGCAATTCAATGATAATGGGTAAGAGGATGCTATGGGAGGTTTAATAGAAAGATTACCTAAAATGGACATTGTCTTTCTTTTTTTTTTTTTTTTTTTTTGAGACAGAGTTTTGCTCTGGTTGCCCAGGCTGGGTATATAGGATGTGTGCTTGGGATCTCAGCTCACTGCAACCTCCACTTTCTGGGTTTAAGCGATTTTCCTGCCTCAGCCTCTGGAGTAGCTGGGATTACAGGTGTGTAGCGCCATGCCTAGCAAAGTTTTGTATTTTTTTTTTTTTTTTGAGACAGAGTCTCGCTTTGTCATCAGGCACCAGGCTGCAGTGCAATGGTGCGATCTCGGCTCACTGCAACCTCCGCCTCCCGGGTTCAAGCAATTCTCCTACCTCAGCCTCCCGAGTAGCTGGGATTACAGGCACACGCCACCATGCCCAGCTAATTTTTTGTATTTTTAGTAGAGATGGGGTTTCATCACGTTGGCCAGGATGGTCTCAATCTCTTAACCTCATGATCCACCTGCCTCAGCCTCCCAAAGTGCTGGGATTACAGGCATGAGCCACCACGCCCAGCCAAAGCTTTTTATTTTTAGTAGAGACAGGATTTCACCCTGTTGGCAAGGCTGGTCTCGAACTCCTGACCTTAGGTGATCCACCCGCCTCAGCCTCCCAGAGTGGGATCACAGGTATAAGTCACTGTGCCCAGTCTGAACTTGATGTATTTTTTAAAATTATCTTCTTGTTTGAATTTTGACCTGCTGGAGGAAGCAGACTTGGCTGCAGAGATGAATGTCCTGGTTCAGTTGTAGGAAAATCAAAATTAGTCAGTGCAGGCCTCTTTCCAGGTTCTTTTTTTCCTAGTACAAATCTGAGTGTGAATAAAAAAAAATCGTTAAGGCCTTTTTCCCCTGAATTCACAGTCACAATGTGCGCTGGGACAAGTGTGGGACTCTGAGGCTAGAGATAAAGGAGACACCGGGGGTCCCTTCAGGGAGTCCACAGCCAGAATCCATTACCTTTCAACGTAAACCACAGAGGACTGCACCGTGCATAGTGTCTGCCTTGCTGTGGTCAAACAGTGCCTTCCATTGCAAGCTTTGAGTGCAACTGTAATTATGAAATGCCTGCATTTCTTTTTGCCATGGACATTATGGATCGCTTCACCCCCAAATTCATCTTTCTCCCAGTCAGCAGCTCTCTGGACCCTGCCCACCTGGATCCCGCATCAGATGCCATTTCAGAGCTGCTGCCTGGGGACAGACTGACAGCTGTTGGAGTAGGGACTCCCGCCAGCCCAGAGAATAATATAATAATTGAAAACAGAGAGGCTGTATTGACTTGTGACCCAGAGGAAACAGATGTATGCACAAAGCAACCAATGACCCTGGGTCACTGCCCTCCTTTAAACTTTAAACTAGCCTCAAGTAAGATAACCATTTTTTTTTCAACTTTGAAAAATCAAAAGAAAACCAACTCCCCCTCGTTATGTGGCTAAATCACAGGCACCAAATTTATAAATGAGCAGATTACCTAAATTGCTACTTGGGTATGCCTCAATTAAATTCACAGGTGGTCAAATCTGGATATGCTGGAAACAGCAATTAATCTATAGATGGTTCGCATTTGGCCACAAACAGAATACGGCATCTCCTCCAGACACAGTTTCACATTAGTTCTTATTCTCCTAGAGATGAAGCGCTTCATCCAGTAGACATTTGTTATCCTTCTCCCAGTCCACCCCCATCCCGTTAAGAAGGACATTTGAGGGGTGAGCAGTTCACAGGGAGACTCAGGGGCAGCTGGTGAACTGAATAAGAGAGACACAGTTGTCTGCATAAAGTTGACATCTCCAGCCAACTTCTCAATAGCTGCCATTGTTTCCTCTTCCCACTAGGAGCTCATTGTGGATGGATGGGCCTTCCTCCAGGGTCCATAATGAACTCTGGGCAGGTGGAGGTAAAATAAGCCCTGGATGGAAACTATTGCTGCCAAACTCACAGAGACTTGTATCTGCCAACTGGGACGATACCCATCCTAAATTGGAATTGTCTGTGATGGCGGTCTACCCTCGCCAAAGGACACTGGCTAGGAATCAGCACCTCCTGGCACAGATGACTTTGAAAAACTGACCTAGGATCCAAATGTGGATTGTAAAAATGCTCATAATCTTTGACCTAGGAATTCTCCTACTAGACATTATCCTAAGAAAGCGATCTATTTATACAAAAACACATACAAACCTAATGATAAATAAATATAAGATTGTCCATTATTTATGCTAAATTAATTCTAAGTGGCATATCCATGGAATACTGGTAATATTAATTTGGGGACTTCCAAAAGATAGTAATTCTTTCAGTCCTCAAAAATGATATTTTGAGGTATAGTTAATATTATGGAAAATGCTTACGATAAAAAATGCTGAATGGTAAAATGTGGTTATAATTACTTTGTGTACATCAATATGTATTTCTATGGAACTCCCCCAAAAATTGGGGTAGTAGGATTGCTAATGCTTCTCTTAAAATATTTTTCTTTATATTCTGTATTTTCTTTTTTTTTTTTTTTTTTTTTTGAGACAGAGTTTCACTCTTGATACCCAGGCTGGAGTGCAATGGTGCAATCTCAGCTCACCGCAACCTCCGCCTCCTGGGTTCAGGCAATTCTCCTGCCTCAGCCTCCTGAGTAGCTGGGATTACAGGCACGCACCACCATGCCCAGCTAATTTTTTGTATTTTTAGTAGAGACGGGGTTTCACCATGTTGACCAGGATGGTCTCGATCTCTTGACCTCGTGATCCACCTGCCTCAGCCTCCCAAAGTGCTGGGACTACAGGTGTGAGCCACCACACCCGGCCTATATTCTGTATTTTCTATTTTCCCAACAAATACACGTGACAGGTAAAAAATAAATGTGACCAGTTGCGGTGGCTCACACCTGTAATCCAAACACTTTGGGAGGCCGAGGTGAGTGGATCACTTGAGGTCAGGAGTTCAAGACCAGCCTGACCAACATGGGTAAAACCTCATCTCTACTAAAAATACAAAACCTTATCCAGGAGTGGTGGCACATGCCTGTAATCCCAGCTATTTGGGAGGCTGAGGCAGGGGGATCACTTGAACCCTGGAAGATGAGGTTGCAGTGAGCTGAGATGGTGCCACTGCACTCCAGCCTGAGTGACAGACTCCATCTCAAAAATAAATAAATAAAGTGCATTTTTTAAAAAGTTAGTCTTACAGTGGAAGATTTGCTTGCATCACTCAGCATGGCCTGAAGACATTTACTCAACTCTTCATTGTATTATTTTAAAAGGTGCAAACCCTGATGTCTCAAACTAGCCTCAGACTTTCATGACTCTCTCTAAAGGCAATTCTAGATCTAAAGAAGTTAACATTTCAGCTTACTGATACCTTAATATTATCTTCAAAACATTTAGCAGTTTCAAATATTCCTCTACCTAGAAAGCCAGCAAATAAAAGCAATCTGGTTTCCCCAAGTTCAGATATTAAGTCTAACAATCTTGATGGGTAACAGTTTTTAAATGTTTTATTTATGTCCACTTATTTGTATTCCTCACAAAAATATGTGCAAAGCCAGCAAGAGGCCCATTTCAAAGCATGAAGAGTTGCTTTAATTTAACACAAAATTTTGAGGAATTCCTCTGCAGATTTCTTCAAGAATACCCATGGACTACAGATTACATTTGCAATTATTAGCTGATGTTCAATTTAATAAATTAATGCATAATTTAAAACTGCCTCTTTCATGTACACTAGTAATTAGTTATTTAATGAATATGTAACTTGCAGGCCAACACAGAAAGAAAAATGTCAAAAAAAAAATGCCTCTCATTTCCAAAGAAGAAAGCAAAATTTTTAAATATATTACCCAACTACTATCTGATTTTTGTTTCTTTTTCTTCTTCTTCAAGTTTTACCTCTTAAATCTCAGTGTTAAGTTCAGTATGGGGCCTAGAAGACAACATCTTCTGAATCAGGAAGCAAAGCTGGCCTCGATAGTTAGGAAGAACACAACTTTCCTTCAGAATTCCCTGTCCATACTTTCTTTTTCTATCATTAATGCCTCTGGCCCTACTTCCTTCAGGCTTCTAGTGTCCCAACTGCCTCTTTCTTTCAAACCCCATCAAAACTCTGCTTTCAAAAATAAAAACAAAAGCAAGCAAAGCCATGCAACAAATTCATTTCAAACACAATGGAGGAGAGAAAATTAAATTCAAGAACCAAGAACCAACAAACGAGTAGGAAAGCTTTGAGAGCCATGGAGAAGGGAAGGATAGAAGGGATCAGGTGGGCAATGGCTCCCCTACAACTTCAATGCATGGGTCATTGCCGGTCATTCGCTGAGATCGTGGCGTTGCAGTAGAGAAAGAGTTTAATTGATGCAAGGCTGGCCCAGGCAAGATAATTGGTTTTTTTTCCTCAAATCAGTCTTCCTAAAGGCTCAGAGGTCAGGGTTTTATGGACAATTTGGTGGGCAGGGGACTAGGCAATGGGTGCTGCTGATTTGTGGTGAATGAAATCACAGACGTATGAAGAAGAGTCCTCACGTGGGGCCACAGGACCAGTTTAGTCATGAGTCATGAGTCCGGGTGGGCTCAGTCTGAAAAATATCAGTTTTATAATAATCTCAACTCTTGTGACTTCTGGCTACAGGTCTTCTGAGCAGTGAGGGATTAGAGAAACTATGCTTACATTTTAGCAGAGTTCGCGCCTTTCCCATAATCCTATTCTTATGCCCTCTTGTTAGCCTCACAAAGGTGATTTTCAGTCCCCAAAAAAGGAAGGGTTAATTTTAGGGAGAGACTATTATCATCTTTGCCTTCAAGTTAAACTATAAACTAAACTTCTTCCAAAGTTAGCTTGCCTTATGCCCAGGAATGATCGGGGACAGCTTGGAGGTCTGAAGCAAGATGGCGTCAACTATGTCAGATTTCTCTTACTATCATAATCTTGCAAAGGTCGTTTTATGTGGGCATAGTCCCAGTGAGTGCCAGTCCCAAACACTGAAGTGAGACCGAAGGTGCTTGGGCTTCCACACCAGGCATCCCTGGTTTAAGTCTCTTGAAACCTTGGACCTATGAAGCAATTTGAGCCTCTGTTTCCTCATCTGTAAAATGGGAAGATTAAGTAGGATCCAGCCACTAAAGACCCCAGCCCAGGGTCTGACACATAAGTGCTCAGAATGGCTAGTATCATGACAGGCGTGATAGTTATATTAAAACTGGCAACAACAAAAGGAATAAAGAGGGATTTTCTCTATTGCACTTTCAAGACAGGAAACGTGAATTCCAAGCCTGAGGCCAGTACTTTGAAAGTGATGAGAAAATAAATACTTTTGTGTCTGCAAATAATCCTTTCTTGCTACAAGAAAGCTGTAAAGCTGTATCTATCAATAAAATAAAAATGTGTATATACTTTACTTTTTAAGGGAAAGATCCAAACATCAGCAATACAAAAATGCGAAATTAAAACAGCAGGATCACCTCTGCTCAATATTTGACACTCCTTCTAATCCTAGGTTCTGGGTCGCTTTGAATCACAACCATCGGTTTTCTGCTACCATTTAAAAAAAAAAAATTCACAGGAAGTGGCCTTATTGTCTTCTGAAAGCCCGCAGCTTTCTTTGTGCATGACTTATGGCAATTGTTACATTCTGCCTTGACTTGAGGATAATGTATCTTGGTATTTCTGCTTCTGACCCCTCACCCTAGCCACCTTTTTTTAATTTTTATTTTTTGAGATGAGGTCTTGCTCTGTGGCCCAGGCTGGAGTGCAGTGGTGCAATCATGGCTCACTGCAGCCTCAAACTCCAGGGCTCAAGTGGTCCTCCTGCCTCTCAGCCTCCCAAGTAGCTGGGACTACAGGAGTGTACCACCATGACTGGCTAACTTTTTTATACTTGTATCTTATAGAGATGGGGGTATCATTCTGTTACCCAGGCGGGAGTGCAGTGGTATGATCATGGCTCACTGCAGTCTTGACTTCCTGGGCTCAAGTGATCCTTTCACTTCAGCCTCCCAAGTAGCTGGCACTATAGGTACAAGCCACCATGCCTGTATGTCTAATTTTTTTTTTTTTTTTTTAATTTTTGTAGAAACGAAGTCTTGCTATGTTGCTCAGGCTGATCTCAAACTCCTGAGCTCAAGTGATCCCCACCTGGCTTCAGCCACCTTTCTGAGTGACATCCTCATCCACATCACCCCACCAGGGTCGGATTGCCTTTCTCCTTGATCCATGATTTGAACCAGGCTTTGGTCCTCTGAGAATCTTCCATACCAGGGAGGGGTTGGTGTTCATTGAGAGGGGAAGGAAAGACAAAAGAAGTGTCAAGAGTGGATATTTGAGATCTAACATTTTTCCCAGTTGTGAGTTATAAACCTAAAAATAAAACACATTTAAGCTTTCTGATTGTTAGGGCTTTAAAATATGACTTTGTTACTGACTGCCCTGAATTTCATTTACACCAGGTGATACCAGAACCTTCTGTTTCATTCCATTCCTTCCGTTACTCAGAACCTTTATGTAAAGGAAAAATCAAACTGTTTTGTCTCTCTGCTTTCACACTCAGCTGTTTTTTCTCTTTGCTTTTAAGAAGACTTCTGTAGCCAGATAAGTGTATGTGGTTTTTGTTTTTCTTTTTCACATACACCAAGCAATTCTGCAGCAGACACAACTGCGTGTCCTATAATTCAATTCAATTCTGTCACTGGGTCTTTCACTATCTGGAGTGAGTGTCAGACCCACAGATTGAGGGCTCAGCCCCACAAGGCTTCCCCCACTTCAGACACCAAAGGAGAGTCACGTGTTGCAGCTTGTGCTTTTCATTAACTGGCTATAAATCAGGGTCTCATGATTCCAGCCCTTTGGATGGGATAATTTGCTAGTGAGATGGAACAGGGACCCGTCTTAGGGGCCTGCCAGGACCCCCATGCATGGAAATAAAGGAAAAATCTTGAGTCTCTGTAAGGGAATTTCCAGGCACCTAGGCCCAGTTGCTCACACCTATAACCTCAGCACTTTGGAATGCCAAGGTGGGCAGATCGCTTGAACCCAGAAGTTTGTAATCAGCCTGGCCCACATGGCGAAAACCCATCTCTACAAAAAATACAAAAATTAGCCAGGCATGATGGCATGTGCTTATAGTTTCAGCTGCCAGCTACTCAGGAGGCTGAAGGGGGAGGATCGCTTGAGCCCAGGCATTGGAGGCTACAGTGAGCTATGATTACACCACTGCACTTCAGCCTAGGCAACAGAGCAAGACCCCGTGCCAAAAGAACAAAAAGTAAATGAGCAGCCTAATAAGCAAAAGATAGTAAGGATAGTCTCCCAAGCCAGCCAGTCACAGGTGTTCAGGTTCTCTACAGAAACGGAAAGGTAACGTCTTAACATATGTACTTGCCTTGTTTTTCAGAAGCAACTCACATGACATCACATGGACGTCAGATAAGGGGAAACTGAGGACTGGCCTCTGCCTACCAGTCTTTGCTCTAAATTTCTTCCTGAGGGGTTTGGAGAGAGGCACACCTACAGGCCAGACCAACGCTTAACCTTGATGTGTTGGTTTCAGATTTGACCTGCAACTTCTGCATTCCTGAAATGTACACACCGGCCTTTAAAAATCCCTTACCTGGCTGGACGCGGTGGCTCACACCTGTAATCCCAGCACTTTAGGAGGCTAAAGGTGGATGGATCACCTGAGGTCAGGAGTTCTAGACAAGCCTGACCAACATAGTGAAATCCCGTCTCTACTAAAAATACAAAAAATTAGCTGGGAGTGGTGGCGCACACCTGTAATCCCAGCTGAGACTGAGGGGAGGGAGACTGAGGCAGGAGAATTGCTTGAACCCGCATGGCAGAGGTTGCAGTGAGCTGAGATCGCACCATTGAACTCCAATCTGGGCAACAACAGCAAAACTGTATCTCAAAAACAAAGAAACAAATAAATAATGAAAACCCTTGCCTGTAAGTTATTGGGGAATTTGGGTCATTAGCATTAGCCACCCATTCTCCTTGCACAGTGCCATCCAGTAAATGTTGTTTCTCCTGCTGCAGACTTGGTTCTCACTGTCTGACTTTACTGCATCAGGTGAGTAGATCGCAGTTCAGTTCAGTAACACAATGGCTCACAGAACTCAAGGGAGCAGTTCACCTGCATTTACTGGTCTGTTATAAAGGGCAGCGATGAACATCCAGGTGGAGAGATGGAGAGGGCAAAGTGTGGGGGTTGCGGAGCCTCCATGACCTCTCCTGCACACCACCCTCCTGTTACCAGAAAGGGGCCCCTATCCAGACCCTAAGCCAGGTGTTCTTGGGTCTCACGCAAGAAAGAATTCAGGACAAGTCCACAGAATAAAATGAATGCAAGTTTATCAAGAAAGTAAAGGAATAAAAGAATAGTTACTCCATAGGTAGAGGAGCGGCATGGGCTGCTCAGCAGATTATACTTATAGCTATTTCTTGATTACGTGCCAAGCAAAGAGTGGATTATTCATGAGTTTCCATGAATAATCGTGGAAGGGGTGGGCAGTTCCCAGAACCGAGGGTTCCTCCCCTTTTTAGACCATGTAGGGTAACTTCTAGACATTGAGATGGCATTTGTAAATTGTCCTGGTGCTGGTGGGAGTGTCTTTTAGTATGCTAATGTATTATAATTAGCATATAATGAGCAGCGAGGACTACCAGAGGTCATTCTTGTTGCTGTCTTGATTTTTGTGCATTCTGGCCAGCTTCTTTACCACATGCTGTTTTATTAGCAAGGACTTTGTGACCTGTATCTTTTGCCAACCACCTATCTTATCCTGTAACTTAGAATCCCCTAAACTCTTAGAAATGCAGCCCAGTGGGTCTCAGCCTCATTTTACCCAGCCCCTATTCAAGATGGAGTTACTCTAGCTCAAAAGCCTTTGACACTCCCAGCACCTCCATGTGTTCACAACCACCTAGACGCTCATCAAATCTTGTTGTTGGAGAGTTTTTCTAGAACTTGACCTCCAAACCTTACCACCTTCCAGAGGTTAGTGGTTGGGGCTGAAAATTCCAACCTTCCAGTCTTTGGTCTTTCTGGTGACCAGCCCCAACCTAAGGCTGTTTAGGGATCCCACCCTAAGTCTCCTCATTAACATAAACTTAGGGGTGATCCCAAGGGATTCATTATGAATAACAAAAGACATTCCTATCACTCAGGAAATTCCTAGGGTTTTAGGAATTCAGTATCAGGAACCAGGGACAAAGACCGAATATATTTCGTATATTAAACCCCTTTGGAAGCAAAGGAGAGATAAATCCCTCCTGAAAGGAGCCCACTTTCCACTTCTCTTTTGTATAAACTGGGAGGGTCTCAGCTCACACAGTGCTTCCCAGAGCCCAGGACTCCTGAGCTCATGTCCTACAAGCAGTTTTCTCTGGGGTTAATACAGCATTAGTAGTCACTCAGGACATTTACAATGGGCTGGAGGCCTTTGTGTAAAGCACCTTGTCATTTTTATTGCCTCTCTTTAAAGAAATATTTGCACAACAATTTTTATTTTATTAATAGGTATATTTTTCTTACAGCAAGAAAGGATTATTTGCAGACACTAAAGTATTTATTTTTCCCATAACCTTCAAAGTATTGGCCTCGGGTTTGGAATTCACTGTCCCTATCGGGAAAGTGGGATAGAGAAAATTCCTCAAACGTGACCAGTGAAGATTAACAAGCCAATTTGGGAGCTTGCTTTTTAGTACCACCAGTCACGTTAACATTTTTGGCTTGCCAGAGCAAAAAGGGCACATTCTGACCTTTGTACATTACCCTCTCTCATTATCATGCTTCCCTTCTAAAGGAGCCAGGAGAGCCTGGGATTTGGAGAACCAGGGAGAAAGCAGAAGAGATTGCAGCTGAAAACATCCTGAGCTGATGCAAACAACAATAATAATAAGGCCAATCAAAAGCATAAAAGCCAAGGATATTACTGTTAAATTCGACTTTTATTTATTTATTTTTAATTTTTTTTTTTTTTTGAGACAAGAATCTTACTCTGTCACCCAGGCTGGAGTGCAGTGGTGCGACCTCCGCTCTCTGCAACCACCTCCTCCCAAATTCAGATGATTCTCCTGTCTCAGCCTCCTGAGTAGCTGGGATTACAGGTGCCCACCACCACATCTGGCTAATATTTGTATTTTTAGAGACAGGGTTTCACCATGTTGGCTACGCTGGTCTCAAACTCTTGACCTCAGGAAATCTGCCCACCTCGGCCTCCCAAAGTGCTGGGATTACAGGCTTGAGCCACCACGCCTGACCGAAATTAGACTTAAATATGCTATGGGTATCAAAGGAGTTCTAGTGCCATTGTCTCCTTAAATTTGGCAGGGAAATCACTAATCATTGGATGTTAAATGTATACAGATTGTTGAATAAATGAGCGGCACATGATGACCGCATGGCAATGATCCAAAAGGAAAACTGAGAAGGAGATGAGAGAAAGGAGAGGGGAGAAGGGGAATGTCCTCGTTTCGGGCTACTCCAAACATGAAGCCAGCCCCTGTGGTTATTTCCAGTTTCATTCTTTGGAGCCCTGCCTACCTAAATGGCAAGTCATTTTAAGAGCTTAAAAAATCTTGCCAGGCACAAAGATAGAAACATACCATGGGTACGCAGCAGCTTTTGATAGCAGTAAACTCGGGGCAGATATGAGCGTTGCATAACCTCAGGCTTATGGTATCCACTTGGTTGTCATTTGCCTAGCTGTCCGGGTCCCCTTGTCATCACTGGGTGCCTGTGTGCACAGTCTGGCCGCAGAATCACATTCAGGGCAGAGGACACTCCTGCCTTAACGGGGCTTCATGGTATGACTTTACCATTTTCAAGGCCAGATGAAACCATTTTCCTCCTGCCTCCTAACAGCCATACTAGTCAGGTTCAGAGACACTGAACTCCACTTTCCCTTGCTATTAGCACACAGTAGGGTAAGAAAAAGCCAGACACCCAGAGACAACCAACCATATCAAATAAGTCGGAGAGAGAGAAATCTGTCAGAGAACATTCTTTGGAACATACTGTTTTTACGTATCTTTCATTCACTGGCCATCTTACATAGCTAAAATTGTCAGTCGTGTGAAACTTCGATACCAAAACCTGCCTCAGCCATCCTGGACCAGCGTTTCCTTCTAATCCTTTTGTTTAGATGTTCCCATGTCACTCAGTCAATTATCCACCAAATACCTGATTGAGCATCTATGCACTCAGATCAAAACACTGTATAAAAAACTACAGGATTCCGGCCACAGTGGCTCATACCTGTAATCCCAGCACTTTCAGAGGTAGAGGCAGGCAGGGGGATCACTTGAGCCCAGGAGTTCAAGACCACCCTGGGCAACATGGTAACACCCCCATCTTTACTAAAAACACAAAACATTGGCCAGGGGCGGTGGCTCACGCCTGTAATCTCAGTTCTTTGGGAGGCCGAAGCAGGCAGATCATGAAGTCAGGAGTTCGAGACCAGTCTGACCAACATGGTGAAACCCCATCTCTACTAAAAATACAAAAATTAGCTGGGTGTAGTGGTGCGCGCTTATAATCCCAGCTACTCAGGAGGCTGAGGTAGGAGAATCACTTGAACCCAGGAGGCAGAGGTTGCAGTGAGATGAGATCATGCTACTGATTCCATCCTGGGTGACACAGCAAGACTCCGTCTCAAAAAAAATATATATATTGGTGGGCCCGGTGGCATGTACCTGTGGTCCCAGCTACTCAGGAGGCTGAGATGGAAGGATTGTCTGAGCTCAGGAATTCAAGACTGCAATGAACTGAGATTGTGCCACTGCACTCCAGCCTGGGCAACAAAGAGAGATCTGGTCTCAAAAAAAAAATAATTTTATATATACATATATATAAACATAGAAATGAATGACGTGAGATCCCCTCCATCAAAGCCCATGTCCTTACTAAGCTTAATGTCTTTACAGAAGAATACTTAAATCACTTCTCCCTCCAGTCAAAGACAACCTGTATTATTTGCTTAGGCAATTTGAGACTCTTATAGTCATCTCAGTCAACCTGAGTATGACCAGCTTTCTTGAGGAACAAGTCCTTTTCTTACCCACCTACCACCCACTAGATGGGCTCTCCTTCCAGATCTCCAGGCCGTGTTCCGGCCAGTACTCACTGTTTCGTTGGTGATGGCCCTCATGTGTCTCAGTCAGTCATTCATTTGTAATCTTTTCCAGCATCATCACATCACCCTTCTGAAGAACTCATTGAAGCTTTCTACTGCTCATGAAGTCAAACCTAGATTTATCCCTGGGCAAATCAGATTAGGACCACATCAAGGAATTAAAATGAAATTAAGAGATGTGGCATAACTTAAATAATTTTGTCAGTAGAGTTCCCAGCCAGGTCTGAATGTATTAAGTGAGAATCACATAATAACTGGCCTCACCTTCAGTATTGGGGGCTGCATTAATTTTTATGAGTGGCAGCCCACCTTTGTGCATATAAATTGGGTAATTACACGAGTAATTGGAATTTCTGCATTGAGAATCAGCACCTGTAAATAACAGGAGGACAGAGAAAGCAGGCCAATTGAAACTTTGGCCCTTCATATTTGAAAGCAGCACTTTCTGGACAGCTTGAAGACTGAGGTTTGAAGAGAACTAACGGGAAGGAAGGGGATGGAGGCGGGGAAGAGTACCTAACCATTCTGTTTGTACATCATTTTCTATTTAAAGATAATAATGTGGTGCAGAAAAGTTGAAACATGAAAATTATATATTTGATCGTCTCATCTCAACTTCCAGCAGAGTAATGATTGTCACAAAATTACCATACTTGTGTTGGACATAATTTGTTAGAAGTCAATGGCCTAAACGCTCACAGCTACCCTGAGACCTGAGAAGAACTTGTCCCAGAGTGAATCGTGTCCTCTGTGTTTCTGGAAAGGACATCCATGGCGAATGAGCTTTGTTGAGGATTAACTTTGTCAATCAGTTATAATTTGTAAAATCCTGGCCACTGATACGTAGAAATATGTGACATGTGTTGATCTGGAGTAACTCACTTAATCTCTGAAGATCTCATTCGGCCACAAGGGAATTGACTACGTGAGTAATGAAAGTAGCAGGATTGTTTAAAACGTGTAAAGCAATTGACTTACGTTATCCCATTCAATGTTAACCATACTGTAAGCTAGATATTATTGTCCCCATTTTACAGATTAGGAAACTAAGAGAGACTTAATAACTTTTCAAACTCCCTTATGATTGGCATAACTAGGACTTAGAACCAGAAAGTCTAGGTAGGTGATTCTTCCTTCTTGTTTTTTTTTTGATACCGACTCTCTATCACCCAGGGTGGTGTGCAGTGGTTCACTGCAATCTCCGCCTCCCAGTTCCACCGATTCTCCTGCCTCCCAGTATCTGGGATTACTGGCATGTGCCACTATACCCAGCTAATTTTTATATTTTTACTGGAGACAGGATTTCACCATGTCCACCCACCTTGGCCTCCCAGAGTGCTGGCATTACAGGTGTGAGCCACCGTGCCCAGCCAGGTAGGTGATTCTTAACTAGAGATGGAGGATATGGAAGGAAGCCTCTTCAAACTACTCTCCTAGGTTGGATGCTTGGAGAGGGGCAGGATAGCACAGTTACTGTTGCTATTAGAAACATGTCACATTCCTCAACGATATTAACACACAACCCAAGACTGGAAACCCTGGTCTAGCCTCAAAACTCTGGTACTACCTCACACTGTCTCCCAGCCATCTTTACAGTCTGTTCCAACAAGAAACCATTTCAAAATAATCAATGGCCAGAAAGCTTCAGTCAACCCAGGACCTTTAGACTTGGTGTATGCAACATTTGATCTCTAATGCTGTTTTCAAAGTCAACATAATATTTGAACTTGTCATAGAGATGTCCCAGTACTTGAGAGACGGTAGAAACAACTTCCTCGAACAAGTCTCTCCTACTGACCTTGACACCATGCCTCTCCATGTTATTCTTTCTTTTATTTGAAGGCATCGTGGATATTTGTTAAAACGTGAATTGAATCTGGGGGCTTAACAGTGTTTTTCAAGATGACTCCGGCACTTACCCTGTTTTACACACACATGTCGTACACACACACACACACACACACACACACACACAGAGTCTACAGTGACTAGATTCAGTTTATCAATTATTCCTAGCAGAGAACAGAGGAGCAGGCTGGAAAGTAAGTCCGTTTTGGTGGGAAAATGAAGTCAGAACAAATGCAGAGCCCTGGGCACTTCCTGGGGGGTCCTCAGAATGAGATGAGGGAGACTGGAGCCAGGGGGCCTGTGAGGAGAGGGCAAACCTGCCCACTTCTCAGTGGGCTCTGAGGAAGTGCTGCCCCAATGCTACGACTTGAGGGATTTGGTGTTCGGAATCCAGTCTCTACCTATTAGATTGGTGCAAAAGTAACTGCGGGTTTTTGACATTGTAAGTTACGGCAGCTGGGCGCAGTGGCGCACGCCTGTAAATCCCAGCACTTTGGAAGGCTGAGGCAGGCAGATCACCTGAGGTCAGAAGCTTTACATCAGCCTGGCCAACACGGTAAATACCCGTTTCTACTACAAATACAAAAATTAGCCTGGTGTGGTAGCAGGCTCCTGTAATCCAACTACTAAGGAGGCTGAGGCAGGAGAATTGCTTGAAGCCGGGAGGAGGAGATTGCAGTTAGCCGAGATGGCACCACTGCACTCCAGCCCGGGTGACAGAGCGAGACTGTCTCTGAAAATAAATAAATATAATAAAATAATGGCAGAAACCGCAATTACTTTTGCATCAACCTATAACTGATTCTTTCCCCAGAAAGAAATAAATGTGGTCACTGCAAGCCTGTGTGGGGCTGTGACTCCTGATGGCTTGTGATCCAGCCCCTCAAGAACATTTACTTGGAGGCTCTCAGAAGGAATCTCCCACGTGTGAGAGGGCTGAGTGTGTTCATGCAAATATCAAAGTTTGACTTAACCACGGTTTATCAGTGAAATCCTCATTAATAATATTAAAGAGCAAAATTTGGCTCGGACAAGGCACCCTTGACCAGTGGATTGTGGGAATTGCCAGTGCTATATATTAAACAAATGAGCAGCTGTTTGTAGCCTTTGAAGTTCTGTTTTATTTCAAGAGCAATAGTTAAGGTCTGTACAACACACACTCCCAAGGAAAATAAAGAGAGCCACAGGCCAGAGAGGGACTCCAGAGCTCCAGAAAATTAGCAAAAGAGATGCCATAAATATAAATTGGTAGCCAAGTGAGACACTAATAAAAATTATAGCGATGACAGCGATAGCAAGCAAACTCGGCCACAAAGGTTTCATGCTGTGCCCTCCTAGCTCTTTGATTCTTCCGGCACCAATGGGAGACAGGCACTAATATCATCCTCATCTTATTTTTTTTTTTTTTTGAGATCGAGTCTCACTCTGTCGCCCAGGCTGGCGTGCAGTGCAGTGGTGCGATCTTGGCTCACTGCAGCCTCCGCCTCCTGGGCTCAAGCCATTCTCCCACCTTGGCCTCCCAAGTAGCTGGGATTACAGGCACCTGCCACCGCACCCATCTAATTGTTGTTTTTTAAGTACAGACAAAATTTCGTCATGTTGGCCAGGCTGGTCTTGAACTCCTGACCTCAGGCAATCTGCCCACTTCGGCCTCCCAAAGTGTTGGGATTACAGGTGTGAGCCATTGCGCCCAGCCCATCCTCATCTTATGAATGAAGAAACTCAGGTGCAGAAAGACTAACCTGGTTGTCTGTAGTTGCACATGGAGGCGGAAGCAGAGCTAGGAGTCAAACCCAGGTGGCTAGCTCCAAGTCCTTCCTGTCTTAGCATTAGAACAAGCATGACACACCTGAGTGCCATCATCTCTGTTAGGTACCTCACAGCCCTACTATTCCACAGGAGAACTTCTATTGCTCAGAGAAGACAACACCAACACCCCCACATCTGTGCCATTACATGCCCACTCTGCAACAAAAGGTGTTTAAGAGTTCTGGAAAAGTGCCCGCTTGTTTGGCGTTTTACAGCAAAGGGCTCTTAAATCCTGGGCTTCTACGTGATGGAAGCTCTGTTTTTTACTAAACAGCCTAAATAAATAACAAAAATTGACAAACGATAAAAAGACAAAAACTAATGAATAGTTTTGAGACCCTTCTTTGAAAACTAAGTTCCAACAAATGCAAGATTTCTGTTACCTCTGGCATAGTTTTGCAATAGTCACCAAGAGATCACCTTCTCCCCAGAGACTAAACGAGGACCGAAAATGACAGTTGTCTCAGGGGATTTAGTTAGCTTCTATTTTCCGATAAAAATGAGCTTATGTCACCTTAAAGAAGTAGTATTTTGATCCCCTAATGCGTATGACAGGTTTTTGGAGTTAAATCACGCAGGTAGCCTCTCAATATGGATCTCAAAACACATTCATGTAGAATAATGATAGGGTATGAGTCTGGGAAGATGAAGGGAAGCTATTTGAAGACACAGACCTAAATAGTATCTGAAAATGAATTTTAAATAATAAAAATACTATCTCCCTTTACAGTCACGTGGTACTGTTTTCTAAAGAGGTTTTGAAATAATGATCTTATCTTTGAACATATATACATGTGTGCGTGTATATATCTATGTCTATCTATTATGTATATACCTATATCTATCTACCTATGTCTATCTATGTATGTATCTCTATCTCTATCTATTTATCTATCTATCTATCTATCTATCTATCTATCTATCTATCTATCTATCTATTAAAGCTTATGCTAAAAATGACTGTAGGTAGCACTGACTGTGCTCCCACTAAATCAAATCCAGTTTGACAATATCCATTACTCGCATAGTGGCGTTTCCATAAACCATTAATGCTGCCCCAGGCTCTGTGGCCTAAGAGGCATCATTTGTTCTCCACGGTGCTGGCCCTTTGCCATTTTGTCTCTCTCCAGGCTCCACATCCACATGTCTGTCTGGCGATGGTCTTTTCCATTTCCTTCCCATGGCTCTACATGGCTGCGTCTGTCCGATGGCAAAGTTTTTCTATTTCACTCCCCAGTGACTTTTAAGGTAGCTTATGAAATGAGATCCTGAGGTTCTATGCGTGACTCCTAACTCTTATAGCTCTGTAAGCTTTCAAACAATCTGACACAGGGGGAGTGTGTGTGTATGTGTGTATGTGTGTGTGTGTGCGTGCGTGTGTGCACGCGCACATGTGCATTTGTGTGTGAAAACTGATTCAAGCATCACCCAGAGACCTTGTATTCCCCAGGCCCCCAGCAGCCTCAGGATATGTTTCCTATTAAGGATTAATTTTCCTCTAAGAAGTGATCTTTCTGGCCCTTGAAAGAGGTTCTATTCCCATTTAATGCCTGTTAGAAGCTCCCTGAGATTGGGTTGAGCAGGTGGTCTCCGAATACAGGTTTCAATGCACATTATTCACAGGAAATAAGATCAGGGTTGAGAAAATCCACTTTTTGAGAGAGGTGAGAAGGAGTGCGGTTGTCATTCCTGTTTGATCTTGGACAATTGACTTCACCTATGTCTCCGCTTTCCATAGATAATACAGAGAAACAGCTCCTTCTCCCTTCCTACCTCATTAGAGAGTCCTGCAGGCAATTATAAGATGCTTTTAGAGTCCTCTCTGTAGGGCACTCGCCTTGGAAATATAAGAATTATTGGTATTCTCACCACTTGACACTCGCCAATGGCCCTGCGTGAGATGAGCATTCTCTGGCTGACACGCATATAATAATGCATGCAATTTGTTGCAGCTGCACCAAGTCACAGCCTGTTGATAAATAGAAATCCGGAAGTCACATACAAGCTGACCTAAGCAAGGCATGGATCTCACCCCTACTTTTAGTGAATAGGGTTCTGCTGAAATGTGTCACTGAGTGCAGACTTCTTACAAACTTTCTCACCCGTGGCTCAGTCTCGATCGCATGAAGTAGGCATGCGGAGGTAGGTCACATCACGTTGAGTTATAAAAGAGAGGGAGCTGGTGTGCTGGATCTGAGGGCCGTACAAATCCAAAAGCCATTGTCTCCCTGGCATTCCCACCAGGAGGCCTCAGCAGCTGCTGGAAGTTAACACAATGGAAAGTGAGCTCCCCCTTCTTTTTGCTAAGCACCCCACATTTCCCCCCTAGGCACACACTCAGTTTGAGGCAATTATTGGCAATTTCACTTTCTTCAGCAAATTGTCTCAATTTGGTTGTTTCCTCCTTCCTGCCACAGCCAAGCTCCTGCCTGTTGATTCTGATGTGTCTTTCACAGAATCTCATTTTCATCCCTGTCACCAGAGTCCAAATGCCAACATACTGATTATTCTTGCTGTGACAAATACAGTGTCTCTTCAGCAGTCTCTTCAGGTCCCAGTCTCCTGAGAAAACAGCTCCCTCCCTCTCCCAGCCTTTTCATAACATGGCATGCTAAGATCCCCACCATCCTCGCCTTCAATTCCTTCACACGCTCATCCTGGACGTTTTTCATATCAGTTCTGAAACGGCATCTCCTCCTCAAGTTCTGTTTCACCTGTTTCCTGCTTGTCTCTGTGTCTCTGGAAGCCCCAGGTCAGCAGGACAAATTCTTCTACCCCCATAGGCTACCGTCAAGCTTAATTTTAGCACCCGGCAAATTACAGTAAGTCCTGCTCATCAGATCAAAGCATTCATCCCTGCATGCTAGCCAGACTTGGGGGACATAGCGAACAACCTCGAAAATTTCTTATGAGTCAGCTAAGGAGCATTCAGGCATGCGAAATCACAGGACATGTCCACACATTCAGACATAATGACTTTCGGGCAGGATCATTAAACATGAAAGTGAAGCTCATTCTCTGGCTGCCACATTGCGCCAGGCCTAAGGACAGGCTTCTGCAGAAACATATTCAGGCAGAGTTAAGTGTCTGGGAAGGACGTCCACGTGATGACTTGTGGGAGAGCTGTGAAATCTTGGGGAGTGTCGTATTTAGGACATCCTAAAGCACACCCACCAGAGCAAAGGGGGCCTTTGTTGTGTGAGTAATTTGTTGATAAAGAAGCTGACGCCCAGCATCTCCAAAACCCAGAAGTCAGTCCTGATGCCTATGATTACAAGAATTTCATTCTCAAGCTTTTAGATTGAAAAATAGATAATTGAATCTCTCCATAAATATCAGAACTCTTGCTTCTTTCTGTTTCATTTGTTTATTTTTCAATTTTTATTTTTTCTAGAAACAGTCTCGCTTTGGAGGCTGGAGTGCAGTGGTGCCATCATAGTTCACTGCATCTGGAACTCCTGGAAAATCGAGCAATTTTCCTACCTCAGTTTCTTGAGTAGATGATAATACAGACACACACCACCGTGCCCAGCTAATTTTTTTAAAAAAATTTCCCCTTTGGTCTTTTATTCAGGATTCAAATTTTTTTGTAGAGACTGGGTCTCACTATGTTGCCCAGGCTGGTCTTGTATTCCTGGCCTCAAGTGACCTTCCCCCACCTTGGCCTCCCAAACCTCTGAGATTACAGGCATGAGCCACCATAGCCAGCTGCTCCTTTCTGTTTTAAATACCCACTAGCCAGGTGGGATGGCTCATACATGTAATCCCAGCATTTCAGGCTGAGGCTGAGGCTGGAAGATTACTTCAGCTTAGGATTCTGAGGCCAACATACACTGCAAAACCCCATCTCTACTTAACAAAAAAATTATCTGGGCGTGGTGGTGCACACCTGTGATTCCAGCTACTCAGGAGGCTGAGGTGGGAGCTCAGAAGGTAGATGCTGTGATTGCACCACTGCACTCCAGCCTGGGTAACAAAGCATGATACTGCCTCAAAAAAGTTAAAAATTTAAAATTAAATATGCCCACTAAGCCCTTTAGTAAGGAAATGATTCCTGATTCATATTATCATTTTATCGGCCTACTTTACCATAAAAAGTGACTGAAAAGCTCCCTTTGCCTCTTCCCAGCGACCTTGGAGAGAGTGGTGCAGACACAGTCAATTCCAGTCTGCTTACGGCATCTGCGCTATCCCAAGAATTTCAGTGTTAGCGATGTTGACAAGAGGGCTGACATTTCCCATCTGAAGTCTGGAAGGAGATTAGTCCTGTGAAAGAGACAGGCTGATCTCGAAATAAAGTTCACTGGAGTATGACGAAGAGCAGCTTTCAGAGGACAACTGTTTTCAGGTAACAGAGGTAATGGCAAGGCCCACTATGGAACATGAAAACATCAGAGAAGTTGGTTTTTGCTCTTTTTCTTCCACCTTCCCTTGCTTCATGTGAAAATGTGAGAAAACAGACGATGTGCTCTTCTTCTTTCCATCTCACCCCTTACATATTTTATTTATTACCTTCCTGTATATTAATTTTTTTTGAGACACAGTTTTACTCTGTTGCCCAAGCTGAAGTGCAATGACATGATCTTGGCTCACTGCAACCTCCGTCTCCCGTATTCAACTGATTTTCATGCCTAAGCATCCCGAGTAGCTGGGATCACAGGCATGCGCCACCATGCCTGGTTTATTTTTGCGTTTTTAGTAGAGACAGGGTTTCATCATGTTGGCCAGGCTGGTCTCGACTTCCTGACCTCAAGGGATCCATCTGCCTCAGCCTCCCAAGTGCTGGAATGACAGGTGTGTGTCACCCCACCCAGCTATACCTTCTTGTATATTAATTTTATTGCAAAAACATCACAATGCTCCATATTAATTAAAATTTGATTAAAGTAATATTAATGATGAAATACACAAGACTATAAAGTCCAAAAAGGCAAGGACCTGTGAGTTCCCAGCACTTCTATCCATGCTTGGCACACAGTAGGGATTCACAAGGTTTTTCTTTAACAACAAAATTGCAGAAATCCACGTCACAAGCTTGGGTTACAAATTAAATGAGGTAACTTCTTCTGGCACAGAGTAGATATTCAACACTTTCTTCTTCCTTTCCATCCACAAAACAGCTGGAGAAATCATCCTCTATTCCAGACTTCCAACCAGTGTTCAGAGGTAGCAGTTCAAGAATGCTCAATTCCTTACCCCACCAGTCCACCAAAAACACCCAGGTCAGCAAGCCAGGCCCAAAATGTTCAGGAGTGGAGTCAGAACTCAGATTACAAAATCAAATATTGTTCCACGTTGCCTCCGCCCGTGAACCCCCCCGAATGGTCTTCATAATAACCTCCCTATAGAAAGGATAACTTCAAAGGAAGTCTCCCTCCTGAAGAGCCAGTGGTCAAAGCTAACAACTCAGTGTCCCTGACCTTGGCTGTCCTTGGTGGCCTTCACTGCCTCATGTTTCAGAGAAGAGTCTGAAGCAGAAGTCCAGTTCTGGATGTCAACAACAAAAGCTGAGCAAAAGAGAGATAATAGATCATTCCAGATTTCACTGTGCTTTTTATTTTAAATGTAAAACAGCACCTTCATTTGAGCCTAACGTTTCCCAAAGACACGGCAACAAACTTCAGACCTCTGGAATTCTTTCCATCCCTATCATTCCTATAAATATCTGAATGGCTTTTTATTTCTTCTTTTTCTTCTTCTTCGTCTTATTATTATTTTGAGACAGAGTCTCTTTCTGCCACCCAGGCTGAAGTGCAGCGGTGCAATCGCAGCTCACTGCAACCCGTGCCTCCCAGATTCAACAGATTTTTCTGTCTCAGCAGAAAGCCTGAGTAGCTGGGACTACAGGCACCTACCACCATGCCCCAGCTAACTTTTGTACTTATAGTAGAGGCAGGGTTTCACCATGTTGACCAGCCTGGTCTCGAACTCCTGACCTCAAGTGATCCACTGGACTCAGCCTCCCAAAGTGCTGGAATTACAGGTGTGAGCCACTGCCCCCACTGAACAGCTTTTTTAAATGCTCACATATCGATCTAAAAGAAAAACGATACATGTGTAGAAAGTGTGGAAAGGTCTACTTTATTCTCAGTGAGAAGCTTTCTCATTTGGTAGGACACAAAGTATTTTCTAATATAGACTGATCAAAGGAAACCGTGGTTGAATAAACTTCCACATCGAACTACTCAGAGCAATTCCTACCAATCACTCATCATTTTCCTCAAATAAAATGGCTAAACCAAATGTGAGTTTTATTTAAGTAAATATTTGGCAGCTCATTAAAAACTAAACGTGGAAGATCCAAGTTTTGTAATGCAGGCTTGGATCAGAATTTAGGCTAAAAAGTTAAAGAGAATGAAACTATTGTGAAACCATTATGTAATGATATTTTTTTCAGTTGAAGTTTCATTGACAGATTATATGCATAATTCATACTTACACATTTTTAAATTTTTTTTTTTATTATTTTTTGAGATGAGGTCTTGCTCTGTCACCAGGCTGGACTGCAACCTCTACACTTGGCTCACTGCAGCCTCCGTTTCCCGGGTTCAAGCGATTTTCATGCCTCAGCCTCCCGAGTAGCTGAGATTGCAGGCATGTGCCACCATGCCTGGCTGATCTTTTTTTGCATTTTCAGCAGAGACAGAGTTTTGCCATGTTGGCCAGTCTGGTTTCGAACTCCTGGCCTAAAGTGATCTGCCCGCCTCTGCTTCCCAAACTGCTGGGATTACAGGTGTGAGCCACTGTGCTCAGCCATACTTACATATTTATATATATAAATAATGTCTATACATATATATGTGCACGTTATTTGTAATCAAAACTGTATCAAGTTCAAATATTATTATAAACTATTTGTTTTGTTTTTTGTTTTTGTTTCGAGACAGAGTCTGGCTGTGTTGTCCAGGCTGGAGTGCAGTGGCATGATCTCAGCTCACTGTGACCTCTGCCTCCTGGATTCAAGTGCCTCAGCTTTCCAAAGTGCTGGGACTACAGGCATGAGCCACCCCATGCAGCCTATAAACTATTTGTCATGTTCCTCTGTGAGAGCCTGTTCTGACACCAGCTGCTGTTACTGCAATTTAAATCAGGCACTAACTCCTTGGAGTTAAGTGCAGATCCAAGCGTTAAAGGGCGTGGTGGTGCACTGACTGCCCTTACTTCAGATGCCAGCCACAAACAGTGTCCCCAGGTCACCCAAACTTTTGTCCAACTGGCAACAAATCCAGGGAGTTCCCATGACCCCTCAGGTTTGATCATTCACTGGAACAGCTCACAGAATTCAGAAAAGTGCTACTTTTATGGTCAGTTTTATTGTAAAAATATACAAATCAGAATGAGCCACATGAAGAGACACATTGGACAAGGCCTAAAGGGTCCTGAATGCCGAGCTTCCATGTTCTCTCCCTGTATTAGCCTGTGCTCACATTGGTAACGAAGATATACCTGAGACTGGATAATTTATAAAGGAAAGAAGTTTAATGGACTTCCATTCCAAGTCCCCACATGGCTAGGGAGGCCTCACAATCATCGTAGAGCTGCAGGAGGAACAAAGCCATGTCTTACATGGTGGCAGACGAGAGAGCTTGTGCAGGGGAACTCCCATGTATAAAACCATCAGATCTTGTGAGATTTATTCACTATCATGAGAGCAGCATGGGAAGACTCACCTATGATTCAATTGCCTCCCACTGGGTCCCTCCCATGATACATGGGAATTATGGGAGCTACAATTCAAGATGAGATTTGGGTAGGGACACAGCCAAACCACATCAGTGCCTACAGAATCAGAGCATGTCACTCTATTGGCACATCCATGTATTCACTGATCAGGAAGCTCTACTGAATTTTGTCAGTGATGTCCAGAGTTTTTATTGGTGTTCCATTACACAGGCATAATTGATAACTCAATCTTCAGCCTTCCTTCCTCTCTGGAGGTCAAGCTGTCTCAAAGCTCCAACCCTCTGATCACAAGATTGGTCTTTCGATAACCAACCCAGTTCCTGAGCCATCTCATTAGCGTAAACTCAGGCACTGAAATAACAACAATACTCCCTATCACTTGGTAAATTCCAACGGTTTTAGAAGCTCCATGCCAGGAACCCTGGACAAAGACCAGAAAATTTCTTTATTATACAATAGAGCCAATGGCACAAAACCAAATGCAGTCAGGTAAAGCAATTCTACACATGGCCCTCCTATCTCCGTCCAGGTCCATGGATTATCTTATGGTCTGGCTTAAAACAAGAGTCAATTTTAGAGTTAAAAGGATGAAATGGACTACTTATCTTTGAAGCTGTCCTTCATAATCATTGATTCCCTCTGCTATATCTTCAAAATGTATATTATCTAATTAAGACCCCTGAAAATTGCATGCAAGGAGAAATCTGAAAGCTATCACCTTAACCAAGTAATTCGAGGTAACATCATTAATAACAGGACAAGAGACATTTTCTGCACCATTGCACGATGCACTGAGAAGGACACAGCATTACTTCTGTGGTTTTATCACTCAAAATTCACAGCTTGACCCTCCTCACAAGGAAACATCAGATAAACATACATCTGGGGATGTTGTACAAAGCAACTGGCCTGTACGCTTCAAAAATAGCAAGGTCACAAAAAACAAGGACAAAAACAAAGGAGTGGGTCTGGATTAAAAAAAATGCTAAAGAGACAGGACAAGTAATTGAATCTCATCACCCTAGGTTGGATCTGGGGTAGGAAAAAGAAAGTCCTATAAAGGATATTACCAGGCCAATTTATATATGGACTGTGGATCAAATGATATTATGCCAATGTTATGTTTCGCCCATGCTGGAGTGCAGTGGCACTATCTTGGCTCACTGCAACCTCCACCTCTGGGGTTCAAGCGTTTCTTCTGCCTCAGCCTCCCATAGCTGGGACTACAGGTGCACCATGCCCAGCTAATTTTTGTATTTTTAGTAAAGACAGGGTTTTACCATATTGGTGAGGCTGGTCTCAAACTCCTGATCACATGATCCATGCACCTTGGCCTCCCAAAGCGCTGGGATTACAGGCCTGAGCCACTGCACCCAGCCGAGAGCACTCTTTTATCAAAGTGTCCAATGTTAGAACAAGGAGCAGATGACCAAAATCACAACACTTCTGTCTGAGTTTCTTCTACAGCAGTTAATGGATTTTGTTTGCAACATTACACATTTTCACTGCATATATAACTTTATTTTTAGATTTTTATTTCATATAATCTTTTTGAGATGAAGTCTCCCTTTTTTTTTTTTTTTGAGATGGAGTTTCGCTCTTGTTACCCAGGCTGGAGTGCAATGGCGTGATCTCGGCTCACCGCAACCTCCGTCTCCTGGGTTCAGGCAATTCTCCTGCCTCAGCCTCCTGAGTAGCTGGGATTACAGTCATGCGCCACCATGCCCAGCTGATTTTTTGTATTTTTAGTAGAGACGGGGTTTCACCATGTTGACCAGGATGGTCTCGATAGCTTGACCTCGTGATCCACCCGCCTCGGCCTCCCAAAGTGAAGTTTCCCTTTGTCACTCAGGACAGGAGCATCTATGTTCATCATGGAGATTGGCCTGGAGTTTTCTTTTTCTGTTAAGTCTCTGCCGGGTTTTGGTATCAGGATGCTCTTGGTCTCATAAAATGATTTTGGAAGGATTCCCTCTTTTTGAATTGTTTGGAATAGTTTCAGAAGGGGTGGTACCAGCTCCTCTTTGTATGTCTGGTAGAATTTGACTGTGATTCCATCTGGACCTGGGCTTTTTTTGGTTGGTAGGTTATTAACTGCTGCCTCAACTTCAGCCCTTACTATTGATCTATTCAGGGTTTCAACTTCTTTCTGGTTTAGGCTTGAGAGAGTGTAAGTGTCCAGGAATTTATCCATTTCTTCCAGGTTTACTGGTTTATGTTGCATAGAGTTGTTTGTAGTAATCTCTGATGGTAGTTTGTATTTCTGTGGAATCAGTGGTGATGTCCCCATTATTGTTTTTTATTGCATCTATTTGATTCTTTTCTCTTTTCTTTTTTATTAATCTGGCTAGCAGTCTATTTCGTTGATCTTTTCAAAAAACCAGCTCCTGGATTTATTGATTTTTTTGAAGGACTTTTTGTGTCTCTATCTCCTCCTTCAGTTCTGCTTTGATCTTAGTTATTTCTTGTCTTCTGCTAGCTTTTGAGATTTTTTAATCTTGCTCCTCTAGCTCTTTCAATTTTGATGATAGGGTGTCAACTTTAGATCTTTCCTTGCTTCTCATGTGGGCATTTATTGCTATAAATTTTCCTCTAGATACTGCTTTAAATGTGCCCCAGAGATTCTGGTAAATTGTGTCTTTGTTCTCGTTGGTTTCAAAGAACATCTTTATTTCTGCCTTCATTTCATTGTTTATCCAGTCAACATTCAAGAGCCAGTTGTTCAGTTTCCATGAAGCTGTGCATTGTAGCATTTTTTCCCTTCATTTCAGCCCTGGTGAATCTGACAATTAAGTGCCTTGGGGTTGCCCTTCTTAAGGAATATCTCTGTGATGTTCTCTGTATTTCCTGGACTTGAATATTGGCCTGCCTTGCTAGGTTGGGGAAGTTCTCCTGGATAACATCCTGAAGAGTGCTTTGTAGCTTGGATTCATTCTTTCTGTCACATTCAGGTACACCTATCAAATGCAGATTAGGTATTTTCACATAATCCCATATTTCTTGGAGGCTTTGTTCATTTCTTTTCACTCTTTTTTCTCTAATCTTGGCTTCTCATTTTATTTCATTGAGTTAATCTTCAATCTCTCATATCCTTTCTTCTGATTGGTTGATTCAGCTATTGAAACTTGTGTATGCTTCACAAAGTCCTCGTGTTGTGTTTTTCAGCTCCATCAAGTCATTTATATTCTTCTCTAAGCTGTTTATTCTCATTAGCATTTTGTCAAACCTTTTTTCAAGGTTCTTAGTTTCTTTTCATTGTGTTAGAACATGTTCTTTTAGCTCAGAGAAGTTTCTTATTACCCACCTTCTGAATCCTGTTTCTGTCAATTCATCACACTCATTCTCCATCCAGCTTTCTTCCCTTGCTGGTAAGGAGTTGTGATCCCTTGGAAGAGGAGAGGCATTCTAGTTTTGGGTGTTTTCATTCTTTTTGCACTGGTTTCTTCCCATTTGTGTGGATTTATCTACCTGTGGTCTTTGTAGTTGGTGACTTTCAGATGGGGTCTCTGAGTGGACATCCTTTTTGTTGATGTTGAAGTTATTTCTTTGTTTTTTAGTTTTCCTTCTAACAGTTCAGCCCCACCCCCTGCTGTAGGACTGCTGGAGGTTCATTCCAGACACTGCTTGCCTTCAGTGGCTGCAGAACAGGAAGGGTTACTGCCAGTTTATTCTTCTGTTATCTTTGTCCCAGAAGGATACCCACCAGATGTCAGCCTGCACTCTCCTTTATGAAGTATCTCTTTGGATATACGGGGATTGGGGAGCTGCTTGAGGAGACAGCCTGTCCCTTATACGAGCTCAAGTGCTGAGCTGTGAGCTCCTTTGTTCCATTCAGAGCTGCTGAAAGGTACATTTGAGTCTGCTGCAGCGGAACTCATAACCCACTTTTTTCCCAGGTGCTCTGTCCAGGGAAGGTAGGGCTTTATTTGTAAGTTTCTGACATGCTGCTGCCTCTTTTCAGAGATGCCCTGCCCAGCAAGGGGGTAGCCTAGTCACAGTCTGCCAGCAGAGGCGTTGCTGAGCTGCTCTGGGCTCTGCCCAGCTGCTGTGTGAACTTCCTTGTGGTTTTGTTTACAGAGGTATAGTTAGAACAGCCTCAGTAATGGTGGTCTGCCTTAGTAATGGCAGACTGCCTCTGTAATGGTGGACTGCCTCAGTCATGGCGGATGGCCTCAGTAAAGGCAGACTGCTTCTGTAATGGCAGACTGCCTTACTAATGGTGGACTACCTCAGTAGTGATAGACTGCCTGGGTAATGGTGGACACCCTTCCCCCCACAGAGTCTGGCTGCGCTTGCTGTGAAACTCTCAATCCAGAGCATTTGTGGGGGTGGGACATGCCGAGCCAGATCACCTGGCTCCCTGTTTCAGCCCCCTTTGTTCAGTTGAAGGGGCTGCTCTGTCTCCCAGGCGTTCCAGGCACCAGTTGAAATGGCTGTGAGTTTTTCTGTGGAGACCTGCTGTGTCAGCTGAAACAGTCATGCTGAAAACTCGTGGCACTTTTCAGCCCAGGAACCTCCTGGTCTGTGGACCATAATAACTCATTTGGAAATGCAGTGATCACTCAAACTCTGCATTGTTCTTGCTGGAAACTACACTCCAGAGCTGTTCCTATTTGGCCATCTTGGATCCCCCTCTCAATAATTCTTGATGTATAAGTTAATGCTACCAAATAATCCATAGAAAAATGTAGCGCTAGTTATACCAAGTTTAGATAGAATACTCCAAATTCATTTTTTCTAATTTGTAGCTCACAAATCTTAATCTTCACCCTTCCTCTCTTTTAGAAACTATAGAGAAGCAATACATGTCTGTTGTACATCATCCAATTCTAAAAACTTGAGAGCCCATATATTTTTCAATAGTAGGTGTGGCTATTAGAAAGTATAGCTCCTGTGTATGATTTTTCTACACCCATTGAACTAGCACTGACCACCTGAAATTGATTACTTCAAAAATATGAACGAGGCAACACCTCTATTTTGTCAACATGGATGAAACGAGGTTCCTTCTTGCTTGTGGTAATAAGACACAAAAGGAACCATTATAGCCTCACTATACATACTGTAGAAGGGCTTATGTCTGGAAATCATTCTTCTCTCCCTTGGGCAAGAACATTTGGCATTATTAACAAAAATGCTGTGACCAACTATTTCTTGGCCAGAATTCCTTATAATGCTATTGGCTTGGTCCAAAGAACTTGAAAAAAGAAACTAGTTTGACTTAATTTTATATATATGTATTTGTGTGTGTATACATATACATATATATGTGTGTATATATATATATATATACACACATATATATAAATGTTTTATATAGATGTATACGCATAGAAAGAGAGAGAGTAAGAAGATTTTTGTAATTTAACTCATGTATTTTGGGCTTTACAAATGCATTGTTATATATTGTGCTGTCATATGCTTTGAGTAATTAAAAACAACAATTTCTCATCTTAAATATTTGAAAAGGTCCTATTCTGTTCATGGCACTTGTAAATTATATGCTTATAACCACCAAAGAAAGACCTCTAAAGTTAATATCAGCAGTACAGCTGTGTTTATTTGTAGTTAAGATGACCAGGAAGACTGAGGGGAGGTATCAGTCGCATTGCTTTCAGTTATGGTATCTCTTTGTTTCTGTTTTCATGAGATTAAGCCAGCTAGCTGTTAAGCCTAAATTTGTTCTATTTTGTGGAGTACTTCAAAGGGCATTAATTACCCGTACTCTTCAATGGTTTGTGAACCCCCTTTATACTATCTTCACTTCCCCTTTCTCCAGCTAAAGCCAAATTAAAAAGGGAGATAAAGAAAACTAAGCACATGAACCGCAGTAGAGGCCCTGCAGACAGGGAAAGAAATCAAGCAAAAAATTAAGTGTATTTGGACAAACTGGGGGAAGCCCTTAAATATATAAATTGAACTAACCAAGAACTTGTGCTTCTGGGCTTGCATCCTTGCCTAAGGAACACCCATGTCACCATCAGTTCCCTGTTCCCACTGGCTTTGAAATACATGGCTAACATGTCTCCCTAAGGATGTCCAACCACCCCCTTCCTCCTCACTGCATCGAGGCTCCTCTCCCCATCACGCAGTCTGATGAGTATTTCTTATTATTCCAGGCATTATCCATTGATTTATTTGGGCTGTTTCCCTCAGATTTAAGTGTGCTCACTATCTCTTTGTTTCTGTTTTCACCTATTAATGCTTGACCTTTCCAAGACCCTGTGTAAAAAGATGTCTCGCCTCTAATATGCAAACCTTCTTAGGCTACTCCCCCACAAATCTGTTTTCTTTGCTTGTCTTTTTCACTCTACTTCCGATGCAATTATTTATGTCACTGCTGTCCTTCTCTGATGTCTATTTTCCATTTCCTTTTTTTTTCTCATCTGCTGTGACCTTTCATTCTGTAACTACATTGAACTATATATAACTACAATAAAAACCATGACACATTTGGGAAACCAATGTGTTGTATAAAAGAGATGCATAAAAGAAAACTGTCTCACTGCAATGGGAGATTTTCAGCTTTCCTTTATGTTTCCCAATGAGCAGGCTTGAAAGAGGCAACTTGTTCCTGTCATTTTTTACCTGATGTGGTTAGTTTGTTGTCAGTGCAAACCACAAAGTAGGTTAGACACACACAACAGAGGAAGAGAGCAATTTTATACATTATTACAGTGAAGCAAAACCAAGCATGGTGGCTCATGCCTGTAATCTCAGCACTTTGAGATGTTGAGGCGAGAGAATTGCTTGAAGCCAAGAGTTCAAGACTAGCCTGGGCAACATAGCAAGATCATGTTGCCATGAAAAGTAAAAATAAATGATCCAGGCATGGTGGTGCACACCTATAGTGCTAGCTACTCAGGAGGCTGAGTGGGGAGGATCTCTTGAGCCCAGGAGGTTCAAGGCTATGAGTGTGCCACTGAAGTCCAGCCTAGGGGATACAGCAAAATCCTGCCAGGCTGGAGTGCAGTGGCATGATCTCGGCTCACTGCAACCTCCGCCCTCCTGGGTTCAAGCGATTCTCCTGCCTCAGCCTCCCAAGTAGCTGGGACTTGGGATGGACTACCCATGCCCATCTAATATCTGTATTTTTTTTTTTTTTTTAGTACAGAGGGGGTTTCACCATATTGTCCAGGTTGGTCTCGAACTCCTGATGTTGTGATCCAACCCCTTGGCTTCCCAAAGTGCTGGGATTATAGGCATGAGCCTGCATGCCTGGCCAAGACTTTTTAAAGTGTGTGTTTTTTCAATCTTTTAAAAAAAATCTTTTTATGGGATTTTTTGGGGGTTGTTTTTAACTACAGAGTTGTGAAAAATATAAATATAACTGTAATAATCCTTAAACAAAAGAAGAGTAAAAAAAAAAATGACTTCTTAAAATAGGCAAATTCATGCGGCTATTTCTGTTAAAATAACTCTTCGGGAGAAGGAATAGCAAAATGGAAAAGAACTTTCTTTCCCTCACTCAGGCCGAGAACATCAAGAATGTGTTTTTATTCGTGAGACTTGCTGCAAGTCACTGCCAAAGGGAGAGAGTTTCTGGAAGTTTGTCATGGTCAATCAATGTGTTTGTCATGGGTTAAAGAATGGCAGAAGATACATGAAAACCCGATGCTGATTGCTTGGTTACAAATGACTTGCAGATGTTAAAATGTGTTTCCCAATAAAAAATAAGACAAAATGCCAGGCTGCCTGGCAAGAAGGGGCCAAGCACCTGCCTGAAAGTAATGATCAAAATCAGCAGCAGCCACCTAGATATACCTGTGACTTCCTAAAAGCTCACAATAGCCTCCTCTAGGTTCTTTTTTTTCACACAAAGTACATATTCTTAGACTGAACCCATATGAGGTGGGTCCTACTAGTTTATTCTCGGCATGTATGAGGATATGTCCACTTTCGCAACTTTAGTGAAACTGTGATTTCTATAAGGGCCTGGTTCGCATTCTCTCATTTCTATACCAACTGCAGAAAATGCCTCAAGAGAAGCTTTGGGGCCCGGTGTAGGGCTCCAAATGGCTTGCAGCTGCCGGCTTGCTCTTCAAGTTCATCGTAGAGATTCAGGCAAATTAGTGTAATGTGACAAATGATATTGAAAGAGACCCTCTGGTTCTCTGGCCAGTTTGAGATAGAGATCAACCCTTAAATAGGATCATTTCTCAAATACAGACCAAGTGAATTCCTAGGAGGCCTCCAACCAGAGGTGGAAGAGCTATAGGTCACATGCTGGAAAAAGCAAGTTTATTTCAGGTCAAGAGGCAAATGCCCAATTACCTTCTAGGCCAATGAGACCTCACTGAGACACAAGTTTTGTATTTAAGGCAGCCTAGTGAACGGATTAGTCCAAAGATTTGCGGACTCTGGGAGCCCATGCCGGAGAGAAGAGGGGTTACAAAAGCCCACGAGGATTAGTCAAACATCCTGAGTTCTCACTTTGCTGTGAATGTCATAAAGACATCATCGTGCCATGGTTCAAGATACATGGCGGCTAGGCTACGTAAATACATAATTTTGACTTAAAGACAAAAACATGCGATCTCTTCAAAAGTATAAACTTAGGAAAATAATCAATGTCAGTAAACCAACCAGAAAAAGAGACAATAGTTAGGCATTTCTGTTCAAAGAAATCGTCAATCCCCAAACCGCCACCTTAAATGATGAGAATGTTTCTTTATTCATACACATATATTTCATTTGTGCTATGGAAGGATGTGAATTTCTAGTAGCAAGTGGTGTCAGGACTTTTGGAGTTTGGGTTGTGTTTATTCTTGAAAGACTCGTTTCGGTTAAATGTGACTTAATTGCATTTAAACCTGTTTAAAAGGTATAATTAAAATAGTGAAGATGTAAAGGCCAAACATTTTTAGTGTCTATTGCTTTGTATTGCTTTGGCTGCTTAATTTTATGCAAACACACACACACACACACACACACACACACACACACACACACACTTAAGTGAACACCTGCTCAACGAATAGCTTTGTAGAAAGAATCATATCTGAAATTAAATATAAGTTAAAAACCACTCTATAAAACGATACTCCATTATCCTTGGTCCGCTCATAATGAAATAATAAATATTTATACAATATAACGATGAAACTGAATATCGAGAACTGCATGGTCATTTTTAATTCCAGTCTCAATTGCAATCATTCTTATTCATCAGTTTCATTGAAAATAAACAGATATACAAACCATTAAAATAAAGATATTCCTTATAAAGATATCAATAAATGTATTCATACTTTCACAATGCATTATTAAAGCTCACCTGTAGAAATCAAACCAGCAACTGAAAATGTTCTAGAGGTTTGCCTTATTCAAATAATCTTCATTTACAGTGGGAAGCTATTTTTTGTATGTCATTTCTGTGGAATGTTATCCATGTCATTTATGAATTCAAAAATTCAGTTAAGATATGGCTTATCTGCTATGTTAATTAGACACAGTCCCTCAAATCCCATTCTTTAATAGCTATTCAAAACATTTTCTCTTTAAGATTACCTTTCCTTTTTCTTTTCTTTCTTTTTTTTCGCATAATAGAAGGCTCTCTTTATATCTAGCATTGTAAAATAAGGTAAGATTTCACCTTCTCCTTAAGTTTAATGATTAGACCATACTTGAAAGATTTCTCTAAATAGCATCAACATTCTTTGAGCAGAGTCCACGCATGAAAATTGGTACAGAAATTCTTTTCTGATATAAAACATGTAAGTAAAATTACTGTTTTGTGACATTTCATTCTCTCTTCTGTTTTTAATTATTAGTAGAAGATTCCTGGGTTGGCATCTGATCATTAGATAATCCATCTACATCACACGAAAAATACAGAAGCATTCTGATCACCATGTTTAGGAGTCCTGTCAACTATGATCTTTCTATAAAGGAACACTTTTGGAATATGTGTTCTCAGGGCATGTTTACAGTCTTAAAAAGCTGGCATGACTCCTGAGGTGGTTTAGAGAGTTTATACCCCAATCTTACAAAAAAGGAAGTTTTGATAAGATTTTTATATTAGAGGAATAAAGAGAAAAATATACGATTCCTGCGATTAGTGGAATGAAAGCATCTGACAACCTTATTTTTGCTTATTTCATTTTATTAACAAAGACTTCATATACTTTCGTTCCCTCTAGAAAAAAAAAATGAGATTGATAAAAACTTCCATAGGTTTTATAAATACTAAAATTAAAGACGAATGTCTGGCCTAAGGGGTCCACTCACATTTAAAATATCCCCTTAAACTAGAACTGCAACCCCAGAGACTCAAGCTGAACTAGTGGCCACATTTTCACAGGCGCATGCTAAGAAGAGATGCTGTCCTCACAGGGTTAACAAGAATCCTAGACAGAAATACAGTAATAATTAAGCATTAATCAGGCTGCACTTTGGCCCACTTCCTTGTTGCCAAAAGTCACAGAGCACTAGATACCCACCACTTGCATCTCCATTGTTCTTATAGATGGGGTTTCTGAGGTTAGAATCATAAAGGCTTTGTTCAAGAATTGCTTAAGGTGTTTTTCAGATCATGAATTCCAGTGAAACAGCTGACACCAACCAGTTTGAAGACTCTCACAAAAGAATGGGATCAGCATGAGAACAGTTTCTTTTTCTTTTTCTTTTTCTTTTTTTTTTGAGACAGTCTCCCTTTGTTGCCCAGGCTGGAGTGCAGTGGTGTGATCTTGGCTCATGAAAACCTCTGCCTCCTAGGTTTAAACTATTTTCCTGTCTCAGCCTCCCAAGTAGCAAGGATTACAGGCATGCATCACCACACCTGGATAATTTTTGTATTGTTAGTAGAAACAGGGTTTCTCCATGTTAGCCAGGCTGGTTTCAAACTCCTGACCTCAGGTGATCTGCCCACCTCGGCCTCCCAAAGTGCTGGGATTACAAGCGTGAGCCACGACGCCCACCAAGAACATAGTTTGTTCACCTCCCTGTCCTGTGACTTCACCTTGCACCCTTTGACCAATCAACAATCTCCACACTTTGGCCCACTTCAAAATCCTTAAAAACCATATCCCTAAATTCCTAGGGGAGATGGATTTGAGGTCTCTCCCCTCTCCTCCAGCAGCCCTAATATAAAACCTCTTTCTCTGCTGCAACTCCGTGTCTCAGGCATATTGACTTGCTGTGTGCGTGTGATCTGGGCAAGGGATCTGTTAGGGTTATAGAAAGAAGGGCACCTTGACAGCCACAGGCAGTGGCTTCTGTAATCCATGCAATTGCTTGCTTCCTGGAAGGAAGTAAATGCATTTAGAGAAAGAGCTGGTTCCTGCAAAGTGGAAGAGAATGACAGGAGAAATCCAGAATCGGCAAACAGAAATGTCCTGTTTGGCTCTGGGTCCCACTCTTGGTTCCATGATGCTGACACCTTCCACCTGGCAAGGTGTTCACTGAGGCTCAGGCATAGGTCTCTCTCATACCCTTTAATAGAGGTCTCTGTGGACCCCATTGTCATCATATCACCATGAATACATTAATGACAGCAGTAACAATATGTATTGAGTTTCTATCTCGGGTCAGGTCCTTCACATACCATCTTGCTTAAACTTTGTAATAGCTCTACTAAGTAGGAATTATCCTCAAATATTTGAAGGTTCAGAGAGGTAAGGAATGTATTCAAGGTCACACAAATTCCTGGCTAATCTGGGATTTGGGATTAAGTAACTTGGAGGCCAAATCCAATGCTTATTCCACTTCACCGCTCTGCTTAATGAGCTTTCAGATGATACACAGAAGATAGAAGACACATTTCTGTTAGGTCCTCTTAGCACATCTCTAATCCAATCACATATGTCACTTACTCTAAGGCCAAATATCTAAGTGTTGCCTAATCTGCTTTTGCATTGTTTTATCAAACCCAAGTACAATATATCAAACCATATGTAACCTAGATTATATTCTCGGATAAAAACAACTTTGCAAATTACCACTAAATTAGGGTGGCAGTTGATGTCATTCAAGTATCCACACACTGAAATTTAGTTTCATTTTGGGATTAATTTGGCAATACAAGAAGTCACTGCACTTTGATTCCTCCAGCCTGGATTGACTATGACCAGGGAAGCCATTCATGGCTTTTTCCTACAAAATATAGTACGTGAGAGACTTCTCAAAGTATGTGAGTTCTGTCTCATGCGCTTTGCCTTATTTCCCAGATTCTTGCCTTTATGAACTCTGGTTTCTCTGATTGCTGATTCTGTCCAATTATCCTACTACCATCACCCTTACCTTCTACATGCTACTTGCTGAGTCTGTAATGCTTCCCAGAGTTTTTCCTATGCATGTATGGATTCATTCAATGAATCTCTAGCATATTTCTACTAAGTACTATGCATTATTTTAGGCACCAGGGACAAAGAGAATGATGAAGATGACCTGGTCCTACCCCGAGGCATCTTGTCTACTATTCCTGACCGTTGGATGATCCAGTTCTGATATGGAGCATGTAACCCACAACCCAGCATGATTGGCTCCCGCTAGTCACAGGCATGGATGTGGGTTTAGATGCTGTGTACACTGATAAAGGGTTGGCAGTTATTTCCAAAGATGCAAAGTGCTATGGGAAGTCATTGTTGCCTGGCTATCAGAAGGCACACTGTCTCATGAAAAATGTGGTTTCTTCTAGACATCCACGTTTAGATGATGAAAGAACTTTCCTTATCTCGATAAATTGCCCTTTGGTCTAGGATATTCTTTCCATGGATTTGATAACATCTTTTTATCTGACAGTAGGGGGTCTTCTGGTGGTCATTCACATGGTGGACGATTATCTCTGAAAAATGGAGAAAAGTGATCTGGTTGTTTTCCTTTGATGCTTTTGAACAAGATAAATGATTATCCTGGGTCCACCAACTTACATGTGTGAGAGGCTCTCCTTTGTATTAAGTAGTTCTTTTCTTCCATGGTCTTCCCCCAAGGGATGTTTTATCATCTAGCTCCATCTCCAATTTGAAATCCCTTGTTAGTGAATTGAATAAACCCATGCCTCTTAAACTGTATGATCCTCTCAGCTTCTTCAACGTCGAAATTAATTCTTGGGTAAGATCTATAAGATGACAATCTGCATTAATTCTGATCACATCTGAAAATCTTGTCTTGACCGTTCCTTAATCTAATTATTCTCATTTTTTTGTTCCACCCAATACAGAGAGAAATGATATAGTGGATATAAAAGTTTGGATAGGAAGGATTTTGACTAGAGAAGTGATTTTGAAATGTCATTCCCCCTTTTCACAGGAAAATTCTTCCTTCCAATAATATTATAAAGTAATATATGAAATATAACAGGATTGTTCTTACTGAGATAGAGGACAGAGCCTTCTTCCACTGTGTTTCTGCTCTCTTTTCCCCATCTAAGTTCTTTCCCCTTGTATAGAGCACCTAGTAGTAGAGTTTGAAGATGATCAAGCTAGATTATTTAACTCTGCAATCGCTTCTAGCTCTGAAACCAACACCATGATTCTGAGGTCAGCTACAGCTTTATTACAATCATGTCTTTCCAATACTGATATTTCAAGATATGTATAATTCTAATTTCTGTGCAGATTATAATTACCATTTCCTTGGCAATATTAGTCGTCACTGAATCATGGAAGAGGTCCTATCCCTTGACCTTCTCCAATAAGACTGAATCTTTCACAGATCCCAGCATAGAATGAGGTACAACACACATTCTGCAGTTTAGAGATACTTGGCCGCCTTCAGTGGAAATGCTTATTGGGAGAGCAGGAAGCATGTGTGTATTCCTCACCTTTGCAGTCTCGATGGGGCATAGTAGGCGCTCAATAAATGTTCATTGAATGTATGCAATTCATTTATATTAATTTACTAAAAATGTTAATTTTATCTAGTTTTTCTAATTTGTGTTAATTTATGCTTTATCTGCAAAACAATACCTCCCCCACTGGGGGTATTAGAGAGATTAAATGAGGTAGAAACATTATGTTTGACATAAAGTAGGCATTTAGTAACTACATGCCAATAAGTAAAGAATGTTGCCCCCTTTTATTTTGCAAAGGTTAAGGCGGCATTCGAGTTTACTGAATTTGTCATTTGCTTTATTATCTTAATGAAATATGGTTGTTGTGTTTTCACCTAGTCACCAAAACTGTCAGAATGTAGTCATAAATTTGCCTTTTACATAACTCAGTGTTAGAGTTTCTGTTGAGGTAACTTTTATTCGTTGAGTTTTGCAGAGATTCTAAAATAAAGTATTTTACAATGGAAATAGCCTTTTTGACTTAATTCACCAATAACTCAGAAGCAGCTGCAGGCAATCTTTTTCCTATGTTCCAAAAAGAAAAAAAAAATGGCCTTAGAAGAAGCAAAGACAAGTTTAACCCCAGAGAATAATGTTTTGGAAAGTTCCAATTGAGTGAAACTTGGGGTTACAATAGAAACGTCTTACAAACCTAAATACGGCTTACACTAGAGTGAATAACATAATGATATTGTGGAATCCAACTTAATTTACTTTGTAGTAGTACCAGACAGCAAACAGGATACAAACGAAAGGAACATTGACGCCTTCTAAAATGAATTGTTGGTAAGAGAATATTGACAAAGGGTGTTTGTCAGCAAAAACTAAAAGTAGGACCTATACACATCTAGTTCTTCCCCCTATGCCTTTACAAGGTATTCATTTAAAAGGAATTTGCTATTCTCTCATGTAGTTTACTTGTCAGATGGGACAATTATAGTTATTTTGCAGAGTCAATTTTCTGTTACATAATCACATAGACTTGTATCTAATGCAACAGAAAATTGCCTGGGTGGAATCACTTTCAGGTGTTGGTTTAACTCTGGGGATTTCATGTTTGCTTTTTGGTCACAAAGTTTTATTTTTGTTCACATCTCTCTGAGAAGTTTTAGTCCCAACACCCTCTAGGAGAAACACTGCATGTGGTCCTTAAGAAAGAAGGTGCTAGAAAACTGTGGAGAAATAGGAATGCTTTTACACTGTTGGTGGGAATGGAGATTAGTTCAACCATGTAAAAGACTGTGGTAATTCCTCAAGGATCTAGAACTAGAAATAGCATTTGACCCAGCAACCCCATTACTGGGTATGTACCCAAAGGATTATAAATCATTCTATTATAAAGATACATGCACTCGTATGTCTATTGCAGCACTATTCACAATAGCAAAGACTTGGAACCAACCCAAATGCCCATCAATGATAGACTGGATGAAGAAAATGTAGCACATACGCACCATGGAATACTAGGCAGCCATAAAAAGGAATGAGTTCATGTCCTTTGCAGTGACATGGATGAAGTCGGAAGCCATCATCCTCAGCAAACTAACACAGGAACAGAAAACCAAATACTGCCTGTTCTCACTTGTAAGTGGTAGATGAGCAATGAGAACACATGGACACAGGGAAGGGAACATCACACACTGGGGCCTGTTGGTGAGGCAGGGGGACGGAGAGCATCAGGATAAACAGCTAATGCATGTAGGGCTTAACACCTAGGTGACGGTTGATCTGTGCAGCAAACTACCGTTTACCTATGTAATGAACCTGCACCTTCTGCACATGTATCCCAGAACTTAAAATAAAATTTGAAAAGAAGGTGCTAGAATCAAGTAATGCTGGTGTTGAATCCCAGCTCCACCATGGAGCTGTCATGTATTTCTGGGTGTGTCTTGTGTTGTGAACCGGACCTCTTGGTGAGACAAAGCCGAGTTTATGGCTTACCACAGTGAAGAAGACCACCACCGCAGAGTTCAGATGGGGTCTTAGAGGCAAGAGGCAAGGTTGATTCTTATTGAGAATTTGAAGTTTGACTTCAGGCGGTTTTTCAAAGCAAGGGTTTGATTTGGATTGCGTAAGGATCACAATACAACAGTCTAGGGCTTGTGGAAAGAGAGAGGTGAGAGTTTTAAGACCAAGAATTCCAAGAATTTTAGAACACAAATGTAACTGTAACAGGTCCATTGCCTCATGCGCACAGCGAATCAGTATGCCAAGACACCAGGCTGCAGCAAAGAAAGAAATCTAATCATAGCGTCGCCAAATGAGGAGACGAGAGGAAACCTCAGGTCCATCCCATCAAGGAGGCTGGGGCTGGAGTTTTTAAGGGGTTTAGGAGTGGGCTGAGGTGTGGAGATTGTTGATAAGTGGAAGAGTGGAGGGCGAAGTCATGAGACAGGATATAATCATCTAGAATTGGTGGAAACAGCTGGCAGAGGGTTTGCAGTGAAGAGCTTGAGTGTCAATGTGAAGAAACTGTGTTCTCAGGCTGATCCCGTTCCTCTGTGGGGGTGTTCAGACTGCTAGCTAGGATTCAGAGTCTGAAAACCATCTTATGCAATCCTTAAGCAAAAGGTTTATGATTCTGATGTCAGAGATCCTGTCTATAGGAACAACGGGGATGCCAATGGTCAGAATCTTGCGCTACCTGACTTTTAGTAACAAGGAAGTGGCTTATAGAACAGCCTGATGAATGCTTAATTATAACTGTTTCTGCCCAGAACCCAGAATGCAATTCTTCTCAACCCTGTGGGGACAGTTTCGATACTTTTTCATGGAAGAGTCGATGGGTCTTTTGGTAAATTTCTGTAATGAACAATCTAACCATCTGCCTGGCAAGAGACTCTCTGGAGAAGTCAAGTATGCTAACGAAGACAGTGGAAGAGCGAAGTCATACTAATGTAGACAGGAAGGTGTGGTTTCCAGTTCTCAGCATCCGGGCTGAGTGTGGCAGCAAAGGCCACACTAAGCCTGTTTTCTCAGCTGTGCAACGTTCTTGGAAGAACTAAAGGAATCAATAAATCAACAGGCTAGCACATCATGGGTGCATAACAAGTGGCCATTATGATTATTTTGACAGTGTATTTCGGGATGAAGTAGTGCAGGGTGGGGTGAGGTGACGGAGAGACTATATGTATGGGTTGGCAGGTCAGCTCATTCCACGCTCCTGGGAGGATATTCACCAGAATCCTTGGCATCTCCTTTAGTGCTATCCCCTGAAGCAACTTGAGACCCCAGACCATGTTTCTCTATCCAGTTTGGGCGCTGGTGACCAAAACTACCTGCCCATCCACCCACTTTACTGTCTGTGTAAACATGACCTTGCAATTCCACTATGTAAGCATGACCTTGCAATTCCACTGTCTTTATGAGCAAAACATCACTATTCCTAGAAACTCTTACCCAGGCAAATAATGGGATTGTTCATTTGTTGAACTTTCTGAAACATCTGTCAACCCTTCAGTAGGAAGCAGCAACCTGCCTTTTATACCCTAAGACTCTTCATGCTACCAGCTGAGTTGGCTTTTCCCAAAAGATGGAATTCTTTTCCGTCCGGTGCCACAAAGCCAATCCATGGAACCAAAGTGAGCATCAAGCAGTACAGGCTTCATTCAATGGCCAAGGAATGGAGAATCAGGAGCCTGGCTCACATCAACTTCTCATTCCGTGAGAGGCAAGAGGTTAAAATATACAGTTTTCCACAAATACCATTGACCCAGCAATCCTATTACTGGGTGTATACCCAAAGGAATATAAGTCATTTGACTATAAAGACACACACGCCCATGCACATGTATGTTTACTGCAGGACTATTTACAATAGCAAAGACTTGGAACCAACTCAAATGTCCATCAATGATAGACTAGATAAAGAAAACGTGGTACATATACATCATGGAATACTATGCAGCCATGAAAAGAATGAATTCATGTCCTTTTCAGGGACATGGAAGAAGCTGTAAGCCATCATTCTCAGCAAACTAACAGATGAACAGAAAGCCAAAAGCCACATGTTCTCACTCATAAGTAGGAGTTGAACAATGAGAACACATGGACACAGGGAGGGGAACATCACACACCAGGACCTGTCAGGGGCTGGGGGTCAGGGGAAAGGGGAGGGAGAGCATTAGGACAAATACCTAATGCATGCGGGCTTAAAACCTAGATGATGGGTTGACAGGTGCAGCAAACCACCATGACACATGTATACCTATGTAACAAACCTACTTGTTCTGCACATGTATCCAGAACTTAAAGTTTAAAAAAAACTTTAAAAAAATGCTAAGAAAAATTAAATTAAAAATACATAGTTTTCTCTAAGGAAGGGCTTGGACATTAAAAGGTAAGGGAGAAATATTTGTGTCCATTCTGGGAATGGGCAGTGAACATCTCGGAACTAGAGTACTTCACGCTTTTTGTGCCGTTATGGTTTCCTCCTGTTGTTGTCATGGTGACTGTCAACTGTCATGGCACTGGTGGGAATGTCATTTAGCACGGAAATTAGATCATAATGAAGTCTGAGGTCTATTGGAGGTTGTTCAGCCACCTTGGTTCTAAACGGCTTTCGCTGGTTCTCTCTCTGAGAAGGAACGCCTTTGCATGCCTTCCTGTTCCTGAAAGACAAACAGAGTTAGGGAGAGGTCACAGTATGCATCACACTGGGTGACATTCGGATTCTTCACTTCAAAACCTCTGCAAGCCGTTTCCACCAGTTCTCGGCTATTGTATCCTCACCCTTACTCAAGTCTACTCTAGCCCCTGCTTTGAAAGACCGATCTTAAACCAAACCTGAAACCTCAGTAAGACCCAACTTTGCCTTTCCTGCTAAGGGCACTATCAGAGCTCTCTTATCGGTGTCCTGTCTTACTGCAATAAACACAAAATACAGCTTTGTCTTTTCCACAGGCTATCCTGGTGATTGCTGGGGCACAAGCAGTTGCAGCCTGCAGAATTGTATTCCATGATGCTGTCACTCCGAAAACCTAATAGGTAACATTTGGAGGTTTGGGGGCATTTTGTTTGGAATCAATTTATAAACTCTAAGAAAACACTTACAGGCTTCTCCCACCCACAAGGGGTTTAAACCCCCAACCTATGCCTCTTCATTTATTCAAGTTCAAAAATAATTTTCTTGTCACTCTAGTTTTCCTGAGTTTTGTCTTCTGATGTCTCCATTATTTTGGTTTGGATCTTTTTGCTTCTTATAATGAAGACTCTTCCACTGTTTCCTTCTCAAACATTTTAATGCTCAATCTGGAAGTGGGCTGAGCAAAGATGAATACAGCTCGGCCATTTGCCATTAAGAACTTTTTAATCTGACACTTGAAAGAGAATAAATGTTTCCACGCTGTTATAAACTTTTTGAGAACAGGCATCATGCTTTTATAATGTTCTGTGCCACGGAACCAAATGCATGGCTTGAGCTCAAGGAGTACCTGTCGATTAGAATGGGCTCCCCTCACTCCCACCCACCCCATTTCTTGCAGGCAGAGGGTAAAACAGCAGCTTAGAAGATGCTGTGTTTCCAAGGACACAGTAGAGCTGTATCTGCTTGACATTTAAACAATTTAGTCAAATTCAATCTGAAATCAAGTCAGTCCAGATGTATTTAATTGGGAGACAATGCCTAAGCCCTCGACCAATATGGCTTTTGGGAAACATGCCTTCAAGACTTGCTTTTCTGCCTTCAGTTTTCTGAAACAGTAGAACGGTAGGGTGGGGGGAGTCATTAACATTAGCATAGCACACAGGAGGCTTAGATTTTCCTGCTGAGAAACAGACCTTACCACGGATCTTGGGATTTCAGCAGGAGTGAAATTGACTGCCCATTAGACTCATTCACAAGAGACTTCCTGTCATTGCCCATCCTTCCTGAAAGTCACATTTTTGACTTGGCTGTAGTGTGAACAGGATGGAGTCGTTCTCTTCATTCGCATCTCAAATGTCCTAACAAAAAGAAAAGAACTATTGTGTCAGGCACACCTTGGCACGATCTAGTCTCTGTTTATTTCGCCTATTTGTTTCTTGTGCTCTCTCTCTCTTTTCTTTTTTCTTGTTAGTTCCCTTGGTATTAGTCCAGCTCTTAATAACCTCCCTTCTGATGTTTTCGCAAACAAAGCATCCTTTGTGTCAACTGTCAAATACATTGGACTTTGCCATGTCCTCTCCTCTTACTTTGTGTTTTTTGGACAAATATGAAGAGGCTGTTTGAATTTTTTTTAATTGTCTTCATTATCTTAAAACAGCAATTAAGACACCAACCAGAACTCTCTTGTGTTCTACTGGAAACAAACCCGTCATATTCAGCCTTCCCTATAATTGAATTATTGAAGCTTGATGTCATTTTGGTTTCTGTGCACAACAAGCCCCTAAGAGCAATTTCATCCCTTCTCAGGCCTGATAACCAGTCCTAGTGCCAATTCTCCAAGGTACCTGAGATCGAATCTTACAAGGCTATAATTTCATTTTCTTTATCTGTGTTATATCATTTCTTGCCACATAACTGCCCTTAACATTGTTTATATTGTTTTTATTATATCTGTGAATGAAGTTACTAAAACTTTTGCCATTTAAAATACCTGGAAGATTTAGCAATCATTTTGGTAAAATAATTTTAGTGGTGTGGCTTGACTCTTCCAAATAATACTCTAATCATGCCATTCTGAGGCATAATATCAATTTCTTCATCTTTTTCTTCTTAATCAGCTTAAATCTTATGATCAATTTGATTAATTGCTCTGTATCATCCTGCTAAATCTAGGACTATTAATAACTGTATTCTTTGTGCATTTTCTGTTCTAATCCCTTGTAATGTCTTTCCGAGTTGAAAAATCAGTCTTTGTTTTCTTCTAGGTAGCCAATTTTCATTATAGTGGCAAAATAGTAATTATTTAAATTGTACCATGCCTCTGGTAAGCACCAGTCATCAGCTCTGAAACTAGGCTGATCTTCTTGGCTGCACAATGAAATAACGGTCTTATTATCATAGGGAAAAACAGAGTCCAGGCTACCATTTTAACTCAATGTAAAAGGCAGAAAAACGTTCTACAAATGATTGTCGCCGAATTGAAGAAGATTGTCCTGCCTTGTCACTAGTTTCCAGGAAGCCAAGATGTACATTTCTTCCTAAAGGTTTGCTCTTCCCCTGTTGCTGGGCACTGGAGAGCCCCTGGGAAGAGGACAGGGGCAGAGTCCTGTCATTATGAACAGGTCTTTCCTTCATTATGTGCCACACGATTAGTATTCAGAAGAGCAGATGGAGGAGCCAGTGGAGCTATGGCAAATTATTTAATGAACTTTGCTATGCCCACAAGTGTTTCATGAATGCAATTCAGCCGATCTGTTGTGATCCGAGTTTGTGAGGGATGAGCCATATTCAGGCTTCAAACTAATTGTTTAATAGTGGAATAAATATCTTACAGGGCATTTAGTGCCTTACAAATCAAAGCACAGTGACTCCATCTCTATTTGGAATCTAATGAGGAATTCTACGGCTTTCCATCAATACACTCAACCTCTAGTAGTTTTCAGTTATCACCAATTAACCTTCTTTACTTCGGGAAGAAATCTGTTTCAAGTATTTTCAAAAATTGTCTCTTGACTACAAGGAGTTTTTTCTGTGATTTCCAGTAGGACAGTATTATTCCAACTGAGTGGGAGCATTTTATTATATAAGAAGAGGTTTCTCATCACTTTCTGAAATGCAGTGTCAGGTGCTGGCTCTCCAAATATCCCCAGCACCATATTGCTAGGAAATTTTTTTGCTCCCACAGTGAGTGGGGAACACTATCTTCAAAGACTTTTGGTAGCATCTTGGATTGGGAAGGGCACATTTGGATTTTCTCACGATTTTGAAGTTTGGTTTCTCAGAGAGGAAAAACTTTTCCCTGCTCTCTTAGGTTTCTGTTTGGGGGCGTGCAAATTAAACTTACAAAAAACAGACCAGTCACGGTGGCTCACGCCTGTAATCCCAGCACTTTGAGAGGCCGAGGTGAGTGGATTGCTTGAGGTTGGGAGACCAAGACCAGCCTGGCCAACATGGTGAAACTCCATCTCTACTAGAAATACAAAAATTAGCTGGGCGTGGTGGCACATGCCTGTAGTCCGAGCTACTCAGGAGGCTGAGGCACAAGAATCACTTGAACCAGGAAGGCAGAGGTTGCAGTGAGCCAAGATCGTACCACTGCACTGCAGCCTGGGCAACGGAGCCAGACTCAATCAATCAATTAATCAATCAATGGCTAAACATGTTGGCTCGCACCTATAATATCAACACTTTGGGAGGCTGAGGTGGGTAGATCACAAGGTCAAGAGATTGAGACCATTCTGGCCAACATGGTGAAACCCTGTCTCTACTAAAAATACAAAAATTAGCTGGGTGTGGTGGCACATGCCTGTAGTCCCAGCTACTCACGAGGCTGAGGCAGGAGAATCGCTTGAACCCAGGAGGTGGAGGTTGCTGTGAGCCGAGATCACACCACTGCACTCCAGCCTGGTGACAGAGTGAGACTCCTCTCAAAAAAAAGTAATAAATAAATAAAAACAAATAAACTAACAAAAACCAGAACAGCAAGAGAAAAGACAGATTTTTATTCATCTACATGTGAGGGAGTTCACAGGAAATTGTGTGTCAATGTGGTTAGAATTGGAGCTTATGTACAATCTTAATGGGGAATGGGAAGGGAAGAAGGGACACTTATAAGAAAACACGTGACTTTTAGGAAAGACACATGGGCCCTTCAGAGAGAAGACATGATTGTTTCGTGACAATGTCTTATCCCAGTGCTGACCTTTATTGTCACTGACAGGTGTCACTGTTGTCTGGTTGTGAAACTCCTAGGGAGGGGATTTATGCAATTGATGTCTTTTTGGGAGCCTCTGCTTTTAGAGAGACAGAGGAAGTTCAGAAAAAAAGACTTTACACCGTGGTATATTCTAGATCTATTTGGGCTTAGGTGGGTCTTTCAATGAGGGACAGTAGCGGGGGATGGTTAGTTAGAATTGAGTCATGATCAGGACTCCAGAGATTAGGATTGGTGGGAAGAACAAGAGGAGGAATTTTAGGTAAAGGGATTAAACGATCTCAGTCTAAAAACCATTTATGCTTCTTTGGAAGAACTGATAGTTCCTGTCCGTTGTTCCCATAGTGAACAAACAAGTTACTTGCCAGGACAAGAGTCTCTGGAAATGGTAAAGTTAGGCTAATTGAATACAAGGGAATGAATATTAAACTCAAGCTGATGTGAACCACAGACAGGGGGGTAGGTGGTCCTTGTTCTCACTAGTCAGCACACTGAACTCCTGCTCTTCCTTTGGTTTATAGACCAGTTTGTATGTCCTTTACATCTGTCTGCCTCTAGCCAGAACGTTATAATCAACATTAATTGCTTTTGATAATAATTTCATTTGTACTTCGAAAAGGTTGACCTTTCTTCCCTTGATTCTGATTTCGAAATGTTCTGACATCTAGACCACTTGAGTTACTTAAAAAAAAATTGTACCTTAATTATTTTACTGAGGCCTAATACATAAAATATAAAAGTCATCGTAGCCTGCAATCATTTTTTTCATATATAAAGATTAAAACCAATGGCAGGTCAGGCGCGGTGGCTCACTCCTGTAATCCCACCTCTTTGGGAGGCCGAGGCAGATGGATTACTTGAGGTCAGGAGTTCAAGACCAGCCTGGCCAACATGGTAAAACCTCGTCTCTACTAAAAATACAAAAATTAGACAGGCATGGTGGCAATGGCTTGAAGTCTCAGCTACTTGGGAGGTTGTTGCTGGAGAATCACTTGAACCTGGGAGAGGGAGGTTGCAGTGAGCTGAGACTGTGCCACTGCACTCCAGCCCGGGCTGCAGAGAGAGATGCTGTCTCAAAAAACAAAAAAATAATGAAACCAATGGTACATCTGGACATGGCAGCTCACACCTGTAATCCCAGCACCTTGGGAGGCCGAGCCAGGTGGATCACCTGAAGTCAGGAGTTTGAGACCAGCCTGACCAACATGGTGAAACTCCCTCTCTACTAAAAACACAAAAATTAGCCAGGCGTGGTGGCACATGCCTATAATCCCAGCTACTTGGGAGGCTGAGGCTGGAGAATCGCTTGAACCTGGAGGCAGAGGTTATAGTGAGCTGAGATCACACCATTGCACTCCAGCCTCAAAAAACTCCATCTCAAAAACAAAAGCAAACGAACTAGAAAAACAGTAAACATTCCAGGCCATATAAAATGCCAGAGAAGATAAAATAATCTAGATAAAGAATCGGCTTCCCTAATGTAGTATACAAGGGCCAGGAGCCTCAAATCAGCACAGAGACAGGCCTGTGTCTGCCCTCACCCTGGGTTTCTTGTGGACCAGCCAGTTCTTTGCAATCAGTGTCTCTGGTGAACCCCAGAATAGTTCCACTCAGGAAAGGCTATGTCCCACAGGAAAGCATAAAGGTGCCTGACTGCCTCAGTGTGAGTTACAGAGAAGGTCAACCCACACCAATCCCAGAGACTTATGGATAGCAATGATTAAGAGAATGGACTGGGCCAGGAGCAGTGGCTCACGCCTGTAATCCTAACACTTTGGGAGGCTGCGGTGAGCAGATCACCTGAGGTTGGGAGTTCGATATCAGCCTGACCAACATGGAGAAACCCCGTCTCTACTAAAAAATACAAAATTAGCCGGCTGTGGTGGTGCATGCCTGTGATCCCAGGTACTCAGGAGGCTGAGGCAGGAAAATTGCTTGAATCCAGGAGGTGGAGGTTGCAATGAGCCGAGATTGAGCCAATGAACTCCAGCCTAGTCAAAAAGAGCAAAACTTCGTCTCAAAAACAAAAGAGAGAGAGAGAGAGAGAGAGAGAGAGAGAGAGAATTGATGGAAGCTGTCAAGGACCTCTAAAGGCCTCCCACAGATACTAAGACTGTCATTTTTAGTTATGTCTCCCGCCCCAACCTGTCTCAAAGTAGGTACCTCAGAAACATTTTAATAATTTCCATTTCATAGACATTTAAAGCCCAGAGTCTTTCCCTTTCCAGTTTTTGGAACTTGTCATCTCTTCTTAACAGCATGCCATCAAAAGAGCTCTAATGAGGTGCAGTCCTTTGGATGGAGCTGAGAAGCATAAGCAGGGCATCGCTGACTCACAGGGAGCCAGGCTGAATTCTGAAGGAAGGAAGTTTTACCCTGGCAAGTATGTTCTTCATCCTCCTTCTGATATGGACAGGAGGCAGGGAAATACTGGGTAGAAGAGGGGCAGTTCCCTGGCAATGCCCACCCAAATATTACCTGCCCCATCCCCTTATCCTGTGCCCAAATAAACCCCAGACCTCAGCTAGCAGAGAGACAAGCAGCTGAAGGTCAAGAGAAGAAGCAACTGAACATTGGAGACTATGGCTAGACGAGGCTTTACTTCAGTCAGCACAACTTCAGGAAGGAGCCCACTGGAGACATTCCGGCTTCAGGAAAAGATCACCTTCTTCCCACACTATCCCCTTTCCAGCTCCCCTTCTGCTGAGAGCCACTTCCACTGCTTAATGAAATCCACTGCATTCATCACCTTTCAAACCATTCGTGTGACCTGATTCTTCCTGGATGCCCAAAAAGAGCCCAGGTACTAAGAGGGCAGGGTGTAAAAGGCTGTCACCCTGACTCTCCACTGAGCTGGTTAATACTTAGCCATCCAAAGACAGCAACTGCTAAAAGAGCATTGATTGTTAACACACCCCTAGATGCTGCTTTGTGGCTAGAGCCCCAAAGCACTGGCCCTGGCCATGGCACCAGCTGATCTGCATGCTCCCCTTCTGGCAAGGGCTTTGAGCGAGGTGGCAGCTGGCTGAGTGAGGGAGCCAGACCCCCGCTGCAAGAAGGTGTCAAGGTAACTCTTCCATCTCACTTCTACTTCTCTTTCCAGGTCCTAGCTGTCTTGTTCTAGCCCTTGTTTGCCCAGGATGCTCTGACATGGAACCTGATTTAGGTCTGCTGTCTCCACAAGATTGGACCTCCTTCAAAAGCAAAGCCAATTTCTTTCCAACTTCCACTACTCAGGAATTTGCTCTGGGATAATACACTCCCATCAAACAGTAGGAATATCTTCATCATAACGAACAGAAGCATAGGTTCTTTCAGAAGCCTGAGCTGGAGCTAATGCTGGTGTAAACAAGACTGATGTATACAGTTGTGCACATTATGCACAGTGCAACATAAATGGGAGTGGCGCCCCCTAGTGTTGTACAGCAACTCTGTCCCATGCAGCCTCTGGATGGTCCCTCAAACTGCGTAGTACAGATACCTTCAAGTAGGGCCAGCCTTAAATTCACCGTAAAGAGAACACATGCTCTGCTTTTCCGGCAACGACTGACGCTAGATGCAAACTCATGAATCTTCATTTTCTTTATCATTTTAAAATGTAGCTGGCTGGCTTTCAAGGCTCAGATTTGAAAACCTCTGTAACCAATGCTAGTGTGAGGGAGAAGAAACTCTTTTTTTTAACCAGTGATATGTCCAGTGCAGTGTCTCATGCCTATAATTTCAGATCTTAGGGAGACTGAGGTGGGAGGTTCGCTTGAAACAAGGAGTTTCATATATACATATGTGTGTGTGTGTGTGTGTGTGTGTGTGTGTGTATATATATATCAGGATGTGGTGGCACCTGACAGTAGTCCCAGCTACTTAGGAGGCTGAGATGGGAGGATCACTTGAGCCCAGGAGTTGGAGGCTGCAGTGAGCCAAGATCATGCTACTACACTGCAGACTGGGTGACAGAGAAAGATCCTGTCTTTGAAAAAAAAAATTTTTTTAGAAATCATAACTTCTATCATGTTAATTTAAACCTATGTATCTTGAGCAGTATAAATTGTGGGTTTGTAAGGATAAGATCCCACAATTCAGGAGAGCTTTATCAAAACTCTAGGTAAGATGGGGAGTCATGTGTAATTTCAAAGGGCTATAAAATAATCTGATATTTTGGAGAAAATTATTTTTTGGTAATTGGAAGAGAACAAAGGTCAACAAAACCTTCAGATGGAAATGATTTTCAGGCAGGTGGGATACACACCTTAAGTGAACGCATTGGAAACCCTCACAGGAGAAGGGGGTGACTTACCCTGCTTTTTGTTAGTAAAGCGGAGATGGTTACCAAGAAAACACTAAATCGCCATATGTAAATTCACCTCCGGGAGGCCTACAGCTCATCTTAGCAAATGTGTCAGGATTCCATGAGAACACAGTGGTAAATAATAGTGACTCAAGTGGACTTGAAATCTGACAGATCCTAGTGTCTATCTTTGACTCTGCCATTCTTCTGCTGTGTGAGCCTGGACAAATTATTCCATCTCTTTCAGTCTCAGTTTTATCATTTACGAAACTTAATTCATTTGTTGTCATTTCTCATAGGAAAAACTGCTATGAAAAACTAGCACATATGAAAAACTGGTTCCCGGAAATCACCCAATAGATGACAGCTGTTATTGTTATAACCATCCTGAACATTTAGAACCATCTTTTGATTTCATCAGTTACCCCAAATTCTCTCCCATTCTTAAAGGAATCAAAGATCCTGAATCTCTCTTTCTCTCTCTCTCTCTCTCTCTCTCTCTCTCTCTCTCTCTCTCTCTCTCTCTCTCTCTCTCTGTGTGTGTGTGTGTGTGTGTGTGTGTGTAAGTATTCTGGTTTGAAACGCAGTGACATTTGCCTACATCCATTGTGAGAGAAAAGTCTCCAGTGGTTTTGTCTACTACCAAACTGGCCGCAGGAGACAGATGAGAATCTCTGTGCCTCCAGGAAGCCCTCACAGTCTCTGGAAGGCAAGAGAGTCAATTTCCCTGAAAGATAAATTATGGAGAACTCTGTAATAACAGAGAACAGTCACTGGGCAGAAAAACCAACAAGGCACAGCTACATTCGTATACAAGGCTGCTGCTTGCAACACATACGTTTGGCTCATTTTCCAAATTCAGATTAAAAAGAGAGATACTCAGTCAGCTCAGGCTGTCTATATGTGACTAAACGCCTCACATATTCAAAGACAGAAAAAAATATGCTGCTAATAAAAATATACCTGAGACTGGGTAATTTATAAAGGAAAGAGGTTTAATGGACTCACACGTCCACATGGCTGGGGAGGCCTCGCAATCATGGTGGAAGGCAAATGAGCAAAGTCACGTCTTACATGGCAGCAGACAAGAGGGCATGTGCAGGGGAACTCTCCTTTATAAAACCATCAGAACTCATGATACTTATTTACTACCACAAGAACAGTATGGGGGAAATTTCCCCCATCTTTCAATTATCTCCATCTGCTCCCACCCTTGACACATGGGGATTATTACAATTCAAGGTGAGAGTTGTGTGGGGACACAGCCAAACCATATCAGCATCACATAGATAAAATACTCATTTTTACTTTTGTTTTTGTTTTTATCTTATTTTATTTTATTTCTTGAGACAGGGTCTCACTCTGTCACCTAGCCTGGAGTGAAGTTTTGTTATCTTAGCTCATTGCAACCTCTGCCTCCCAGGTTCAAGCAATTCTCCTGCCTCAGCCTCCCAAGCAGCTGGAACTACAGGCACATGCCATGTCACCCAGCTAATTTTTTAATTTTTTTGATAGAGATAGGGTTTCACTGTCTTGGCCAGACTGGTCTTGAACTCCTGGCCTCAAGTGATCCACCTGCCTCAATCTCCCAAAAGGCTGAGATTACAGGCATGAACCATCATGCCTGGTCTATTTTTATTTTTTATAATGTAATATAGTTTTTTTTTTTTTAGACAAAGTTTTGCTCTGTTGCCCAGGCTGGAGTGCAGTGGTGGGATCATGGCTCACTGCAGCCTCAATTTTCTGGGCTCAAGTGATCTTCCTACATCAGTTTCCTGAGTTTCTGGGACTACAGGTATGCACCACCATGCCTGGATAATTTTTTATTTTATTTCATTTTTTTGTAGAAAAGGTGTCTCACTTTGTTGCCCAGGCTAGTCTTGAGCTCCTGGACTCAAGCCATCTTCTTCTTTTTTACTTATTTATTTATTTATTTTGAAACGGAGTTTCACTCTTGTCACCCAGGCTGAAGTGCAATGGCAGTCTCTCGGCTCACGGCAACCTCTGCCTCCTGGGTTCAAGTGATTCTCCTGCCTCAGCCCCCTGAGTAGCTGGGATTAGAGGCACCAACCACCACACCCAGCTAACTTTTGTATTTTTAGTAGAGACAGGGTTTTGCCATGTTGGCTTTGCCGGTCTTGAACTCCAGACCTCAGGTGATCCACCCACCTCAGCCTCCCAAATTGTTGTTGGGATCACAGGCATGAGCCACTGTGCCCAGCCTCAAGCCATCTTGTTACCTCAGCCTCCCAAGTAGCTAGGACTACAGGTGTGAACCACCACATCCAGCTAACTTTTGCATTTTTTGTAGAGATGGGGTTTCACCATGTTGCCAAGGCTTGTCTTGAATTCCTGGTCTCAAGAGATCCTCCCACCTCAGCCTCCCAAACTGCTGTGATTATGAGTGTGAGCCACTGTGCCCAAATATTATTTTATTTAGATTCAGAGGGCACATGTGCAGGTTTATTACTTTGGTATATTGTGTGTTGCTGAGATTTGGGTTCTAATGATTCTGTCTCCCAAGTAGGGAATGTAGAACCCAATAGGTAGTTTTTCAAACCTTGTCCCCTCCTTCCTCTCCCTTTTGGAATCCCCAGTATCAAGTGTTCCCATCATTGTGTCTGCGTGTACCCAACGTTTAGCTCCTACTTATAAAGGACATCATGCAGAAAATACCCATTTTAAAACTGAACATTTTACTTTTATTTGAATATTTGGCAGCATGTATTTATTTATTTATGTACGCCCCCCTGCTCCTCCAAAGGGTTGGAGATGGCAACATCATAAAGACAGCCTTAGGTTATAATTTGCTCTAGAAAACCTCTCGTGTAATGCCTTACAAAAACAGTGTTTGAAGAGGAGGAGTTATGGGCTTATGTAAACACAGCACCATTAATTTAAGTAGTAAACTAAAATAACAAACAATATAGGAGGCATAAAATTGAATCGGCAATTGTATCTTAAAGTACCAGCGTGAAAACATAATCATTTTAACTAGATGAGAGCACTCTTTATTATAACAAAATTAATCTGCAAAACCCATTTGCATTCGTCTATGTGCTTGACACCAACACAATTTCAGAAGCGAGCTTCCTAAAGGACTGAAGTTATTACCACACCCCTCTGGTCAAATTCGTCCAGAACAAAAATTCAGTTGGTCTTTAAGTGAGAAAAGAAAAAACACATTTTATGTTATAACAGGACCAAGGTTTTATTTCTTCACATCATTCATATAATACAATCATAAAAGGAAATCATCAAATTCTAAATAGCAGCTACAACTGTAATAGCTACAATCCCTTGAGAAATTCCTATGTGCTGACTGCTTCAAATACATGAAATAGAATGGTATGGATGAGGGCTGCCCCCTAGTTTGGGTTGGGTGTGTACCATCATTAGATCTTTATTGTTATCATTATATTTTATTAACAATAAATTAAAAATAAGTGGTAAGGTGAGTTTACAGACTATATAGGCATTAAATTTCAGTTTGTAATCTAAGCAGGACTTTGCAAAGTGTGTGTTTTCTCAAGTTAAAATATAAAAATATGGGCTGGGCATGGTGGCTCATGCCTGTAATCCCGGCACTTTGGGAGGCTGAGGCAGGTAGATTACTTGAGGTCAGGAGTGCAAGACCAGCCTGGTCAACATGGTGAAACTCCGTTTCTACTAAAACTACAAAAATTAGCCAGGCGTGGTGGTGCACACTTGCAGTCGCAGCTACTCGGGGGCCTGAGGCACAAGAATCATTTGAACCTGGGAGGCAAAGGTTGTAGTGAGCCGAAATTGCACCACTTCACTCCAGCCTGGGCAACACAGAGAGAGAGATTCTGTCATAAAAAATGTATATGTATAGGTACATATGTATTCTGAGTATTTGTACACAAGGGCAAAATAACACGATTCCACCAGACACTATCCAGTCTCATGTATTTGTAGTTGCCTTTGTTGAATACTTTTCACTACTCTCCAGGCACAAGCTCACCCCATTTGGTCCTCACCACAAGCCTGGGAAGAAGGCATTACTGTGTTTACCTCACAGTACGAGAAACTGAGGCTTGGAAGTCACAGACCCCAGGTAGGAGACCCTGAGTCCTAGCTGCTTGGCCCCAAAGATTATCATGCCTGTTATCACCACATTCTCCCATGTTTTCTTAACATTTTATGTCATCTTTAATTTGTGTTATTTCTCCATGTGGCCTTTTGTTCCTGGTACTAAGAATATATAATTAAGTAAAGCTCACTGTTAAAGTTTATCTTCATTACTTGTCTTGTAAATAAAATTAAAACTCCAGTAACCTAGGTCTGCAGTTCAAATTCTCTGCTACACATTCCTTCCTGGAAGTGTGGCCACACCTGAAGGAGGCTGATCCAATCAGTACCCAAGCAGCTGAAGAAAATGGTCTGATGGCTGCCACGCTGGCTTTAGGTGCTGAATCTCTTAGCTCATTTTCACACTGCTGATAAAAACATACCTGAGACTGGGAAGAAAAGGAGGTTTAATGGACTTACTGTGCCACATAGTTGGGGAGGCCTCACAATCATGGCGGGAGGCAGGGAGGAGCAAGTCAAGTCTTACATGGAAGGCAGAACCAAAGAGAGCTTGCACAAGGAAACTCCTGTTTTTAAAACCATCAGATCTCATGAGACTCATTCACTATCATGAGAACAGAGCAGGAAAGACCTGCTCCCATAATTAAATCACCTGCCACCAGGTTCCTCCCACAACACATGGGAATTGCAGATGTCACAATTCAAGATGAGATTTGGGTGGGGACACAGCTGAACCATATTATCCCACCCCTAGCCCCTCCCAAATTTCATATCCTCACATTTCAAAATCAATCACACCCTCCCAATAATTCTCCAAAATCTTAACTCATTCCAGCATTAACTCAAAAGTCCACAGTCCAACATCTCATCTGAGACAAGACAGTTCCCTTCCACCTATGAGCCTGTAAAATCAAAAGCAAGTTAGTTACTTCCTAGATACAATGAGGGTACAGGCATTGGATAAATATGGCCATTCCAAATGAAAGAAATTGGCCAAAACAAAGGGCTACAAGCCCCATGCAAGTCCAAAATCCAGCAGAGTAGTCAAATCTCAAAGCTCCAAAATGACCTCCTTTGCCTCCATGTCTCACATCTAGGTCACTCTGCTGTGAGAGATGGGTTCCATGGTCTTGGGCAGCTCTCCCACTGTGGCTTTGCAGGGTACAGCCTTCCTCCCAGCTGCCTTCACAAGCTGGTGTTGAGCATCTGTGGCTTCTCCAGGCTCATAGTGCAAGCTGTTGGTGAATCTACCATTCTGGGGTCTGGAGGACAGTGGCCCTCTTCTCACAGCTCAACTAGGCAGTGCCTCAGTAGAGACTCTGTGTGGGGGCTCTGATCCCACATTTCTCTCCACACTGCCCCAGCAGAGGTTCTCCATGAAACCCTCACCCCTGCAGCAAACTTCTGCCTGGACATCCAGGCATTTCCATACATTCTCTGAAATCTAGGCAGAGGTTCCCAAACCTTAATTCTTTACTTCTGTGCACCCAAAGGCTCAACACCACATGGAAGCTGCCAAGGGGCTTCCACCCTCTGAAGCCACAGCCTGAGCTATGCATTGGTTCCTTTTAGTCATGGCTGGAGCAGCTTGGACACAGGGTACAAAGTCCCTGGACTACACACAGAATGGAGACCCTGGGCCTGGCCCAGTAAACCATTTTTTTCCTCCTAAACCTCTGGGCCTGTAATAGGGGAGACTGCCGTAAAGGTCTCTGACATGCTCTGGAGACATTTGCCCCATTTTCTTGTGGATTAACATTCGGCTCCTCATTACTTATGCAAGTTTCTGCAGCCGTCTTGACTTTCTCCTCAGAAAATGGAGTTTTCTTTTCTATTGTGTTGTCAGCCTGCAAATTTTCTGAACTTTTATCTCAGCTTCCTTTTTAAAACTGAATGTCTTTAATAACACCAAAATCACCTCTTCAATGCTTTGCTGCTTAGAAATTTCTTCCTCCAGATGCCCTAAATCATCTCTCTCAAGTCTGCAAATCTCTAGGGCAGGGGCAAAATACCACTAGTCTCTGCTAAAACATGGTAAGAGTCACCTTTGCTCTAGTTCCCAACAAGTTCCTCATCTCCGTCTGAGACCACCTTAGCCTGGATCTCATTGTCCATATCATTATCAGCATTTTGGTCAAAGCCATTCAACAGGTCTCTAGGAAGTTCTGATCTTTCTCACATTTTTTTGTGTCTTCTTCTGAGCCATTTACCACCCAATGCCACTTGTCTAATGTCCTCTAAGTCCCAGAGATTTTATCTGGCTCCTGACAAAATCTCTGCATTCCAGCAGAATTCTCCAACCCCCATTTCCTCCACCCTGCAAACGCAGTCACTCCAACTTTTATTTCTTCTGCTGTCCTTTTGAGATTATCCTTACCTCCTGCCTTATCCTTACCCTGCTCTCATTTTGTGATCTCTTTAATTTCAACATCTTTCTACCATTTTTCTCACAGGCCCTGCAACTCAAGCCATACTCCTCTGCATTATCAATTTGAGATCTTCGAAACGTATGTCTCCTTTTTATTTATTTATTTATTTATTTATTTTTGAGACTGCGTCTCACTCTGTTGCCCAGGCTGGAGTGCAGTGGCATGATCTCAGCTCACTGCAACTTCTACCTCCCAGGTTCAAGAGATTCTCCTGCCTCACCCTCCTGAATAGGTGGGATTACAGGTTTGCACCACCCTGCCCAGCTAACTGTTGTATTTTTAGCAGAGATGAGGTTTCACCATGTTGACCAATTGGTCTCCAACTCCTGACCTCAAGTGATCACCTGCCTGCCTCAGTCTCCCAAAGTGCTGAGATTGCAGGTGTGAACCATTGCACCCGGCCTCATGTCTCCTTTATAAACACAACTCAGAGTAATATTAGCTTCTTCTTTAAAAATGTTCATGCTCTACTATTTACATTTTAATTAAGATAGTGATGTCTCGAAGTACGTGGTACCACTTCTCAACTCAACCTACTTTTTTTTTTGAGATGGAGTCTCACTGTGTCAGCCAGGCTGGAGTGTAGTGGCGCAGTCTTGGCTCACTGCAAACTTCACCTCCTAGGTTCAAGCAATTCTCTGCTTCAGTCTCCCGAGTAGCTGGGATTACAGGCTCCCACCACCATGCCTGGCTAATTTTTGTATTTTTAGTAGAGATGGGGTTTCACTATCTTGACCAGGCTGGTTTTGAACTCCTGACCTCATCATCTACCCACCTTGGCCTCCCAAAGTGGTGGGATTACAGACGTGAGCCACTGCACCCATCCCTAACCTACCTTTTAGGAATTTGTTTTCATCACCTCCTCTTCACTCCATTGGTGAGGGAGGATTTCTGCACTAGGTTTACAGGCCAAACACATGCTACCTGACCCTGCTCAGGTGAGACTGTCAGCAGTTTCTTAGTCACGTATAGGCACAGTCTGGCGAGGAGGACACAGCATGCCAACAGCAACACAGGGAGGTTGCCCTGAGGACCTGTGAAGAAGCAGGGGTCTGTGAGAAGCAGGCTTTGTAGTAGCAAGAGGGTGGGGTGACCCATGTTCCCAGTGAGAGGATGGGATTGGTTTGTTTGGCTAATGTCTTAGGTTGGCAGAGAACTGAAACCCACTACTCAGGTATAAACAGGAACTGTACATGGCTCCATCACAAGGAGATGTATTTGGCCAGAACCATTTGGGACCCTCCTGGTTTTCTGAGATGTCAAGATACACATCATATTTGGCCTCAATTCTTAGGCCTTGAACCATAGGAATGACCATGTTACCTAAGGAGAACAATAAGGTCTCTTTTACCTGGACACAATAGAATATATTATATATGAAGTGTGAAAGAGTATTGAGGCCATTGTTTATAATGCATCAGGGGCAGAGAGCAGGGGGATAGCTGCGGGCCTGGAGAATTGAATCCAAGCATGCAAGGGCAGAGGCCTCATCCCTCCAAGTCTCTTAGGTCCTGGTGTTATTGGGACCTGTTCTTCCTGGTATGTGTGGTGCTGGCAATGCGATGGCCATGCTGACTGCCCGCCCCTGAGAGTGACAGGACACTGTGTAACCATGGCCTGATCACATCCACATCTTTATGTCCAGAAGTACCGTAAGAGCGTGATCTGAGTGGCTCCTATTATAACCAGGGCGGGGCTGCGTACTCAGCTCCCTCCTCATTCTGATGAGGTCCTTGGCCTCTCTTGCCCTGAAGAATGGGGAATGGGGCCCTGGAGGCACGGTGAGCTTATTGTTGGAATAAATATTGTGGACACAAAGGGTTTTGTAGAGAGCAATTTATTAGGCAGAGAGAGAGAAAGAGAGAGAAGGACAAACAGCTCCCACGCTTCTGAGGGAGGGAATCCAGATAAGGAGTCTCTATAGGGAGGGAGCAACAGGATTTTAATCCTTGAGTTATTCCCTCCCCATTCATGTTCTCATCCAATGAGAGGAGTTCTTAGAAACTTCCTCTGGAGTGACTGATCTTTGACTCTGATACCAGATTGGCTGCTTGGTCCACAACAGAGCCCTCTCCTCCCAGAGCTTTCGGGGGCTTTTTGGACAAAGACGCCCACCTGGATTTTTCCACCTAGCCTGCCAAGAAACCTAGTCAGAGAACTTTACATTCCCAGATGGAGGGGTGGAGTCAGGAAATTCCTGCCTTTGAAACTCTGCCCCTTGTGGACCCAGGAAGAGTCCCTCACTATGTGGCTCAAGCGGAAACGTCTCAGGAATGTGGCCAGGAACAATTGTGATATACCCTGTACAAGACTGTATGCATCTAGGGAGACAATTTTTATCAAAATAGCCAAACAGAAATGGAAAGTTTGCAATATCTCACTCTATGCCAAGCTTTTCCAACCTGAGGTCCCAAGATGGCTCTGAATGCAGCCCAACACAAATTTGTAAACTTTCTTAAAACATTAAGAGATTTCTTTGTGGATTTTTTTTTTTTTTTAACGGAATCTTGCTCTATTACCCAGGCAGGAGCGCTATGATGCTATCTTGACTCACCGCAATTTCCCCTTGCCAGGTTCAAGCGATTCTCCTGCCTCAGCCTCCTGAGTAGCTGGGACTATGGGTGTGTGCCATCACACCCACCTAATTTTTGCATTTTTAGTAGAGACTGGGTTTCGACATGTTGGTCAGGCTGGTCTTGAACTCCTGACCTAAAATGATCACCTGCCTGCCTCGGCCTCCCAAAGCTCTGGGATTACAGGCCTGAGCCACCACGTCCACCCCTTTGCAATTGTCTTTTAGCTCATCAGCTATCCTTAGTGTATCTTACGTCTGGCCCAAGACAATTCATCTAATGTGGCCCAGGGAGGCCAAAAGATTGAACACCCCTGCTCTATACAGTTCACATTGTTCCTCAAAGTACTCTGGAATTTAGAATTATTCTACAATTTAGAATTATTATTTTAGAATATGTTTTTCAGATACTTTTACTCCCTGGAAAACCTAAGGTCTTTAATATTAAGAGTGATTGGCATCTCAGTATTTTGCCTTCTTGATACGCCAGTTTCACCCTTGCAACCAGAATATATAAATGTGAGCCACAGGCTACTGCATAAATGAGGAAGGAGCAGTTGGTTCCACTTAAAGGAGCTGATTTATGTTATTCTGTATGGTAATACACACTTAGTTTGCATTCAGAGACTTTTTTACAGGCATTTGTTTATTTTCCGTGAATTTTTCTTTGAGACTCCTGAAAAGACAATGCAAGGCCATTGCTAAACTGTGGGAACATGATAGATTATCCCATACAAATATGTGCTATTTCCTTCCTCCCATTTTCTCCCCCTTCTAAAGAATGGCGATTTTTTTTTTATTGTTGTTTTTGAACATGGTCTTAAAGGGTTGCCCTGAAGTCACATTATGGTGGCTTCACAGCTGAAAGCTTACAGTAACCACTATTCTTACAGGCCATATCCTGCCATTGATTTTTACATAGAACTCCCCATTGACTGCCAAAGGGAGTTTTTTCCTGAGATCGATGGCAGGATACAGCCAGTGACATTAAGCATAGATAAAAGACCCTTAAGTTAACTGTCAAAGGACTAAAATTTAGATGTAAACTCGTTTAACAAAAATTGGCTTTCAAAGGTTCATCAAAAAAGGAATTATTTCAAAATGACTTTCTTCCCCCTTAAGGTCAATGTAAATAAGATTTCTTCTTCCCAAATCACTATTTTCTTAGATTTGTCTTTCTGTGTTTCATGTTTATTAAAATCACATTCTCATTAGTACTGCTAACGGATTTAAAGATTTGTTTAAAAGATATGGATTTTACCCTCAAACAATATATAAAATCTAGTAGGGAGGAAAAATGGGTACATAATATTTCTAATATAAAGTAAAAGGGAAAAAAGCAAGAGAAGAGAAAAGGGAGACTGTTATAAACTCTGAGGTGCTGAGAAAGAAATCTCTCTACAGTACATATACAGGATCTCAAGGAAAGAAGTAAAAAATTAAAAATTTAATCATCCAAAATTTTTAATAGTATATAATACCACACATCTATTGGCCCTATGCATGCATATATTGGCATTAAACTCAAACTACCTGCTAACAGAATGGGCTATTCATAGGGTTACTCTATGTCCCAGGATCCCTGGGAAATACCTAGTTTGTACCTGATGTCCTCCACCAACTTACACTCTCAAAAACGACCCCATTTAACAGATGAATTTCACAAATACGCTGATGGTGATGCTGATGTCGAAATCTGTCTTAGTTGTGGCAAGTTAATGAGCAATGGAAAAGCGAAGTGTAGAGAACTCTGATGTCCCAGTCTGGGCTTCGGAGTGTTGAAAGGACCAGGGCTCCAATCCAAGGCTAGGCTGTGGGCAGCGCATGGCAGGGTGACGCCCAAGGCCATCCATAGAGATACACATGCTGTTATCCTCTAAGATAATTCGTTCTTTCCTTTCCTTGATTTTCCCCCCATTTTATCTGTCTCCGTCTCTCTTTTTTTCCCTTCTTCCATCCATCCTAGAGTCACCAGTTGCTGGGTCATTTATTCTTCAGTCAGATGCTCTGCTGGCCTACCCAAGAGCAGGCAAAATGCCTTCCTGATGGTTGAAAAGTCATCCTTTCCAATCTGCCAGCCGGCGAATCAACAAATGTTTGTTGAACAACTGCTTGAACCAGGTGGAGTATACCTGGTTCAAGCACACCTAGAAGGGGCTGCATACCCCACTAGGTAGCAGAGATGCCATGATAAAAGTCAAAATAGACTGCAATCCTTTCTATATTTAGATATTTACAGGCGTTCACCATGCAGAACAAATGCCACATAACCGTGATTTCAAATTTGCTGACAAATTTGTGAATGTAGTCACATAAAATCGTTTTGAAGTTTTCATGAGTGTGAACAGTTTAGGTTATTTAAATATTTTTCGGATTAGCAGGATAGCAGTTGGGGTTGACTCATGTATGTTTGAAATTGACATTCATCACACTGAAACATGTTTAATGAACAACCATTAAAATTTGATATAAGCAGTCCGCAAGTATGTTCTCTTTTTAACCAAAGAAGTGTGTGGGTAAAGTGATACATGCATTCAAGTAGTGTTGGTCATCTGACTGAGGGATCAAAAAAGAAAATTCTGATGTTTCAAAATGATTTTTTAGTGTCATGCTCCTTATTTTCCCCCATCTTCATCAACCCAAGTAAGGAATCTCAGATTTTGCACAAGATGGGCTGCTCTTGTTGACCTTCTGAAAGTAAAAGCTTGAATTTGAGGAAATGGGTAAGGAACACAGGCAAATTCATAGTTAATCCATTTCAGACACTTGGCTTCCAGAACCTTCAGTTAGCAAAAGTAAGTTGATACCACTCTTGAAGTTATTTTATAGGAAACTGAATTGTAGATATCTTCCATTTCATTACTCTTGCCGTCTCTGCCCACGAATTCTCTCTTTCACTGCAGCCAGCAGTTAAATATAGGCCTGGATTTGGACAGTCAGATGTAAGCATGGCATTTAGATTTAGCCTTATTTGTAAATAGCGTGATTCACAAAAATCCATGTGAATAACCAAAGGAAGAGGACAGTTCTGTGAGAAGCTTTAATTAACGGAAAGCTAACACGAGGAAGTGCAGACCGTCAATTTCTTCCTGGCTGCATGGGAGGCAGCAGCTGAGCATCTGCCCTTATGCAAGAACAGTTTGCAGTCTCAATAAAGCAATCATCATGCAGAAGTTTGGTAGATCTGGGAAGACGTATTCAAAATGATCACTCTCTTCTTAAGGATTACCCTCTGGGTGAAGAGTGAAGAAATAGCTCATTTCCCTGACGTCCTCCCACGACACATAAAATCATTACATAGCATTAGAAGCCCGGAGGGTGGGAATTGCTTTCCCACCAGTAAAGCCTTCTGCTTCTCACCACGCCACCATGCTTCCCGCTGGTGTCCTGAGTGGATAGCTGCCTTCCCACCTCCTGGAATAAGGCAGTTCAATTCTTCTCGCCATCTCTCTAGCTTAGAAAGCTCTGCAGTCGTATCTAGAAGCTGTCCACAGCTCATTTTCAGGCCCTCAGGGGGATTCTTAGAACATAAATTAAACAGTTCTATGGGGGTTAAGTACCTGGATGAGTAAGAGGTTTACTGGAGGGATGGGGACGGAGAAGGGCATTGTTTTTTTGCTGTCCTTGGGGTTACCTGTTCCAACTTGAGCTCTTTACTTTGCATGTACACACAGGCACCAGTCACTCACTCATTTAGGAGAAATTAGAAAAGGCTGTCTGGAATTTTGCCATCACCTCCACTGGCTGTCCAGAGTCGCTGATCTGCGTTATTTATAGCTGTGAAAGTCATTAGTGCTATCTGGATTTTTCTTCTAAGGACTGTAGCATTGCAATTGCTTGCCCTCCTAAAGTGGGGTGTGGCTCTGGCCAGTGAAGGAAGTGGGTGTGCTGATGCTCCCCTTTCAGATGGAAGCGGCAAGAGTCAGGGTGCAACTTGCCACCCTCTCTTCTTTCCCTTTGTCCCTATACCGTCAACTTGTTTTCTTTTTAGTTGGTGGTTGTTTTCTACTGGGTCCTTGAGAGAGGAAAATGCAGTAAAGAAAATGATCAAGTGCATGGGCAGGAAATACACCTTGTGTCTTTTTAAACTGACAAGCAAGAGTTGCTCGCCGCTATTGTTTAACCTAGCCTCGTGGCTGATACGCCAACCCTGACTGTCTAACGGACTTTTAAGCAATTCTTAGGTTTATGCACTATCTTGGAACACAGCCCCGTGGACCAACATGTCACCTGCGTTCTGCTCAGCAAACAACACTGATGGAGCTGTCAGTCACACTGGAGCCAGCATGGACTCCTGCTGGTTTCCGTATCAGCAAAATGCTTTGCAAAAGCTACCCAACGCTTTCGACATCAGATCTGGGCTATGTACCCCTGCAAAGAAAAACAGGTGACTTTAAAAGTCCACGCTTTTTGTTTCGAAACCAGCTCTCGTTCTTTATCCGCTCCCTACCTGAACTTACTCTCTCATAAATCCAAACAAGATGACCAGCCCATCAGACATTAATAGAGACGTACGGCAGCCTGTCCATTTAGGAGACACACACTTAGTCATCCATTTCTGCCCCCGCTTCCAGGAATGATTTCTGTTGAGAACAGCAGTTATTCATTCTCCATCCCCCAGTCTGCCTTGGTCGAACCATCTCTGAATTCATAACAGGCAATTTGAAACGAAAACCGACTCAGAGAAGTGGTCTGCCTCTGACCACCAGTGTTGCTGCCTCGCTTTCTCCCACGTGTCCCTCGACTGGGGCCCCGCTGTCAGCAGCACCAGCTGCTGGCTCAGGCTTCTCACCTTCCGTCAGCACAGACACATAACAAGAATCGAATCTCAAAAGGCAGCTTTCTGCAAATGTTCGATTTATTAACCTAAAGTTTCCGAAAAAGGTTCCATTGGTGATAGCAGAACCTACTGTCTCCCGCAGTCCTGAAAGAAACGAAATTTAAGGGGGGAAAAAACAGTAACATTGAAATATTCAAATATAGGATGTACATGATAATGGGAAATACTTTTCTCCACATTCTACCTGCATCGATTATAGAGCAGTACAATCATTTGCACGGCAAAAGCAAATCATATTTCGATTAAGCCCAGAAGTTCAAAAGATTGATGGAAATCTTCTGCTCATTTCAAAAACAAAGTCATCAAAGGACACTAGAATATACCCTAGATAACTGGTCTTTCTTTCCGACCTAAGTAACAGCGCTTTTCACTCCATGTCAAAGGCCGCTCTTTGCAGGCAATCTGTAGAGTGGATTGGAAGATGGCACGTTGTTCTGAAGACATTTTTGTTTAGGGAAAGCGATGCCTCCCCTGCTGGCAAGGTGCCCGTTTTTTAAGCTTTCCAAAACATTCGCTGAAACTATGTCTGTCCTTTGTCTACTGTTCACACCTCCTGGGGACTTGCCTGACACTACATCCCCTGAGGGCAGGGGCCACGTCTGGTTTTACCATTGTGCTCTTGGCAGTAAGCATCGTGTCTGGCATGGAGCAGATACTCAATAAATACTGAATATTTAGGGCTTTTTCATCATGCCACCTTTGAGCATCCCAGACTCTTCTCATAGCCAAGACAGGAGCAGGGAGAGGCCTGGAATCACACTACCCGAGCTCTCCTTACAGGAAGGAGCTCATCCAAAAAGAAGTCGCACCCACTGCTCAGGGTTCTCCCTTTAGGGAAAAGTCAAGGGACAGCCAATCTGCTAAGCATCCTAAAAGTGTGGAATTACGATTTGGATGTTCATGCCTTTGGTATTCCTTTCTTTTTTTCTTTTTTTTTTCTAAGACTGAGTCTCCGTCATCCAGGCTGGAGTGCAGTGGCGCGATCTCGGCTCACTGCAGCTTCTGCCTCCCAGGTTCAAGCAGTTCTCCTGCCTTAGCCTTCTGAGTAGCTGGGGTTATAGGTACGCACCAACACATCTGGCTAATTTCTATATTTTCAGTAGCGATGGGTTTCGCCATATTGGCCAGGCTGGTCTCAAACTCCTGACCTCAAGTGATCGGCCCACCTTGGCCTTCCAAAGTGCTGGGATTACAGGCGTGAGCCACCACACGCGGCCCAAACTCCTTTTCTGTCTCTTTTCAGCACTCAAAACATCAAAGGGAGAATGTGGCGAGTCCTTTGGTGCAGAATTCTGGATTTTCCTAGGTCTTCCGATAGGAGCTGTGATCACCTGTGCTGACCACACAGGAGCCAAAAATCTATAGATCATTCCCATGAAGGGGTTCACAGCTGGACAGAATTCCCACTGCTGGTGTGATGGTCACAGTCAAGAAAAGCAAACCAGAGATCAGAAAGAAGGTATGTGTGAAAGTTTGACGGCAAAAATCATATCGGAGAAAATACAACATTTTACAAAATGTTTGGAAGACAATGAGGGGCCATAGTTAAAAAAAAAATAGGCCGAGCACAGTGGCTCACACCTGTAATCCCAGCACTTTGGGAAGCCAAGGCGGGTGGATCACGAGGTCAAGAGATCGAGACTATCCTGGTCAACATGGTGAAACCCCATCTCTACTAAAAATACAAAAAATTAGCTGAACATGGTGGCGGGTTCCTGTAATCCCAGCTACTCAGGAGGCTGAGGCAGGAGAATTGCCTGAACCCAGGACGCAGAGGTTGCAGTGAGCCGAGATCGCGCCATTGCACTCCAGCCTGGGTAACAAAAGCGAAACTCCATCTCAAAAAAAATAATAATAAAATAATAAAGGCAAGAGGAAAGGTTCTGCCATTACAGGACAAGTCGCAAAGGCGTCTGCAGACCTGTGGCCTGGGATGGCATCCAGTGCTGGCAGCGTTCATGGTCCGCCAGTATTTCTGGAAAAAAGAAAAACATTGAAATGTATTTACCCTCTCACAAAAGAAGGTTTGAACTCTTGATAAAACTATACAAATAATTGATTCTGCATTTGGCAGATTCGAATCTTGAACACACACACAGCACTTATGGAAGGCTTCCCATCCGACTTAAAGACCTGAACTTTTTATTTTAACCAACAAGGCCCCGGGTAATCTGAGCCTTAGGACCCAGCTCTCTGAACTCACCCCATTTGCTTTATCCATTCCAGCCAGTCTTTCTCCTCTTGGCTCACACCCAGTAACTTCCCAACCCAAGGCCTTTACAACGTGATATTGCCTCTCTCCTAGCATGCTTTCCCCCTAGAACTTTGCATGGCTCACTCCTTCCCCAAGTTTCTAGTGCTTTCTCAAAGAGGTCTTTCCAAATCACCTGATCTCTCCTGACCTTGCTATTTACTCATTTATTTTTTTTGAGACAGAATCTCGCTCTGTCACCCAGGCTGGAGTGCGGTGGTGTGATCTCAGCTTATTGCAACCTCCTGCCTCAGCCTCCTGAGTGGCTGGAATTACAGGCACACAACACCAGGCACTGTTAATTTTTGTATTTTTGATAGAGATGGAGTTTCATCATATTGGCCAGGCTGGTCTCGATCTCCTAACCCCACGTGATCCGCCAACCTCGGCCTCCCAAAGTGCTGGGATTACAGGTGAGAGCCACCACACCTGGCAACACTTTATTTTGATTCCTTTGTTCACTCTTTCCTTCCTGATACAGAACACTATCTGCAATGACTCTTTCTCACTCTCTCTCTCTCTCTCTCTCTCTCTCTCTTTCTCTCTCTCTCTCTCTCTCTCTCTCTCCTTTCTTTCTTTCCTTCCTTCTCTTCTTTCCCTTTCCTTCCTTCATTTCTTTTCCCTGTTTATTGTCTGTATCTCCTACTATAAAACCCAGGGGCTCCGGGACCCAGTCCCAGCACTCAGGCATACTCAGTGGACAACTATTTTGTGAGTCAACACACTTGGGGTTCACAGGGTGAGTGACCCACTTAGAACCACAGGACCTAGATATTTTGACAGCTCGTCCCAGGGTCTGTCTCTACCACAAGGAGATAGGCAAATAGAAATCTCAAATCACTTCCTCTTTAGTCCAAGGGACCCAATGGCCCTTTTTGAATACTGTGCTAGTTTTCTAGGACTGCCATGACAAAATACCACAACTTGGTGACTTAAAACAACAGAAATGTACTCACAGTTCTGGAGGCCAGAAGTCCAAAATTAAAGTGGCCGCCATGCTGTGCTCCCTCTGAATGCTGTAGGGGACAATCCTTCCTTTCCCCTCTAGCTTCTGGCAGTGTCCAGCAATCCTTGGTGTCCTTAGCTTATATTCACCACTCTCATTCCACCTCTGCCTTCACATGACCTCTCTTCAAACATGTCTGTGTTTCTTTTTTTCTTCGAATAAGGACACCAGTTATTTGGGTGTCCTCCCAAGCATAACCTCCTCTTAGCTACATTGCATCTGCAAAGATTCTATTTCCAAGTAAGGTCACATTCACAAACACCGAGGTTAAAAGTTCAACGTACCTTTTGGGCAAGACGATTCAACCCACAAGAGCTGACTGAGTTGGTCCCATGGAGAACATGCAAGTCACTGAGAGCATAAACCAGTTTTTCTGGCCTGATCTTGAAGCCAGGCCACATAGAAGCTCCTGGGACATAGGCATAGGAGCTACTCCATGGCATCTTCATATCAAGAAGCTCATCAAGCTGGGTGTAGCGGCTCTCATCTGTAATCCCAGCTACTCAGGAGGCCAAGGTGGGAGGATCACCTGAGGCCAGGAGTTCAAGAATAGCCTAGGCGACATAGCAAGACTCCATCTCTAAAAAAAATTTTAGAGATTAGCTGCATATGGCGGTATACCTGTAGTCCCAGCGACTTGGGAGGCTGAGGCTGGAGGACCACATGAGCCCAGAAATTTGAGGTTACAGTGAGCTATGATCATACCACTGCACTCCAGCCTGGGTGACAGAGAAAAACCCTATCTCTACTACAAAAAAAGAAAAAGAAAAAGGAAACGGAAGCACATCAGCCTCAAACACTTGGAATTTTGGAAGGAACTAAAATAGAAAGAGCCTCTAAAATATTTATTATATGCCAGGGACAGGGCTGGACAGAATGCAAAGTATTTAGATGATAAGATGCTGTCGACATTAGTAAGAAGAGAGAAACTTACTAGTGTCTTTAAGAAAACTAGGATTTTAGAAAAAAGATGGGTCTACATTTTTACCAAGAAATCAAACAAATTTAGACTTTGCAGTAAAAATATATTTACTGAATGCACGCATTTCTGGAGCAGAAATGTGAGAAATGACCCCAAAAACCCAAACAACAAGTGGCTATTCTCTGCACACTGAAAGCCTAAAACTGCATCCCAGCAATGCCAAACCACCAGATGATAGCATTAAAATTCAGTAAACAGATATTCGTTCCATAGGATACCAAATGTCCAACTGTCATTTTATTTCTCGCAGAGCTGGCGGTCTGACCTAGTGTCATGTCGCTGCTCTGAGAAGGCAGGGTTGCGGCCATGACCACCAGGCTCTTCCACAGGGTGAGCAGAGCTGTCTTCTCCACTGCAGCTGGTCTTTGAAATTCTACCTGGACCCAGCTGAGGACTGCAGAAGCTTTCTGCTTCCCTTTCCTGTCAGAAGGGTCGTAGGATGGTCACACCCACAGCGCTGCGAGACTGCTCCATTACGAGGAGAACTAGATCTGCTGAAAAATCCAACTCAGCAGAGGGCATTAAGTCAGTGATGACTAAATGTGAATGCATTCCATTCCTAAGCAAATTGACAGTGTGATTTGGAGCTCACGAGAAGTTCCTGAGGGAAGGCGTGGTATCTCTTTCCAAGATTGGTATAAGTGGGAGAACTTAAGAAGAGAAATGCATTTCATTTGGCTCGATAGCGCACTCTCCAAAAATAAAATACTTTCATGCGAGGTAGCAGTTGCCTAATTTTTGAAAATATACAAGCAGCAACTAACTAGGATACTAAGAAATGAATTCTTAAAAATTGAGGGAGATAATCTCCCATGCTCCTTCCAACTCTAAAAACTGTGTAACTTTGAAGTTTTATCTCAGTCCCAGGAGATTTCAGATACACTGAAACAGAGATCAGAAAAGTAGAACTTTATACAAGATTGAGAAGCAATTTAATAATGAACACCACACAAAAGCAAGCAGCTGATCCACCAAAGCAAACGTCTTAGGAGAAGAGAGCAGCTGTCTTCACCTTCAGAGGCTGATGGAAGCAATTTCAGAGGGTGGTGCATAACTGGGACTGCATAACTGGGAAATCAAGTCTTCATCCCTAAAAGAGCCATAAGAAGTTGTACTTCCTCCAAAAGCTTAGATTTGGCTGGGCATGGAGGCTCACACCTGTAATTCTAAGGAAACCAAGGCAAGAGGATCACTTGAGCCCAGGAGTTTGAGACTAGACTGGACAACATGGTGGGATCCCCATTTACACCCAATTTAAAAATTAGCTAGGCATAGTGGCACGCACCTGTAGTCCCAGCTACTCAGGAGGCTGAGGCAGGAGGATCACTTGAGCCCAGGAGTTTGAGGCTGCAGTGTGATATAATTGCACCACAGCACTCCAGCCCGGGTAACAGAGCAAGATCTTGTCTCTTTAAAAAAAAAGAAAAAAGAAGAAGCTGGGGCGGGTGGATCACGAGGTCAAGAGATCAAGACCATCCTGGTCAACATGGTGAAATCCCGTCTCTACTAAAAATACAAAAAATTAGCTGAGCATGGTGGTGCGTGCCTGTAATCCCAGCTACTCAGGGGGCTGAGGCAGGAGAATTGCCTGAACCCAAGAGGTGGAGGTTGCGGTGAGCCAAGATCACGCCATTGCACTCCAGCCTGGGTAACAAGAGCGAAACTCTGCCTCAAAAAAAGAGTTTATATTTTATAGCATCAGTTCTCAAATTGACAAAGGTAGTCTGGGTGGGGTGGAGAGAGCATTAACTAGGAGCCTTCAGATAACATCCTCCCATTCTTGGAAGCTCAGATCTGTTGGTAGAGGATGGGAAGGAGGGGGAAAAGATGGAGAGGGATGACAGGAGGAGAGTTTGAAAAGACTTCCCAGGCGATTCTACTAGTCTTAGAATCACTTCACACGAAATAGAATAAAAAGGATTTTCCTTCTTTCTGTCTACCATTGTGAATGATTTTTCCCCCAGAGCTGGCTTTGCTTTTCGCCCGGCCTGACTTTCCTTATGCATGGTAGGCTGTTACAGAAATTGCTGTAATGATTTGCTTAGTAAAACTGACTTAGCCAAGTAAAAAATATTTTTGTCCTCCAATTCTGAAAACTATTAATTTGTGGTGATAACAATCTTTTACATCTTGGGAGTTTGGAGAAAAAATTCAAAACGATACAATTGCCAAAAAATGTGGTACATTTCCTTCTGGGTTGCTGCACAAGTATGAGTTTCTCCCAAGCAGACCTCCCATGTTAAGGGACTTTCCTGAAACCCCTAGACTTTTCAAGATTATGAAATGTGCTCCGTACGGCTCCCTTAAGTCTCCACACCCTCCCACTCCATGAAAGAGACAGAACATCTGCTCCTCATCTCTGAGAAAGTATATTTAATTATTGGATGCTTTCCTTTTCAAAATGGTGCTGGCTTATTGTGGGTTTTTTTTTTTTCTTGTTTTTGGCCTCCAGGGCACAAACATAATAAAATCATCCCTTCGCTGTTTAAATCAGATAATAGCATCTGCATCAACAAAAATAATGGCTAATAGCATAAAATTATTTCTTTTATAGTTAACTGAGAAGCAAGAGTCAATAACAGGTGATTGTTCTCTCAGCATCCATGAAATACATTTTCTAGAGGAAACTTCTAGAAGCAAGGCTGTACCAAGAATAGGGCAGGTAGGAGCAAAGAAAGATTACATCATCTCACAAGTTAGAAGACCCCACAATGATCAGCTATCCTTTCTCGTTCCTAACAGAATCTACCGGAAAATTGTGTTTGTGCATAAGAGACAGAGAGAGAAGAAAAAGAATGAAAACATTGGGGAAAGGGAGAGAAACAAGCCAAGCATGTGAGGCCTCTTACTGGGAAAATGTAATGCCTTCCACATCTTTATGTAAAAGATGGTTCAAATCAGAAGCAGAGATTTCACTGCAGTAAATATTTGCCAAAAAACCCACAAACGTTTAAGCAAGTGTGGGCCTGGTATCATTCACATTTGAACACCAACTAAAGACCAATATTACCCGTTTCTGTAAGAATTTGGGAGGGACAGCTTTGTCATTTTTCTAGTGTCTTATTTATTTTAAATCCTGTTCTTCTCAAAGCAAACAAGAACTAGCCAAAAGAAAATTTGTTTTTGTTTTAGAGCAGGAGAGGGAGAAAAAGATAGGAAGCATTCACCAGTTTCAATTCAATTTCACTCAATGAATAGTTTGTGAACCACTTCTAAGCCAGACAGAGTCCCTGTTCTCCTGGAGTGGGTATCTGCTGAGGAGACCTGTTAAAGACGGTCGTAGTGCAGTTTGGAGGGGAACTTAACTCAGACTCGGAGGGAGGGGCAGACCAGGGAAGGTTCTCAGAGAAGAGATACCTACACACAGTTCCCAAGCTCAGCTGCTTTTCAGAATTTCCAGGGAAGCCTTTGAAACTACGTATCCCAGGATCTCTCTCCGGATCTTTTGAAATCAGAATCTCTAAGAGAAGACTGTGCTTATGAGTTTCCCCAGGCAAAACAGAAGTGATGATCTGATCCGCACTGGGAGGAGAAATATCAAGGATGTCTAGGAGCCTGGAGGTGAGGACAAGTGCATCGAGGGAAGAACCTGCGATGAGATTACAGGGGAACCACATCAGAACCAAGTCCTTCTCTAGGGGTTTTAAACAGCCAGAGGGCCGGGCATGGTGGCTCATGCTATAATCCCAGTACTTTGGAAGGCAGAGGTGGGAGGATCGCTGGAGCCCAGGAGGTGGAGGCTGGAGTGAGCCATGATCACATCGCTGCACTCCAGCCTGGGAGGGAGATCCTGCCTCGAAAAATAAAATTAAAATCAGTTCTTTCGCCCTTATTCTATTATTTACCACCCTGTCCCCTTCCATTTTATCTATATGCCTCCCCATGGGGAAAGCAGATGAGGTGGAAATATACACGTTGTTGATAACCAGTTAGTATACCCTTGCTCTTTGATTTGTGTTAGCAGAAATGTACACTACTTCATGAAAGGAGAAACGACACAGCCCTAAGCCCTTTCCACCACCCCTCTTGCAGGCTGCCTTGAGTGACTTCTTTCCCCACGAGCACTGCTTTTGATGCTCATTTTAGCTGATTCCGCTTGTCAGTCACTATCCTGTTTGCGCTCTCTCCCTCCGACGCTGGGGCTGGACCCATGCCGCTGAGAAGCTTGGTAGGATGGTGCGCACACGGTCCACCCTGTCATATGACCATACCCTCAGGTTACAAATCTCCTTCCTGGCTTCATTAGGGAGTCCTCATGTTGTGATGTAACAATGTGAGTGGACTGGGTGCAACAATAGAGAACGGGTACATAACAGAGGAAAGGTCTTTCATCTTCATGCTGCAGGCAGCCCCGCTAAGGTGCACTGATGCGAGCTCAACTCGTGAAACTGGGAATCAGGAAGAGAGTTCAGCAGGAAGATTCAGTAAAAACGTTTAGCAGTAAGGTCAAGAGATAGATCTTTGAAAACCACAAATTTCTCCCCAAGCCTCTGTTTAAGTGAACACACTTGCACTAATAAGAGGTGAGGTTTCCCGAAGCAGAGGAAGTAGATAAGCAAGAGAAAACCGAGTCCTTGATAACAACAGCTAATACCTTTACCAGTAACCACATATAAAATAAACTGTGCTAGCGGACAAATTAAAGACATCCCCTTTGTCCACCAGGTTTTCAAACAGGGATTGTTATTGAAAGAGTCACCCAGCCTGGAGAATGTGAAGTTAAATGTAACTACAGACACCGGCCAGCAGGTCACTCCAATCCTTACACAGCTTCTTGTAGCTCTATTTCTGGGGTTTCTAAGAATGAGGGGAAAAGTAAATAGAGAATGACTAAGCTTGGCCAGGCACAATGGCTCACACCTGTAATCCCAGCACTTTGGGAAGCCAAGGTGGGTGGATCACCTGAGGTCTGGAGTTCGAGACGAGCCTGGCCAACATGGTGAAATCCTATCTCTACTAAAAAAATACAAAAACTTAGCCAGGCTTGGTGGTGGGCACCTATAATCCCAGCTACTCTGGAGGCTGAGGCAGAAGAATCACTTGAATCCGGGAGGCAGAGATTGCAGTGAGCTGAGATCACACCACTGCTCTCCAGCCCCGGTAACAAGAGTGAAACTCCGTATCAAAATAAATAAATAAATGGAATGACTAAGCTAAAACTTTGTTTTCTACTTTGGGTTCAATCCTATTTGAACCCCAAATCAAAAGATGGAGAGTCTAAGAGTTTTGATTTCCCCTACTCAGAAGTATTTTCTCTTAAAGCTAGGCTAAGAAGTTGGAAAGAGGACTCTCACAGCTGGAAAACACCTAATTAAGGTCACTATTGAGATCTAGACATTAATTTTGGTGAAAGAGAGCTTCCATACAACAAATCATACTAGGGAGTATACAGCAGTGTCTTTACATTGGACTCTTGTTTTAGGGGAAAAAATCCTTCCATATGAATCGAGTTACTACTCTAACATTGTAGTTTAAATTTGTTGAATGAAGCCAAGATTCAGATCAAAGGTAAAGTAATTTAAAATAAAAACCTAAGAGCTGAGCTCATAACTGAGCTCTGCAAAACAGAGAAAACTTAACACAATAAGAGTATCACAGTCTTGAGCTATTCTTCCCAGGAGACGGAAAGAAAAATGGAGCAATAAACAGAAGCGGAGAAACGCGGGGAAGGTAAGGAAGCCAGAATATTCTGTCATCCACGGGCAGGCAGCTTGCCTGTGTCTTGCTCTTCAACTGAACCCAAATTCTGAATGTGTAAGTGAGGTAGAATAATTAGTCTCTCCTTGAGTGTTTGATGTAGTCTGAAGCTTGTGAATATGGATTCAGAAACATCTGTCTTCCGCATCATCTGACTATAGCTTGCCTTAGACTAAAATCTTGGGTGGAACTAATAACTCTAGTCACGCGAGTTGATGCCTCCCAGGAAAATTGGTAAGAACACAGAAATATTAATACAACCATCAGGGAAATGACTTGGAGCCAGCAGCTGACGCGATTTAGTTTCATTGACTTACAAGGACTGGGTAGTTTTGAAAGGGAGTTATGAACGTGGTTAAGGGCTTGCTTGAGGAAAATGTTAGCAGGTATCAAAATCAGACTGCTTGCGGCCACTTCTAAGATTTCAAGTTGACATGAATTTGTGGTTGAGAAGTCAGGAGGACTTCTCTGGGTCTAGAATTCCATGCCTCCTATTCTAATGCCAAATCCAAACCTGGGATGAAAGCCAAACTTTATAGAGCCAAAGACACCGACAGTATATACACTTTCATCAGCTGATTTCTACAACAGGATTCTGGTTGGTTAAATTTCCATCATGTTGAGGAAGCCGAATGCAAGACACCAAAGGCAGGAGACAAGTCTAGGCCTGCTTGAGATCCAGGGGTTAAAATGTTTGTACTGAGCAATTCCTTAGGTTGTACGCCTGAAAAATGCAATAAGGAAAATAGGTTTGGTCCTAAAGCCATAACCCGGGCACTGCAACATCAAATCAAAACCTCCCATTTTTGTTTCAGCTCCAAAGGCAAATTAGGTAAATGTGGCCAAAATCAAACCTTTCAACTTCATTAGTGATCATCCCCAAAATAATATTTATGTTTATTTAAAGGAAAAACAAGGTATTATTTCTGAATCTGCATTTAAGATATGCTTAGAATCTGCGCCATACTTCACATTTATTTTATTCCTAATTATTCAAAGATCATTCAGAAAGGCACAGGATGATTTTTATGGCAATTTCATGGTCCTGACTTCAAAGAAGTCGCATTATTTTTCTAGATGCACCCAGCAGCACAGATCCCAGAGTCACAAGACTGCTTATTTTCAGTGCTCTGCCCGGCAGGCCATGCCCAGTCTCCAGATGGGTGGTTTAGTGACGTAGAACTTCATTTTGTGTCATGAGAAGCTCCTACCCCTGGGTTCTTTGGTATTGAGCCAATTTGCAGTAATCTATATTTTTGACTTGACATATCTAGCCCCTTTAAAACTATATTCCCATCAGAGCTGTTCGTAAGTTCTTTAACTTTTGTTGTTAAACATTTTTATGGCATCTACTAGAAAAATCCTTTTATGAAATACTGAGATACTAAAGCGTATTCTTTCAAGCCATCTAACCATGGCATAAACATGACACGTGAAGTAGAATCCCGTATTTATTGGCAGCATAGCCTCTGAGCTCAGCCTCCTCGCCTTAAACACACCTATTAGCTGTATAACCTTGAGCAGGTTTCTTAACTTGTCAGCGTCCGAGGTTTTATAAGTTATCTACCTTATAACTTTTTTCTTCTTCTCCATTCTTTCTTTATACCTTTCTATGTTTCAAATTCACACATAAAAACCATACATCTTCTTGAGATACATAGCGATATTTCGGTACATAGATGTGTAACGATCAAATCAGGGTAATCAGCATATCCATCATCTCAAACAATCAGCATTTCTTTAGGGAGGAAAATAAGGCACATACCTCATACAATAATTATGTGAGAATTAAAAGCAATAATTTATGTAAAGTTATTAAAAAGAGTGCCTAATGCATAGTATAGTGCTGGATGGTCTGTTTTTATCAAATCAATATTTGTACATAATTTAAAAAGTAAAATAGTACTGAGTGGGAGGAAGGGGAGGTGGGGTTCTAACCACCCCATAAATGGAATTTCCAGCCTTTAGAGACAGCTTTTTGGCCAGTTCTTGAGTCTACCCCAAGTCCCGAGTCTGTGAAATACAAAAAGGCCTTTTCATCATCGTTTCTTTCTGAAGACACATACATTTCTGAAGTCAAGTCCCCCTCTGCCCTGCATCTTCTGAAACTTCCCGTTCACTGTGTGTCCTCCCCTGTCCTTTGGTTTTCAACCTTTAAAATTCATTTACTGGTGGGGCACGGTGGCTCACGCCTATAATCCCAACACTTTAGGAGGCTGAGGTGGGTGGATCACGAGGTCAAGAGATCGAGACCATCCTGGTCAACACGGTGAAACCCCGTCTCTACTAAAAATACAAAAATTAGCTGGGCATGGTGGCGCGTGCCTGTAATCCCAGCTACTCAGGAGACTGAGGCAGGAGAATCGCTTGAACTTAGGAGGCGGAGGTTGTGGTGAGCCGAAATCAAGCCATTGCATTCCAACCTTGGAAACAGAGTAAGACTCCATCTTAAAAAACAAAATTTGAACGAGGAAGTGTTTGTGAAGAGTGGGCCCTGGGCATGCTCTGCGTATCTCAGCCTGGCTCTGAATAGTTCAGCAGTGGAAAATCCTTTCTCCTCCCTCTCGACAGAATGATACCCTGATAGTGGCTTTCCTGAAACTTTCTGGGTTTCTCTCCTCCTATAACTTTTTAATGGGCCCCCTGACTACACCTCGACCTCCCAGAACCCTTGATTCCCTGCGAATCTGTCTCTCACAAACCCATCTTAGCATTTGCACATTTCCTTCACGTCTCTCTGTTTCCCGTTGCCCCTGGTTGGCTTTCTCCTTGTCGGGTCATCAGCAGGTCTGGATAATTCGGCTCACAGATCACTGACCCAGCAAGGCTTAATTCAGCATCGGATTAAGTCCTTTAATTGTGGCATGGGGTTCTGAGCTCCTCAGAGAAAAGGATTTTGTGGGGGGGTGAAATGACAAGGGAAATAAGACCAATTGTCCCAGAATGTTTCCAACAATTCCACAGGCAGGCTCTGAAGGGAAAATGAGTGTATCGGAAAGACAGGGGTGGGACTCCATTGTGTTCCATGACCTGGGGTTGTAGAAAAGTTGGCAGCACGGCTGACTGGAACTCAGCAGAGACCTCACCTCTGCTCTGGACTGTGCACATGGAGAGGAGTAAAGATGACCTTTCTCCCCTTCTTAACTTGGAGTTGTGCAATGGAATGAGGCAAGAGACTTGGTTTGCCTAGAATGTGAATTATTGGTCGTCTTCCCTCAGGCCTTTAGATACAAGGACTCAAATCTGTGAGGCAAGCTTGAGTTTCCATTCCTCTCTCTTCCTGACTTTCTCAGTACTGCACAATCATCATGCAGAGAGAACTGGGATTCTAACTGCAAGGGAAGTCTCTGCTCTTCTGGAAGTTTCCCTTGATTTGGGGATTCTCCAGTCAATTTTTGTAAGTATATTCAATGGAGAGATAAATGCCCTAAAAAAGGCTGCCATGCAAGAGAAACCTCTGGTTTTATGAAGGAGATTCCAGCTCTACTGAGAGCAGAGAACAAATGTAAGGCAAACGTGCAAAGACACAGCCCACAACAGCAGGAATGAAGAGCTTGGAAGTGATACATGCAACAGGGCAATTGTTTGGCAACTTCCTTTCTACCCAGAGCCAATACTGCAAGACCAAGCTAGGAAAAGTACATGGTGAATCACGAGGCCTGTGAGTACTGTTAAATAACGGAATAATTTAGGTGAAGATGCTGTCCCCAGCTGAAATCTCCGGCGTTGTAATTGGCTGATATAAAGGAAACACTGGCAAAATGTCAAGTGAGAAATCCTTGGTGGATTTAACTCTCCATTCCCACCATCCCTCAGCAAACCTCCCAGTAAGTGGAGGAGTCGTGCCAGTGGCATACAATGTTTTGGTTTAATAGAAGATTGTTTATCTTGGCGGCTAAAATTCCACATGTCATCTCCTACCTTCTCATGGGTTGAACAATACTGAGTTCATGGAAGAGATAAGAAAACTGCCCTTTGGAATAAAATAAAGAAAATACATTTTGATTTATCAGATGCTTCATAGAATAAATGAAGGCATAGCTATTCTTTAAATATCCTCCACCATCCATTACCTTCCCCACTTTTACTTTGCCAGAAATAGACATGAGCAAGACTGAACACTGATAATTTACACCAGCCTCAGCCCTTTCAGGACATGACCTATTTTTTAAAATTAATTTTACATTTTTAAAAAAAGACAATTCTTTAGCAGCTTTAGGTTCACAGCAAAATTGAGGAGAAAGTATAAAGATTTCCCATATATGCCTCAACTCCAAATGCATAACTTTCCATATTATCAACATTTCCCATGAGTGGTCTGAGACCTTTTTTAAAAATAAATCATCCTATCTTGCCCAATCACAACACTGAGTTAATTGTAATATCCATCATCATTATCCAGCTTTGAAGAAAGTAATAAAAATAACAGACTATCTTATCATAGAAGTGACTTTTAAATAATTATTGCATCCAGATTCTTTTTGGTAAATAGAGGATATAATTCTCCTGCAGTAGGAGAATTAAACTTCTGTAGGAAAATGAAAGTATGCGGAAAAGAAAATGTGAGAGGTTTATTAAATTAGAGAAAACCATGGCCAACAGAGAAAAAGGTGATGGGGGTAAGGGTGGTATTTAACCAACTGGCCCTACTTAAAAACACTAAGATGGCGTCAGGTTCTCTATCTTTCTGAGTGGAGATTTTAAAATAGTATTTTAAAGCTTGCTCCTCACTCCCGAAGATGCAGCTGCTGTGCTGTTTTTCTTGGCACGTTTAAGGATCCTCCGTGGGTACTGAAGAAACCTGAGCTTCGAAACTCAGCAACTCTAGAACCAGACAGCTCGATGGTTCTCCAGAGAGTTCAAATATTTGAGTGAAAAGATATGTCGAAAACTAACTTCTTGTTGGATGCAAGGGAATATGGACATGGAACCAGGTGTGAAAACATGACGCAGCTTCTGTAAATGTGCTGGGTATCACGGGTCTCATGGGAAGATGGAAAACGATCCTTCCCAAGCCATAGAATCTTGGCAGAAAAACTCAACCTCCCGATTTGTACTAAGGAGACGTGTCCACCTCGGCTTCGGTGACCCAGTTTTCTTGGGGCTTTCAATTAGAAGCACATTCCTTTTCTCCCTTTACTGTTTTCGAGTTTAGTTCAGGTCAATAAGCACCTGAAGCTTTTTGGACAGCAAATAATAAGCTTAATCAGCCTCCTGATGAGTGAAAATGCTCTCTGAGTCTTACAGCACTTGAGCTCTTGGCATTTTCCTATTCAAGATAAGCCTAGATAATATCCAGGATCAAATGTGGTTGATGAGGTTTGAAGTATCCAAATGCCTACTCCTTTTTTTTCTTTTTAAAGAGAAATTAGCCCTATTCCCCTCATAAAAGTAGACTAGTAAGTACATGGTTTTTTCACTCCAAATCTTCCATCTTTTGAAAAGTTTTCTTTAAAGCCCAAATTTAAATGCATCAAGAAATTTCTACAGTAAAGTTAGCTGCACATGGGAGTCGAAGAGGCCAAGGAAGAGCTTGTTTCAAACTTGGAATCCAGCTGAAATACACAATCGCCTGTCTGTAGAGGTTACTAACGTCTGTTTAATTTAAGGAGGGCTGGTAGACATTGAAATAGTGGTTTTATGGAAATCAGTAATCTGCAAGAAATTCATGATGGTTTTTTCAGAAGCAGGCCTATGCCTTTCTTTTCTTTCTTTTTTTTTTTTTTTTTTTCCTTAGAGATGGGGATCTCACTATGTTGCCCAGGCTGCTCTTAAACTCTGAGCCTTAAGCAGTCCTCCCACCTTGGCCTCCCAAAATGCTGGGATTACAGGTATCAGCCAACATCCCCCACCCATCCCTGTGACTTTCTTTGGTAAATTAACTTAGATTCTATTCATAGAAAAAGAACCAAAAAGGAATCTCTGAGTCATCCTGTTAAGAGGGGGAATTTGTTTCAGCAAACTTGGCACAGAGCTCATCTGCCCTAGGAAAAGCCCTCTCTGTGGCATCTTAGTTGTATGGTTCTTGCTTAGCTGCCCCTTTGATTTCTGCTGAACAACTGAAGGCATGGCTTCCTTCCCAG